>JAKRZM010000033.1:163551-227437 GCA_036379175.1 Heliconius cydno galanthus | reverse complement strand
AAATATATTTTAATAAGTACTTGAAAAGATTAGTAGCACAGATTTAAAATTACGGTACCTACTAAAAAATCCTTGCTGTGTAAAACAATTGGAAAATCCTTATTGAAACTAGGGCTTATTCAATTATCTTAAGTGCTTTGCAAACATACATTAAATGAATAATCCAGTAGTTAAAGCGGGCGAAGCCGCAAGAGGGTCGCTAGTTACAATATATAGTCTAAAATAAATTGTATACGATAATAGAATTATATTTATTTCTACTTATCTACGTAGCGAACTTTAGTTCTACCATTCATTTCTCGAATTTGGGTGAAAAGTGAAAAACAAAATGGGTTCTTTCTGTATATTTTTGAACACTTTGGGGCTGCCGTGGCACAAGAGCGCGACAGTTGTTGATTCAATTCCAGGGGAGGGGTTGACCACTTACCCCCAGGTGACCCGTACGCTCGTTCGCCTTATCTTTTCCATAAAAATAAATATCTATATCTAGATATAACACGTAATAGTACATGTAGCCTAAGCTTTAGCTTGACGATTAAATGACATTTAAACGCAAAAGAAGTCGATTCGTCTTGTTACGCATGTGGGTGAATTTTTGAATATGTAATACGATGATTCTATTTTTAGATACTTACATAATTAAAAAGTAAAACTTTAATTTTATTAATTTTTAATTTAATTTATTTGTATGAATATTATTTATTGTAGACAATCAACTTAAGTGGTCTTTAAAGATGATGAAAATGTTTCAATTTTATACCTACGCTTCTCAAAACACGGCGTTTCAAAACAAAGCTTATTACCTAACAATAAAAGTAGGACATAAATACGGAGTGTTTTAACACTAGATGCCCTCTGCCTTCTCTGCTGTGTGCGAGATACAGCGTGAAGCGGATTTTGATTAATAAATGTATATTCAACATATTTCTACAGTAATATACTGCTAACAACATAATCTAATTAAAATACACGCTTTGTTGTTTATTTTTGAAAAGCAACGACACGATTATTTATTTAGGAACCTCGGATTTTTCCAGTATGAATAATTTTTCGTCTTCTCCATAGATTAGATAATTAGTAAATATTTATGAATATATAATTATAATAGTGTATTAACACGATAGTACGTAGGTTCGATTCCCACTCGAGGTAATGAAAAATTTTATAGCAACGCGGGGCATTGAGATCCACTACACAAAACCCAAAGCCTCCAGAATTAGGCGGATAGTGGGAAACGGAAGTGGTATTTTAACACTAGGTTCCCAGGTTCCCTCTGCTTACCCTGCTATATGCAGGCTACAGAAATACCTAACACCTATAGTAGTCGGTCGACTAAGTATTAAGATTTCATATTTATATGAATTGAACAGTGTGAAGTTTCCAGTAGATACATGAACCATGTATGCACAACATTTTAGTAGTTTCTGTTGATCAAGTGATGTGATGGAGCCGTGCTAATCCAACACAAGTAGCCTATCACGACGTTTTGTGGCTGGGAGGTCACGTGCACTGCCTTGAAACCGATATAGCCTTAAATTACTATTAGATTTTTTTGTTCTTGGCTTGTTTCTATAGACCCTATAATTTTTATACAATTAAATTAAAAAGTATGCACATCTTAGAATAGAATGAGTAGTCGGCGGGGGCTTTTGGTCCGTTCAGGTTTCAGAAAAAAAATGGTCTAGAAAAATTTGATTTAAATAAAAATTTAGTTTTTCGTTATACGTAAAGTCGATAGATAAAGCTAAAGAATCTTTATTTCGGTGTATAAAAATTTATACGAGTATATCACAAACAAAATTGATGTCTTGATGATGATCGTTATTGTTAAGTACGGTAACGTACAACAGGGAAGCCATTATGTAAATTACATAGCAATTTATGAAACAAATTTATTTTCACTCAATAAATAATTTTTAAATTTTACTAAATTCTGTTATTTTTTTTACTTTTCAGATTGAAAGGTGCCATCAGTGAACGTGACTGTGATGTGCAACAGTCTGCCAACAATCGATTGATAGAAATTAATCGATTAACTGTTAATCGAACGAATAATTAATCGAACCAGTATCTCGTCATTGCAAAATGTGTTTACGCGATTGCTAGTTGTGGAACTAAACGCGTAAAAAGTTATTTTTTTAACAAGAAACTGAATTAATTTGTGACTTAGTGAAGTGAATATATACTATTGGGCAGAGCTCAATCTCAGGTCTGCTTTATCTTGGTAAGTGTCAGCTAGAATATAAATATTTGTAAGCATTTAGGCTAATATTGGTACTATAACTAAACACTGGAGTGTTTCTTAACTCCAATCCGTCATTTTGCAAATTATAGAAATATCATTTACGTATATTATATATATTTTTATTTTTGTTGCGATCGGATCCGCTCGTTGCCAGAGCGAGGAAATTAAAATATCAAATAATACATTTCTTCGAGTGGGAATCGAACCCTAAACCTAACGTATTTACAGCACGCTCGGCTTTGGCCTCGTATATTATACGAGTATTATTGTTTTTAAATTATAAAATGCAGTTAAAATATTAAATATTTTAAAATATCCAGTTATATCGCATTGTTCAGCAATAATCGTCATCGAACATTCAAAAACCTGTCGAGTGAAGCACTTTCTTCTTACGTAAACCTTATTGCATACAAATAGTGTCGTTATTGGCTGTAAGAGGATTATATTATGGTTATATTCGTATTATGTCTGCTGTAATCGATATTTATGGCGAATGTTCGTGTTTTACATCGATATATTAACAAATGGATTTTAAATTTTAAGTCTTAGTGTCTATGAATAATAACTATGTGAAATATTTAAAAAGTATAGCTTATGATAATGGGAAACTTGACATATTTCATAATTACTTTTTGTGTATCTATATTTTAAAAATAATTAAGTAAGGTCAGTTGTTGTAGATTCGATTCTCATTAGAGGAAATTAAATATTTAATAATTTCCGTCCATCGTTCCCGTGAGGTAAAGCGGGGCGTTGAATTCCGCCACCCAATTTGCAATCCCTTCAGAATCCAGCGGAAAATGGGGAATGCAATGTATTTACACGAGGTTCCCTCTGCCTATTTTGCTTTATATTTAACCTAACAAGGCTAACCTATATTTATAAAGTAAAACTATAACAGCATAATTATGATACATTAAAAATGCAAGCACTAGTCGACCTTGTACTATTGATACATCAGCGAAACTATCTGGTACATCAATATTTTATATTGACAATAAACAACATATAAATTACTTAAATGTCCAATTGTGTTAAACTATCAGTGAAATCGATTCTGGTATACATTTTTACTAATATATTATTTTTTTATTAAAATGATTACATAATATTCTTAATAATCTACATATTTAAATATAAATGAAAAGAAAAGGATATTTTTGGTGCAGAACTTAAATTCAATAGTTATACTATCGATACAATGGACAGTCGTAGTACACAGGCACAGGGGAGTTCAATATTTATAGATTTCTAAAATAAATATGTTTCTTTCCTAAGTGACGAATAATACTTTAAAAACGTTAAAAATACATTGTTTTTGTCCATAATTTCATATTTATACAGTATAGATGATGATGACAATTTGATTGTGATCAGTGATAGCTCTTCCGGTGATTGGTGCTGGCTGTGTGTGGATGTGCAGCACGAAGGTCACGCCGCTAATTTGACACGCTGTTTGATTGAGAAAATCACTGTTGATATTAAATTATACTTATTTTTGGATTTACTATACATTTTTTTTTAGCTTCTCGCTATATCTCGCATATAGCAGGGTAGACGGAGGGAATTTAGTGTTAAATCACTCCGTTCTCCACTTTCAGTCTAATTTGCCAAGTTCGTACTTTCAGAATACGGCGGAAAGTAAGGAACAGAAGTGTCTTAATGGGGATGGAGTGAGTTAACACTAGATTCTCAGGGTCCATATAAATTATATCTGTATCTTTCAATCTTGTGATGTTATTAATAATAATTCCGATTAATTTTGCCCTTGCATAAAATCAAGGCCAAGGACGATTTTTGTTCTTAATACTTAATGTAGAAATTGAAGCGTAAACTTTTTTGCTTATAATTTAGTATAATAATAATAATAGATATTGTTTTTATAATATCTAGTCATTGCCATATTGTAAGGAAGATTAAAACTTTTTTAAGTTTTACTTTTTGTTATTATTTAATATTATAAATTTAAAAAATATTTCAATAACATCAACGAGAAAAAGCGTGGCGTACTTCCGAATATTGAGGCGAGGTGGAGATTGGAAATGGCTTAAAAAAATGCAGTATGTTAAGACTAACTTCCCAGGGTCCCTATGCCTACAGACATAGCGATATGTGGGGTACAGCGTAAAACTAAAAAAATATATTAATTTGTTCATTTTAACTTCATAATATCTAATTTTCTTCGCAAGTGGACCTTGAATATTGTCAAGGACATACGCAAAGCAATTTTACTGTCACGCGTCATGCGTTGGAAAATCATCGCTTGCTCGTTGAATGTATGTATGTTATATAACATATTGTACATTAGGCTTTTCAAATATTTCATTGAACACGTGTTTCAGGGTTTAAGCTGAAAATAATTTCATAAATATTTTTAATAAATATTCCTATGTTCAAGCGGGCGAAGCCGCCTAGGTTCTCTAGTTCAATATATTTTGAAAATGTCATGTTTCACAGCTTTCGCTTTCTTTCTTTCGTAATTATTACACACAGTAGCACTGTATCGCGAGATACTGAAATAGCAGATACAAATTCCACATCATCATTAATCTAATATTGATATCAAAACTTATTTAAGAAATTGTACCCGTATATATGTATTTATATAATTAAAATTACAATACTATTGGTATATAAAATAAATCCTTTTTTGTCACTAAAAATATTTTTTACATTTTTTTATATATATTTGAGCTTTTAACCTATAAATATTAAGCACATATATATGTTAAGCTTACACGATTAATACTCGTATATGAAGCCGTCTTGAAGGGAAAGTGTAGGGTGCGCCGCTAAACTGGATTCCTTTGAAAAAACATGTTATGCAATCAAATTTATAGTCATGACAGGGCAAGGCGTTTTAGGTCCAAAAAACCCTGTAAGCATAAATACATATATTAGAATGTATTTTTTTTAACTTCACGCTGTATCCCGCATATTGCTGGATAGAAAGAGGGAACCTGGAATCCTACTATGGAGACACTTCTGTTCCCCACTTTCAATTTCAACCAAACTCTCGAGGCATTGCGTGTTGAGTGGCGGAACTGAACGCCGCGTTTTTCCTAGTCCCCAGAACAAGGAAAATGAAAATATGAAATATTTAACTCCGCCTAGTAGATATCGAATCCACAACTGTCGCGCTTACAGTCACAGGCTTGTGCCAGTGTGGCACACGACTGCCCCAATAGAACGTATATTATGATATTTGCTTTTAAGTTTTGCAATAATTATATAAGTCATTATAATTACTTGCTAAAGTCTTTTTGTACTGTACTTTGTACTTTTAGCAAACATGTTTACGCATATTAATTACAATTTGCATCAAGATAGGAAAATACTTACAAATAAAACTGTAACTAAGAAGAAGTGACATTTCTTCACTTATTTGTCGTACTAAATTAAAGATCCAAACGTCAAATTTCATGTAAAAATAGAAAAAAAATCAACTAAAAATATCTTTCCGATCTTTTGCATTAATAAATGTATTTAATAAAAACTCATATGCCTAAACTATATACTCGTACATATAAATATATATTATTTTAATAAAAAAAATATAGTCTAAAAGAGCTTTATGACCTGCGTAGCACGTTTCGTTTCTGTTCTCGTTTACATAATATAGCAACTTTCGCTGCATTCACCTTGCATTTTTCTGCTCCAACGCTTATTACGTCAATTATTTATTTAACTAAGAACAGAAGACCAGTTCAGGCCATTCGTGGCGCAGGGGCAAATTCATGCAGGGGAAAATTAAATATTTAATATTTTTATTTCTTAGCTCTGGTATCGAGGCAAAGGGCGACGCTGAGTTCCACCACTAAACACGCCATACCTCCATAATTCGGCAGAAAGTGGGGAGCATTATACTCCTTCTGTCTACCCTGCTACATGCGAGATACAGCGTGAAGCTAAAAAAAAGAACAGAAGGATTGTACAACTTTTATTTAACCTTAAGCTGATTCCATCGTAATAAATATTTGTATAATAAAACGTGACTGTCATTTGCATATGGACATATGTACCTACAAATTATGTATTTAATTTGATTTATATTAAATATCTCGGAAAATTTTCATATTTATATTCATTATATTGCCAATCAAAGATTTCCATTATAGCACTTGTTACGTAAAATTCTATAAAGATGAGTTACTTGTGTTTATTATTTAAAGAAATCGATAAGAACACACGTGCCTAATCATTTAAAATGATTTAGCATATTGATTTCAATGAGTAATTATATATATTAATATTTTGTAAATGCGCTGCATTGGATTCGCCAGCAATACCTTGAAAAGTTGGCGGAGAGAGGGGAACGGAGTGTCTTAACACTAGGCCTCCCCATGCTATATAAAAATCCATATTGTCTAAGATATATAGGTAATTTTTAGTAAGTGTTCTTGGGTAGCGAAGCCTAACGAATTGTTCATTTTATCTAAGTAGCCAGTGACCAGTAAACTACCAACTTAAGTGACGACACTTATTACAGTTATTATGTGATTTCCATTTTCCACGAACAAACACTAACCGTACATTTAGACGCCCGTGCCTAATGATCCTTAAACTGTTCCTGACTTTAAATATGGTTTTTAAATAATAAAAAACCTTTAAATGGCGGAAGAAATCGATTTACCATACTTTGTATGTGAATATACGTACATATTAGTTAATTCTTTTACTTGACATTTGATTGACAGTAAGCTTACAAAGAAATTATGGAAATTAGTGAAAAATACAATAAAGAATTTAGAGTTCAGAGATCTTTGCTTACTTTAAACGGTAGTTCATCTAGTGTCTAAAAATATTTGCAAATGTTAGCAATGAATTGTATTGATTTTTCTAAGCATATTTCTCTAAGCACCTGTAAATTCATTGTTATATTAGAATCAGTCTCAATTTTACTATTGAAAATATTTTAAAGTAAGTAACGCTTTAGTTTAAACCGATTCGTCGAGCGTCTAACAGACAACGACCTCGAGTTGTAAAAATATTGGCGAAAAAGGCTTAAGTGTTTGGCCATCACGAATTGAATTTGCGAAATTGTTCCAAGAAGGTTGGAGAGAAAAACCAGTATGTTGTTGAAAAATTTATAGTTGTCGAAAGTTTTTGTTTTTATTTGCTTGTTCTGGTAATAAAAATCAAAATCCTTCGATAAAGCACAGCGTTAAGCTCCGCCACTTAATTAAGAATGTCCTGAAAATCAGACGGAAAGTAGTAATTTTTTCCCACATAAAAGATAAATCAATATGGTTCAAAAGTAAAAAAAACTTTCAAAATTACAGCTTACAATTTATACTCGTATTTCATAATTGTAATATTCCTAATTTATGGTCTTCATCGCAAAGATGAGAAGAAATAAATCCAAATGACAGATAAAAAAATAAATATTACTAATACATTATAAATGAATACTTCTTTAATCGTACTCGATCAAAATTAAAAAAAATAAACTGTCAAACGTCAAAGTAACGTCACTTGGTCAGACACATCATCAATATGGACGACACTATAAGAAAGTATACGACGTTATAGAAAATCTTCACACGCCTGAAAGTGGCAATAATTTTTAATTAGACTTTCATCTGCGCTTATGATTATTATAACAGAAAATATACATAGTTAGCCGTAACGTTGTTTCTAAAATAAATTCTTAAAATCAAAGTTATTTTTCAATTTTAATATGTTTCTTTTTCTTACTGATTTTTATTGAAAAAGGAGACTAATTGACATGACAAGAAAGTGAGAGATGAGATTGAGACCAGCCATGGCGCAGGAGCACAAGCGTGTGACTGTAAACACGAAAGATTGTAGATTCAATTCCCATTCGAGGAAATAAAATAATTAATATTTTCAATGTGTGTTAAGGCAAAGCGCATCGTTAAGTTCCGCCACTCAAAAATCATTTAAAGCTATATTTATATCATATACTAAAAAACTATGTAAATTTATATATAAACAATTTCAATATATACTAAATCTTATGAAGTCGAAACAGACAGACATATCAAGTTGAGGCACTAATAAAATAGTGTACAGACCAATAAAGCAGATAGAAGGACATCAGAAAGCTGCAAGTTGGTTTGTATTCATACCATAGAAGGAACTACGGCTTTCCCGCTCAGTATAGGGTTTCAATTACTTTAATTGCTATATATTACCATTTGAAAAAGGTAAATGCTTTAATCGCTATAGTTTATGTAATAGGTAAACTTCTAAATGTTTTAATCTTAAGTTATCATAAAATTACTAAGTCGATGTCTTTATTATCGTGTTTTAGTTGTTAAAAATGGGAATAAAGCTTTTAGTGTAGGTTTTTTTTCACACAGCAGGATGGTCATATGGAACCTATTGTTAGGACTCTAACTCTCGTAACTCACTCGTTGTATTAATCTCAAGAAGAAATTATAGATAAATAAATAATAATTTAATAACTTAACACTCACAACCATAATAAAAAACGAAAAGATTAAATATTTAGGTTTTTCGTAACTAAAATATTTTGTCCATTGCATTTTTCTTACAAAAATCATGCAAATTCAATTGAGTATTCTAAAAAAATCGTGTTCTAAATGAAGGCGTTAGTTACGTTGTTTGTCGTGCCTCGTGATCTCTTCGTTATGTCGACATCTCCTATGTAATAGTTGTCAATTACTCTGCCACTTACGTCGGGTTAAACAAATACTACGCTTTGCGAAACCAAAATACATATGTATGTACGAAATAGTGGTATTTGTAAATTATAATAGATTTCTTAACTAACAAAGTGAGTAAACTTACCAGTGCATATCTCTATTTTCTCTTTAATTTTGAACATTCTATACCAAAAATGTGGTAACTACGTCATGATGTAGAGCCATATTTATGGCTATGCCACCAGCATCAGCAATATAGACGAATCGATTTATAGTTTATCATACATATTTGAGTACATATCTGTAATTTAAATACACGGGTACAGCGTCGGGCGCGACGATTGTGGGTTCGATTCCCAATCGGGAGAATATTTTCTTCAAAATTGAGCATAAATTGGAGAACGGACTTACTTAACACTAGGTTCCCCTTTATTTATACTATACCTATGCGATAATGAAGATAAAAATATTTACAATATTAATTAATCGAACTCACGACTACTGCAATGCAAAAAACCAAAAGATACCTTACATTTTAACATTTCTTCATGTGTTATTAAAATGTGTTTATTTTATAATCACCTATAGAAATCACATTTCTAATATACTGGATTTTCATTTTCTTCTGATATGAATACGAGTACTTACGTCTTGAAACATTTAATCTAATCTCAATCTGTGCATGTGAGACGATAGTGAAATTTATTAAGTCACTTTTACCGCTACTACGCCCAGATTGTAAAAATTATTTAACTATGTAATAATATTACGTAAAAATTGTTTTAAAAGATATTTTTACATTTTTATACTTGTTTTCTTTCACAAAATAAGTGAAGATAGGGAAGTAAAAAAAGTTTATTTATATATTTATTACGGTCTTACGATTTTGAATGTTTTTAGCTATAAAATATGTATAAGTAGAAACTCACGTTTTAATATGAAAATTCGTAAGTGTTTAATATCATTTCCTGTTTCTACGTGATTTCAAAATTTTATGGAACTACTTAAATTTTAACTTACACTAGACTTTTTTCGTCTAGTAAGCTTAAAAAATTCCGCACCTAGCACCGTATACAGAAACTGGGAGCCTAGTGTTAAAATATTTCGTTCCCATGAGGACACTAAAGAAATAATTGTAAAGATTATAATAAATATTTATATAAGAAGTTCTTGATCATATTTCATCATATTAAGGGAGAAATTGTGCTCTCATTAATATCTAAATACAAAATTAATATAAGTTTAATATAAAAACAAAGTAATTACTATATAATTTACAAGACATAGATTTTATAATGATTATCTACATTCTAATGAAACGAGGCAAGTAAGAAACCTCGTTAAGCAAACTTGATTCCAGCTGAAATTGCGCACGCGCCGATGTAATTGCATATTAGTAAATTAATATAATTATGCCAGTACTGACGTAACCTTGGATTTGTTTGAACATGGCTTGTGTTTTTAATATGAAATATGTAAATTTTATGTAAAATAATAAAAATTGTAATTAATTACATATTGATTTAATGAATTGATTTTTTTTTTGTGGTTTAGGGAATAGAATATTATAAAAATCAATAAGAGATGGTTTTCAGTTTTTGTTGACTGTTGTTCTAGTATTTTAGACTATTTTATGAAAATTTCATTTATAATTTCACTATAGCATATAAAAAACACATACAAAGATAAGAATATAACACAATACCTGCCTACCATACACTTACTACATACATTCACTTTCTCAAATCGATATTTTTTAAATCGATTTAAATAATCGAAGCGATTTAATAATTTGATTACTTATACATCACTAACACCATATATGCAGTTAATTTATTAAAAAAATATAATAAATTTTATTAAAATCTTGCACAAGAACGAAAAGTGCAGTAACGAAAAGTCGATACAGGTAAATAATTGCGGATATTTCGTTCGAGACATCAAAATAAAACAAACAATTTCCTAACAGCGCCTCATTGTTGTATTGCCCAATATAAGATGTTCGCGAAATACTTTTACTATAAAAAATATGATTTTAAACTTTAAATTAAGGAGATAAAGTTGAAAATAGTTTGAGTGCCATCGTTGAAGGTGCTAAAGGTGCTTGCTATTAGGTATCGATCACACAGGTCTAACGGTAGAGGTATTGATATTTTAGTTTTGTGGTTTTCAATAAATTGTTAGTTAAATGTAGTGGTGAAACAATAACATTGTTTTAATATTTAATAAAATATATAAAGTCAAAAATAATTTTAGTATCTATATAAGTAAATTTTTAATTTTTGGTTGGTATATCTCTTGCGTTAGACTATAACACCATTTTAAAACCGCTTTAACTATTTTTTCCAACCAAAACGCAAAAATATTGTAAATATACATAGGTAGTCCCCGAAAGCAATACGAATCCACAACCACAACTTCTTAATTAATTTCTTAATTTCTGCATGACGAATTCTTCATAGAATTAATTAGTATATGACATAAAAATCCTAGTGTTTTTTTTGAAATGGCAATAAAAGTAGATTATAATCCAAGACTATATGATAAAAATAACTATTTCTGGAACTTTCTTACATAGGTGCTGAATACAATAAATATTTCACTAAATAAAAAAAATCTTTATAATTGCGACCAAAGCTTTACAAAGCAATGCTATAATACTATGTAATTGACGTAGACTACAAATAAAATAAAATCTATAAACACATTTCACTTCCATTGTAAAAGGATAATATCTGGTACCAACAAAAAAATTAAGTCCAATGACCTGTTACGGCATTTTGAATGAAAAAGTATTTGAATGGAGAGTGGATGGACACTAAGTGATACAATTTAATATGAGCTTACGTTAAGAGAACAGGATGTTCGTGTTGTTAAATAGTTATTGTTTAAGAAAGGTAAGTTATTTTTTTTTATTCTTTAACAATTCGTTTTTATAGCTTTTCGCTTTTTCTTGCATAGCTTGGTAAGTTAGGGAGCTAGTGTTAAAACACCCCGTTTACCACCCGTAGTGAGTTACTATACTCACTGAGGGGCAAAACTCTACGTCGGACTTAATTTACTAGAGAGGGGAAATTAATATTAATTTAAATATAATAATTCCCCTCATTAGAAATTGAAACCACACAACGCAAAATATAATTAGACTTAACGATTTAAAAAAAGACAAAATTATTTAGGCTAATTCAAAAAGGTGAATATATATGTATGTAGTAACCTGCATACAGCAGGGTAGGCAGAGGGGATCTAGTGTTTCCCACCGTTTCCCACTTTCCGCCGAATTCTGGAGGAGCAGGCAAATATTACATCTTCTCAATATTAAATGACTCAGTGATTACACACATGTTCTTATGTTCACCATAAACATTTCAGACAACTGGCTTGTCCACTCCATGTTAATTGTGTTAAGTATGCATTAGAAGTTTATTTATTAACGTGTTTTGAATATAAATAACTATTACTAGCAATTAGAGAAATAAATAGAGTCGCAGTAGGAAATTTTCCTTCGGTATAGATTCTTTGTTATCCCGCTGTATATTGCATTTAGCAGGATAAGCGGAGGGAAGTGATAGTGTTAAGTTGTCAATATTTTAGTGGTTGAGTGTCGGAACTTTGTCTTCTTACCAGGAGGAAAATGAAGAAATAAAATTTATTCATTCCCAAAGTGAGAATGGAACCTGCAACCGTCGCGTTTACAGCACATTGTGCCACTGCGCCACCACGACCTATGATAGTTGCTACTAATTGATAATTATATAAATAGTGTGTGTACTTTATTAAAATAATGATAAAATACTAAGGTGAATAAAGACAATAGTTTCAAAATTTGACGGAAACTTGGAAATGGATTGTCTTAACTAGTGTTAACCTAGGAACCTAGTGGTTCCCAGGTCGTTTTTGCCTACCATGCAATGTACGGAATACAGCGTAAAGCTAAAAAAAATGTTATAATTTATTTATTTATTTATCCCTTTATATTTATTAAGTTATATTTACAGTGAAAAAAAGTGTAAAAAAATACAAGGACAAAACGTTGACCTTCGAATATAAATATATACGGTGGTAACCCGCATATAATCGAATTCAAGGGCGCGACTAAATGTTTCACTAACATAATTTGTATGTTACCTTAACCTTACATATAGATATATTATGTAAGTTTGTAAAAAAAGTAAATTAAGAAATATATTAAATTAAGGAAATATTTAATATTTTCATTTCTTTTCTCTGGTAACGCGCAATGCCTCCAGAAGAGGCAGACAGCCGGGAACGAAAATGTTTTTAAAGGGAACCTGGGAAACTAGTGTAAAGACACCCCGTCTTTACACTAGTTTCCCAGGTTCCCTCTGCCTATAGAAGCTAAAGAAAAATAGTTACTGTAAATAATTAATGTAATTAGAGTTTTGAAATGAAATGTGAAGGTAGTTCACTTATTACCTCCATGTTTGGCAACGTGTTAACAAATATGCACGCGTTTGGCTATTTGGTCAAGGCTTGACACGCGGTTTATCCAATTAAAATCGATTACGGCGAAACATGTTCATTTTGTCTATATTTTGAGATTTGATTAAACAAATTACTGAATTTTAGTTAATTATCTAAATATTTTTTGTAAATTTTAATAGATGTAATATTACAAAATTGCCGAAAAACTTTTAAAGAGCCGTCATGATGTAGCGACACGCGATGATTTTGGGTTATTTTCTCGTTTGGCAGATACTCCTGCTTTTTTTAAATAGCAGAATTTTTTGCCATTTCTCACACATCTTCACAGATAAAGCACAACTTTTTCGTTTGGAAATCAATAAGTTATAGGTACCCCGATATTCTGATCCTGTGATTTTTCAATATATACCTCAAAACATAACATTTACTCGTATATTAATTATACTTTTATATACTATTCGTATATAAAAGTATTAATATAATTACTCAGTAGGGTAGGTCATGATATTAAAATATATATTGGATACTATATACATAACAGCCATATTATATAACTTCGTTTACGCATATCTGATCAATTATTTAATCCGTTGTAACTTAAAGGTTTTTGGATCAAAACCAAGCCAGGGTCAATTTTGTAGAGGTCATTGTGGAGAAACTTCAATTAAACTTAATTTTAGGATTAAAATCTAGATATAAGTACATATTTACATATTTTAATATATAAAATTATAACAACTTTCAAATTTAGGTTATTTTGTTAATAATATTATGAATTTCAAATGCACTTAGTCGAATTTTAAGCTAAATTTTATCATATGTAATACCATATTGCCTTATATAAGTTAATTAGGTAAGAATTCAAATACATGCCTACAGGCAGTGACTCAGGGTCGATCAGCCTACACTGACTCTCGATTTCTAATTTGAATAAACATTAACTAACACCTGCTTCAGAAAATTCGATGCAATCATAAGATGGAGATGCAAATTAACTTGCGTTTTGAATTATTATAAATTAATTATATATTTTTTTTATATTTTCTAAATCACATTATATAGAAAGAACCTGGAGAGAATTTATGATCCCCCAACTACACCATACACCAAAATAGCGTCGTTTTTTATTTTATTTAATTACATGTGAAGGAATCTAAGGTAATCAATTATATTTTTAGTTCACGCTGTATCCCGCATTTCACAGAGGAAGCAGAGGGAATCTAGTGTTAAGAACATCCATTTCACGCACCGCCCAATTTGTAGAACATTGTACTTTAGATAATGGAACTGAACACCGCTTTTTCAAGTTCTACAATAGAAATCGAACCCACAACCGTCGCGTTTACAAACAGACGCTGAGCCGTTGCGCTATGATGGTTTAATTGTTAATTAAATATACTGAAACGATAAGGTCGTTTGTATTGTCTACGTAATGACGTAACAGACAAGCAGTTAACAGACAAACAGACATTTAACTTAAATCCTAATGTTATAAAATGTAACAAAGAATAATATATAACACTGTCTCCCATTATAACCCAAACTGCACCTTTCTCTCTGAGAAATAGAAGATTTTTTGCGTAATTGTTTATTGTATGCCTACTATTATTTAACGTTATACTTTCATATTATTTTACAATACAGTAAAACTATTTTTTTAATCTAATTAGGTGCGTATGTGAATATTTTTATTTGTTAATTTTAATTTATTTCTATGAAATAAATTTTTTGCTTAAATAATATTATAGATATTACTTTTGTTTTAATAACCTTTACAAAAATGTCACTTTTAGACATAGATAACATAAAAAAATTGGAAACGTCAATTATAAAAAACATATAAGGCTTGAAATTATGGATACAATTATTATAATAATTAAAAACGATTATTTAACATTACTATATATATATAATTTAAGCTAAATATAAAAGATTGCATCGGTCAGTTACACAATACGAGACGTTCGTTTCGCTTGCATCCGGTTATTACGGAAGTAACGGTGCAAGTCGCCAAATACGTACGTACGAGTATACGGCAATCTATCCGCGATAAATAAGGTCTATGACACATCAATGGTGTGTGAATGGAATTTTGATTATGTTTTGTTTTTTTTTTTAACTCATCTTTCGATATACGCGGAGAGAGAGTCTAGTAATAAATATTTCATCCGGTTTTTTTTAATTTTAGAGGAAACTCTTGAATGTCTTGAAATAATATAGCAGAGTGGACCTGGGAAACCTCAAAACATTCTGTTCGTCACTTTTCGAGACTATGTAAAATAAATTAAAATAATTATGTAACGAAAAAAAATCGAAAAAACGTCACCGACGTTGAGTATTGAACTCACAACAATCGCTTTCACATTCACTGCACTACAATGGTGTCTAATAAAATTAAGTGGTATAATATAAATATATAGCCTAAAGAGATTTGAATCTACTACCATAACAAGAGTAAGTAAACAGACCGCAACTGCGTCGTATAGGATTAATTAATTTATTAATATATTTTAAGATTATTATCTATTTTATTACTATTTAAATTAGTACATATGTATGTACATAAAGCAAAATTTCTCACGAACTTAAGCTTTATTTAATAAAGATGAAGACTAAATTGTTTTTTTTTTTTTATTTAAAATTTTATTCACACGTTCAACAATCGGTGTGATAACCTAACGTTATATAATTTAGGTTAAGGTTAGGGTCTTGGAAAAGTTATCTAAGAAACACGGGGCCTATATTGTTATTTAGTTTGCTAAAGTTGTCTGAAGAAACATTTTTTTGCATTTTGTATATTTAAATTGCGCTGTTGAGTTCCAAAACTCAACACTTAACATCTTAACAGTAAGTTCTAAAGGAGCTCTTACCCTCTGCCTCTATCCTTCTATGTATAGGATACAGCACGAATCCAAAAAAGTAATAATTACTTGGTTACAGAAATTGTGGTCTTAAACACCTTGTATAGAATATCTTTATTATAATATGAATATCTTAAATAGCTTAAGATATTTCTGAAACCCAAATTAGAAGAAGAACATTTTTTATATACTTTATGTATTAAAAAAATGCTAATTGTAATAATTTACATAAAGCAAGTGCTAACCCACTCCGTTTCCTATGCGTTTTAATTCGTTAAGAAAGCATAAAAAGAATTTAATTCCACTGAGTGGAAATTGAACCCACAACTATCACGTTTACAGCCAGACGCTGCGCCACGACGGCCCTACACAAAAAATATTCAATTATATATAAAACAGTTTATATTTAAATATGTTTTCCCGAGGTCATAAGTCTGTCACAGATAGTTCATTGTCAAGTAAAAGTTGCTTACATAAATGGCGAGCGTCGTCTAATTGACGAATCGAAAGCTAGACTCACATCCATTACAGAGAAGTGAAGTGAAGTGAAGTGATGATATATCTTAGATTGATTATGAAACACTTTCGTTCGTTAATTGCTTTGCATGTTTCATGTATGTTGAACCGGAAAGTGTATCGATTTTGTGCAAAAAATCGATATAAGTGAATATTCGATGTTGTTTTATCGAATTATTGTTTGCGATTTTGTGTGTGGTTTGTTGACTTGTTGTTCTGTTGTTCTTTTTGTTAATTGTCTTCCATTAATTTAATATATATTCTTTTGTATTTACTTTATTTATATGAAAAAAAAAAATAAAAAAAATAATTATCATTTCGATCTCCTATTTCCATTTAAGCAAAGATTAAACTCAATACCCAAGCTGTCTAACGAAACCATTGCAATGAAATTCCTTTAAATATATAAATTTTCAAAAATATTCTGACTCGAATCCACAATCATAAAAATTTAGACATCTCCTAATAGCATTAGGGTCTCTTTGTCCAATCAATTTAATAAAAAAACGTAGTAGACTTAAATATTTTAGGAAACAAAAAAGAATTTAATACTTTAAGTTAAAATTGGTATAATTTATCTCAATTATCATTTCTCGCCGAGTGGCGTCGTCATTAAAGTAGAATGCAATTGTGTGGAACAGGCGTGACAGACAGACACCGCACCCAAATTCTTGCTTGAGACCTGTATGACAGATTGTATTCACGCGTAAATATTCTATTATATACAATCATAGCTTGAACAATGTATTTACATAAATACCATATATATATTTGCATAATATATGTCGTAGCGCCAGGACACGAGGGTGCAACTTTAAGCGCGAGGGTTGTGGGTTCGATTCCCACTCTGGGAAATTAAATATTTAATATTTTGCATTTCTTCGCTCTGGTGACGAGGCTATCAGCGTGTCGGTAGTTCCGCCAATCGACGCGCAATGACTCCAGAATTCGGCGTGAAGTGGAGAACGGAAGTGCCACAACACTAGGTTCCGCGGTTCCAGAGGGAACCTAGAAATCTAGTGTGGTGGTTCACCACGATTATAGGCTCTCTTTCCAGAGGAATGAATTATTTTCACTTCCTTGCCCTAATGGCGTTAAATTTCGCTCATTACGAGTGTCTCGAAATGTATCTAATTCAGACAGAAAGTGGAGGTTCTCTCTACCCTCAAGTAAGAGACAGTGTGCAATTTTTAGTTATATTATTTTATTTAAGCCTACTTAAATAAAGCTATAACTAGAAAAACCTTTGTTTTTCAAACCTCTATTAAAATCTTTTTTCTTCAAAGCTTGCACAATTAACGATTACCAACATTTATCAGCACCATATAAAATACATATCCATATATAACAAATAATCATAAATATTATATAAAAAAAAATATCCTTGCCGCCATAACGCGGATATAAGCGGTCGGTAGCCTATCAATAATCATAATAATAAGAAGGTTTAATCACTCAGCGCGTGACCAATGCCGGCAATAAGGTTGGCTGCATTCGTTGCACGACAAAGACACGACCTCCATTCTAAAGGATAACTTCTGAACAAAAACACTATGAAAATATTAATTAGTGGACCATAAAGAAATGTTGTTTTTTTATGATAATTGTCTATGATAAAGTCTATGGTTGTACAAAAACGAGAACGCAAAAAGTAATTGATGTTCAATGTTTTTTTTTTGTTGTATCATGAACAATTAGTTTGTGTTTTGTTGGTAAATATAAGTTTAAATGATTATAATTACTAGTAAATAGAAATATAAATTTTAACAATAATATTTCTTTAAAAGTAATAAGGTAATGCTTTATTCGTAATAATGACATTAATACTAGGTACGTAATGCAGTTCCCCATTAAATATTAATTATTTTTAATATAAAGTTAAAATATCTTAATTCCAGTATCTGAAGAACACAGAAATCGTCAAAATTATTTTACTTTCTCTAAGATTATCAGGAAAATTATTTTGAAAATAAATATAAAAGATTTAAAAAAAAAAATCCATTAAAAGAGCCATCACTAGCTTCATATTAAATGTCAAACGTTAACTTGAAACAAAATCGTTCGAAAAAAAAAATATTACTAATAAAATTACTTGATAATATTAAATATCAAGAATATTTCACTTAAATCTAGCACGTAATTAAAATATAAATCAATATAAACGATCATGACAATGTGTATCACTAAAACACATAATAAAAGTAAAACATTAGTTTTTCCACAATTTTCCCGACATTAAAATTAGTCACCAACGACGACGAGCGTGTGAAAAATTCCTAAGAAAATATAATTGTCACTTAACAGCTAAAGAAGAAACTCGTTACGGAAAACAGCAAGAACAATGTAAACCAGTTGTAATTGCAACTAGATTTTATTATAAAACCGGATTCGAGTAGGTTGAGCGTCCACTTCAATAATTAAGCTAGCGACTAATTACTTAAATTGTAGTTTATAACAATTTATTGGTGGATATAGCTTCTACAATATTACCTTTCAATATGCCGTTAGTTATTTATTTAATGTATAATGTATACATTTGAATGAATGGTTGTCGTCGATCCTCACTCCTAGGACTGATAAATTAAATAACTTTCAATTACCTAGTTAGGTAGTAGGGCGGCATTAAATTTCGCTATTCAACACATAATATCCCGAAAATTGGGCGAAGAGAGAAACGGAATGTACTATAGATAAAAGGAGAGTATTCTTATTGGAGCATGGTTGGCCGAGAGAATCTCCTCCTCCTCGCCGAATTCAAGACTTTTACATTAACTTTCTATGTGTGTCATTTTGTCATCTTATGTCTTAGTTTTATTCCATATTTATATTAATTAAATTACCTACAAATAAATGCATCTATGTGTAATACAACATTAAAATTTACATTCGAACATTACAAAACTACAATAAAAAGGACATTTGCAAATATAACAAATAAGTACACTTGCGTAACAAAATAATTCAGCATGCGTAGTAAATAACGTTATTCGCAAATCGAAGTGCTATATCGCGAATGCTCCCACGTTGGTTTGTTCACCTCCAAGTAGCTGGTCACTGACCATTTTACAGTTAACGAAACTTTAACTAAGGGTCATTGATGATATATATTTATTATTTTCTTAATATATTTGGTGATCTGGATGGGTGATGAGGAGGATGATGATGGTGGATTGATTTATATAGTTTGTCTTTTTTTACATCAATTTCTGCAAGTGTCACAATGTGTTAGAAGCAATATGAGCCTAAACTCGAGACCTCTTAATAACCTCTAAACACATCAAATATTCAAGTGCTGAAGCCATCATCAGACCGACTCGATGATTCTATCAAGATTTGAGAAGTTTTTTTAAGTCACATGAGGAAAATATACGTAGATATTTTACCTAAATAAAAAAACCCTACGATAATTAAAACACTGACGTAGATAAGTTAGTCAGAGACACCAGAACTCCACAACCACAGTACCTAGTGGGTACCTACTTTAAATAAATATAATAAAGAAAATTGTATAATTGCCTGCCCTGCGAGTGTATCTCGCGTAGAAGAAAAAGATAGTCGTAGACTAGAATCTCACCTTGAAGACAAAACATATAAGAACTGCTTTAGATCTCCCCTAGAGAATACATAAATAAGTTAAATATGACAAAATAATAATCAAATAATAAAGTCAAATTTATTTCTAGATTTTGTTAGCTTACTTTGCTTAAAAGCAAAGACTTGAAGAAATAAAAAAACGAACCAGTTTCACCAGGATTCCACCAGGTTTTTACACTTAGTCATGATGAACTTCATTGTCGATTAATCTTCATTACATACCTGCACAGTCTGCTATAATATCGGGGCATCACAATTTAAGCCAAATTTGTAGAGTACCGTTCACGCGCGATCACGCTATCTTGCAAAAAAATAATGGAGCTGATATATACATTTACTGTACAAATTAAATTTTAAAGTTAAACTAAGGAACGAATAAGCTTAACTTAATTATTAATTTAATATTCTTATTTTTTTATCATCTCTCAAATTTAGGCTATCGAACCCACAGCCGTCGCGTTACAGTCACACCCTTGTACCCCTGTGCTGAAAAACATAATAAAGTAAAGTAAAGTAAATTTAGACAAGATCTGTGAATTTTCTGACTACAAATAATTAAAAATTCAATCCAATTAAATCAGCTTCACGCTGTATCCCGCAAACATCAGGGTAGGCAGAGGAAACCTAGTGTTAAGATACTCCGTTTCCCACTTTCTGCCGAATTCTGAAAGCTTTGCGGGTTGAGTGACAGAACTCAACTACAAATAATAATTGTAAATTTAATATCCACTCAGAAAAACACTGGATATCGTAACTCTTAAGAAACTTGTAAGAAGACTGCTGCTCTATTCACCATACAAAATATTGCAGATGAAGAAACGTTCTTACGTTTCTTCATTGCATATAATATGTCTTATACTTATAAATATATGTAAATGGCTTAAATTATTAATTTAGACCTTATTTGAAAGTCGTAACGAGGTCGTTCAGCGTCACGACAGATTTGCGAGGGCGAGTGTTGCCTAATCTAACACTATTCAAATCTAACAAACTGGCAAAACTGACATGTTACCTACATAGTGATTGTCTCAATATAAAATACATAATACCTCCAAACCTCCTTCAGAAAAGCTGGTAAAATTAATATTTAGAATAAATACGAACTTTTACGAGAAATAACTGAAAATCGCATTTAAATATGTGCCCATCACGGCACAAACGGCACAAGTGTGCAACTGTAAAAACGACAGGTTGTGGATTCGATTCTCACTCGAGGAAGTGAAAAGAAAATGAAATTTCATTTACCAGAGGTTAACGAGTTGCGGTACGCGGTTACATGACTATCAGTCTCACCGAGTTCTAATAATTTTCATAACTTATCATTATATTTCGATTAATTAATATCATTACTTACATTCTTATTTACCGATAATTAATACCAATCGAATAATTATCGTTTCCTGAAAATCGATAAATAATGATTTAGTATATTACAATCGATCTATATCCGGTATTACTTGAAATACAAGTACAAAAACATATTTGCCACACGTGACTAACAACAAAACCTTCAGGTGCATTCAATAGAAAGCTTCCAAGGTTGAGACTGAGAAGGCGTAAGCTACATACCGAATGACTCAAAATCTGACTATAGACTTGGTTCTTATGAACTATTTGGCTATACTATGCATGTAGGAATATGGAAATAAAATAGAAAATAATTAAAGATTTTATTTCCTAATTGATTAGCAATTGTACAATGTATGTATTTAATTACACTAAAGGATTTGAACTTCAAAATAAGCGTAATCCCGATATATCCCTAACATACTAGCCATATACACTTTTAAGGTTCTATGAAAATAAATTTAGAGACGTTCAGCTTTGGTTTTATCCAATACTAGCGGACGCGCGCAGCTTCGCTTGCGTATTTAGGGTAGAATTCTAATAACCCATGAAACATGTGTTCAATTAAATATTTTTAAGAGTCTAAATATCAAATTTTATAAAAATCGGTGGCGATTTAAGACTTTTTCGGTACAAACTTTCAACACCTTATTTGCACCCTTAGGGGGAGAATTCTAGAAAACGATGAAATACGTTTTCAATTTAATACTTTTAAAAATCTAAATTTCAAATTCTATAAAAATCGGTGGCGATTTAAATTTATTTCCATACAAACTTTCAACCCCCTTTTTCGCCCATTTAGGGTTGAAATTTTTCAAAATCCCTTCTTAGTGGATGTCCAGATTACGAAAGTAAACATCTGTCCAAATTTCACGTTTCTACCATTAGCAGTTACGGCTGTGCGTGCGTCTTACCTCAGTCAGTAAGGACAAGTCCTTTTATATATATAGATTATTTGTATATAAATATAATTCAAATTAAAACAAATTATTTTCGCAATACTAATCTATGTTAAACTTTTCTTATACATATTATAAAAATAAACATAATAGAAATAAATATATTTAAAAGACATGTGTGAAACGTGGCCTTATAAAGTAATAAATGGAATTTTCATTAGCACCTCACACCCAAGCTTATTCAATATCCACGTGATTCAACGCCTAAGCTTAGACAATCATACATTACTCCCACGCAAGGGTAAGGAGTTCAATGTAACTTGTTTAGTTCAAATATGGAAAATCCTATTATTAATAATTGTAGTAAAAAAGCTTTTTATTTTAATGTAGAACCATCTAGACTCTAGAGGATATAATCAATAATATTAAGTTTTTTGAGTGATAAGTAATAAATATTTGAGTGGTAATGGCATTTAGTTTAAGCGATTTTATATGTTGGTTTAGATTTTGTCGGTCTACAAATCAGACGCCCACAGAAGCGTCATATTGGTATGCGAGTGATCCTGGCTCCTGTGGCGTCTCATATAGGTGGAGAGGGTTTCCGCTGGGTTTTATTGGATGGTGTAAGGCTATCCCGATGAATCAGAAAGAATCTCGAAGAAATCCCCAAGAAATCCCCAAGAAATCCACAGGGCCATCCATCCATCTATCCGTAGGGCATATCTGTCCTACACGCGGATGATTTATGTAAGCGTATTGACAAGCAACAGAAAAAGAACTATAAAACAGATTGTACCATTTACAGATTATCTTTATATGTATATATAATTTTATTGATATATATTATTTAAATGTTTATTTTCAAAGGTAACTAAAGATTGTGTAACACATGAATGTGAGGTCAAGTTAACATGTCATCGACAGTTTTAAATTCAATTTGTAAGGATCTAGTTAGTTTAAAGTTGCAATTGTATGCAGATCGAGCGCCATGTCGCAACCAACCATGATCGGAATTACCTAATATTGCCCACTCGCACCGCCCCGCTCTGAATGTTAGATTATTTGAAACATACGTCTTTTGTACGTATATAAAGACGAGGTTCATGCAAATTTCCACCTTACGGCCTTGAAAGGACACGCATAGAATTTCAATTATTTAGTACAAGGGCTTAAAATTGTGCTTAAAGAATAATTTACTTCGCGCATACAAAATAAGTTGAGAGATTGAGGATGTGAGTGAAATTTCAATTGTTTTTTAGTTACAACGGACCGTCCGAACGTTATTTGATGTTATTCGTGTGCTATAGATGTATTTTACATACGTAAAGAAAAATCAAGGCCATAGTATTATTCATTATAGATAATTTATAAGGCTAAACTGTTACGATTTAAAGCGACAAATTTCCTCTTTTTACGTATTTTCTTTAACTCATCGCCTTGGGGTGTTTTCCTTGCTGTACCTTGGAATTTCCATGGTGTCATTAGAAGGCCAGGCTGCATTAACGGTTTGAATGTAAAAAGTGTAACTATTATAGAAGAAGATTATTATAGAAGTTTATAATTATGTTGAATTTGAAAAACAAATAAGCTTTTTATATTAATATATAAGATAGATATAAAATTGCGACCACCTATGCTATGACCTATTCCAGTCAAATGACGATGGTGCAATCTATACAATAAGCCTATTTCATCGTTCATATAGTACATGAATGGATTTGACATTTGACAAACGTCGCAACAGACAGTGATTTGAAATTTATTACGCTTAAAAAGTGCTCTTCTATTATAAAACCAAATGTAAAATGAAATTATTTTAGTATCCCATAAATTTCTTGTTTTATTATCTGTATTTATTATCACAGATAAAAAAATAATACTATATTATACGACCTTATTACAATTAGTGATCTCTTACCTCAGGCATAAGCATTCGAAAATATACATAAAACAATAATAATAATACATGAAAATTCTTACTGTCTTAAATTAAAAGTAATTAAATATTTAAATTAATCTCTCTCTGTAGGTATGTAACATATCTGTCTCTTTTAAATAGCTTAAGCATTAACGCATCTAGCACTTTACTGGTTTAACTCGAGATCTCATCCAGCGTGTTTGCAATAAAACAGAAAACCACTTTTTGGTTGATTCACTAAATTACGAATATACTTTTTTATAGAAATTGTCTAAATAAAATACATTATCGATTTTATGAAGCATATATTAAAATTCAAAATGGCGCAGATATTGTTCGAAGTACTGTCATGGTGTCACCTTTATGTTTTTGTACCCGGATTACAATCGATTTAATTTTATTTTAAAACAAGTTGCTTAGTAATTCCATATATTTTTTTATCACTGTTATTTCTAACATAAACATGTTGATTTCTAACATAAACGATTTGCGTATACAAACATAATATAACCAATATAAATCGATAAAAAAACTTGTGAGATTCTTTAAACAATATAAACTTATAACATGAATTGATATCTTATTATTGAACCTAGTGAGGCCAGTCGTAAGCATTTAACTATATACGCGTCTGGTTGTGGGATCGAGTCGCAGTCGAGAAAACGTAATATCTAATATTCAGTTCTTCGCTCTAGTGTTGAGGCAAAGAGCATCTTTGAGTTCTAACACTCAACACCCAAAGAACCCAAAAAACTGGAGACCGGAGAGTCCAGGCTACCTCTGCCTACTCTACATGTAGGATACAGAAAGAAGCTGAACAAAAATAACAGATAATTTCTTATTTAGCTTTATTTACTACCATTACAACAAAATATATGTTAATAATTCAAATGCGTGTTATTATTAATTTTCTGAATTTTCACAAATCAAAAGGTACTTGCTTGTAAACTTATGTAATTATTTGGTAGGCGGAAACACGTTCCAGTGTAATATCCGCATTAAACAATTAAAATTTAATGAAATCTCTACAACCTTGGACAGTGGTTACGCTATATTTCAATAGATTGCAAAGATCGCTGTGTCTGACGGAATTTCCTTTATCTATTTTGTTTGTTCTTGTTATTTTTTTTTAAGTAAGCGCATGTAACAGATTATACATTTAAGGCCTAGTGCCTCTACTTTATCGCATTTTTTAATCCTAAAACACTGTTATTTTAGCATTTTTGGAATTAAAAATTTCAAATAATAATTTAAAATTTATAACGTGATCGTGGTGAAGCCCATGATATAAAAGTTGTTTTTTTAAAAAAGAAATATTTTAATCATCTTAATGTATTTGTATACGTTGCCCAATAAGCATCTATACAAGTATAAAGAAAATTAAAATGTCTGTCTGTAATTTCAAAATAGAAGTTGAAGTCTCCTGCAATTCTTATTTTAACAAAATGAATTCTAAATAAATTACTCACATAAAAAGCCATAACACCATAAACTTAGATAACTGTAAGACCGGCTTTCAGGTTTTTTTACTAAAAAGTAAAAACTCTAGACTTATGAAGGCTGTGCCGTGAAATGCTGTTGGTCTAGTATGCACCGAGACTGCCTTTCACAACTGGCTGGCATTCCTCGTGCAGAATGTTATTAATTAAATATAGCTAGTTGCAACACTTACGCTATCTGCATTAAATAACGTATTATTATAGCATTATCGAAGCTGTGTTAAATAACAAAAGTTTAAGTAATTTTAGCGATTTAAGTTCGTATATTTAAATGTTAAAATATGTTTATTTAATTCATATTTCATATTCTAATGTTACCTATTAGATGGTGTAGTCGTCAGTCATCATGTGTAACGTGGGAGGTCGTGAATACAATTTCTATTTCACTTGCTCTTTCATAATTACACATATTATACATATACAAAAACACAAAGGGGCTAGTGTGATTGTAAGCATGATAGGGTGTGGGTTCGATTCCCACTCGCGAAAATGAAATATTTAATATTTTCTTTAATTAACTTTAGTGTCGCAACGCAACGCTTAGGTGGGCAGCGGAGTGTTTTAACATTAGACCACTAGGTTCCCTCTGTCTACATGTTACATGCGGGATATAGCGTGAAGCGTGAAAACAAAGAAAAGTATTACTTAATATTAAATTTAAATAGGCAGTGTCATTTAGAGGCTAACAACGGTTAATTTTATTCCATGTCACAACAAAGGTAATAATTGTAAATTGTAGAGCAACGAGTATGTCTAACAGCTATTCTTTAAATGTCTATTGAATATTGACGGTTCCGCGTTTGTATAATATACTTTTAGCGTGAAGTCATTATTGTTGAAAATATTCTATACAGCGTGATCTGTAAATGAAATATATATATTTTTTATTTTAGTCTGAAAATATGCTTTTACTTTCACTTTTTTCGGTTGCTTTTAATAATTATTATATAAATAATATAAATACTTAATATTGCAATGAATTTATTCTTTGTATTAAAATTATTTCCGTAATATAATATATTCATTAATATATAGAGCAAAAATAATTAAATTAAATATAATTAATAAACAAAAAATTCTTCCTTAAAGAAAATTTGAAAAATGCCTTGGAATATACAATCGTTCACGAATTTTTACCTCATGTAGAAGACAACAACAGCTATTGTTTACATGATTGTTGACTTAGTCACTTCGAACTGACTGTGTTTTGATCGGACGGACGTCTTTCAATCTTTGCTTCAGTGAAAAAAAAAAGTTAAAATGTCAAATTCCGCGCCATTTTATTGAATTAGTTTTATCATATTTTTGTACAAATTGTAACATGTGAGTGGATAAGATGCCAGGTGGTAATTTAATAAGGAACGAGCGGTACAGGAAGACGCCGCGGACTCCAAGGTCGGCACATGCTTGCTATTACTATACTAGGTCCTTGGTTGCGCCAGTAAAAATACCAAATACGCCGAGGTGAGGGTTTTACTACTGTTTTTTGCACACTAAGCTTACATCCTTAATTAAAATGTTATATCTATATAGAACAATAAAAATATTTTCGAACAATAATATACTGTTTAAGATTATTACGCTAAATCAATTATGTTCGTAATTAACAATAATATATGTGTATATGTTGTTATGTCACTTAGAGCTAATAGTGTCAAATATTTTCCACTCCATTTTAATTTAGTTAATTTCAACGAATTAATTAATTTGTTGTCAAGCAAGTTATGGTGTTTGAATGGTCAAGTTACTCGATATTGAATTAATACCACCATTAAGAGGAACATTAAAATAAAGCCCTGCTAATTTAAATTAACTTTTGAAACAAATCTTATCATCATTCTGAAGATATCTGAATGGCTTCAATCAACGTATTATTCATCACCTGCCTAACTGAAGGACGACTGCTCGACAGTTGTATGGAAGTTATACGCTTTAATTGATAAGACAGATTAAAAATGTACTTAAAAGGATCTGAAAAGCACTTCCTGTTTCATTTTAAAAATATATTATTAACAATTAAGGACCCTTTTAGTTCTCTATGTATATACATTTATAAAATTATACGTTTATTATGGTAACATTATTGTATAATCTTACAAGTAAAAAATATAAGCAAATAGCAACAGTCAATAACATGTAATCCAGTTTAAGAGTCACCATTAATAGACAACTTGTAATTATTAAGCACTACCAATATTACGGCTGTAAAATTGGACCTTGTTAATATTATTTTTTTTATTTTCTGTTATGGTTGTACTGATTGATTTTTTTTTGTTAGAACATTTACGCGTTTGTTAGAATTGTAAGAGTCATTTTTCTTTTTTATAGGGCAAACCTCTTAAGGGTTAAGACACTCCCTTCCCGACTTTTCGCTCAGTTTTCGTAATATTGCATGTTTTTTAGTTTTATTCGTGTTATTTTCTTAGGGCAAGATGTAGAAATATATAAGGCGACTTTTAAAAGTAAATCATAATAATAAACCAATTACTATAACACAATTAAAAAGCTTCGGGTTATAACTTGTTCTTATCATATTTCATATTTTGCTAAATAAAATCCGGTTCCACCTCATACCGTGCTGTGTTGAATATTTATGGAGTAATTCTTACAATCATAAATTAATTATATTTACTTAGCTTAAAAATTATTTTTGAAATTACTATTTTTATTATTTTCTCTTTATATTTTTATTTTTATAAAAAAATCGAAATACAGATATCATATTGTATGTCAAATGGTTGTATTTTATTGTACCTTAGGCAGTTATCTAGTTTTATTTCATAATTATTGATCTTATTCTAGCATCTAGGATCGAGAGTATGAAGTTCTTGAAGTTATTCTAGAGTTCCTTCATAGGTATTCGCAAAATGTTTAAATTGTAATTCATTACAAAATCCAATATTATTATTTTTTCATCATTTTCCTCATTGATAACCTTCAAAAGTATTAATAATGGAACATAATATTTAATGAACCCCCATAATTTTTTAATACAAAAATAGCGGCTATCAAAATTTAAAATTCAAATTAACATACAAATTCGCTGCCGTATTATTACATGGGGCCGTGCATGTGTCACGTTTTTTATTCGCATTCATCTTTCAAATATTCTCGTTTAACACTTTTTTTTCTGTACGAAGTGAATAAATTATATCTTTATAAAAATACTTTATATGTAGTCGAATAGTTCGAGTTGTAAACGCGACGGTCGTGGATTCCATTCCTGGTCGAGGGAATAAAATATTTTCATTTCTTCGCTCTGTAATCAGGCAAAACGCGGTGTTTAGTTCCGCCAAATTGCAATTACAAAGATTCAAAGAAAGCAAACGATAGAACCATAAGAATTAAGGAACAGCAGAGGATAATGCAGGCCATAACTTGACATTAAGTAAAAGGTGGTTAGCCTCGCCGTATTGAGACTAAGGACGGCGTCGCATTACACGCATTTTTATCCGAGTAGGTTGATTGAGCCAAATTAAACCTTTTTCATTGTGAGATTTAAAAATTATATTTAACTTAAACTATACCAATAATGGTATATTTAAAGTTTTTTCAATATACAGATATTAACCTAATATAATATGCCTTTTTGAAATATTTTCATTATTTACTTCTAAGCTCGAGGTAAAGCGTGGCGTTAAGTTCCGCCACTCAACAGGCAATGCTTTCAGAATTTAGCGGAAAATGGGGTAGGAAAATGGGGATGCTACATGACAGCGTGAAGCTGGAACAAAATATATATGCTTGTCTACTTTCATTATTTGATTTTTTTGTTGTTAATAGAATTCAATGGTAAAATAAGTATTATAAACTAAAACTGCTAATTGGGTATTAAATATATGAGGATCAAATGTTTTACAATATAATATTAAGTTTTAATTTCACGAGCTGCAGAATTCTCCAAAATCTTAACACAAAGACATATTTAACATTAAATTTATATTTCATTTTCAAATAAGCAGTTCAGGTAACTTTAATATTCGTTCTAAGGTTAACGGACGACGGACGCTCCAGTTGACTGGCTATCACCAAATCTTTATAGCTTTTCTGTGTTTCAACCAGATTTGCCTGTTTGTCTTAATGGTGACGAGGAAACTGTTTTGCCAACACAATGCCCGAGACCTACATAAGTATTGTACATTGAGAAACGTGTTAATGAATTTAGCTCATTGTTGTATTTAAATTAGTTTGCTTAACCTGGTTAATAGATCTTAACATTTTTAAGTAATTTTTAATGAACTTGCAACCTCCGCAAGTTTATATTCTGGTTCAATTCTTAAATAAGAATTGCATCATCCATCTTAATACCTTGGAAAATAACTTTGTCTACAAAGTAAAATTAGATATTTACTCAGGTATTTTAAAGGAAAGACTTCCAAATGAAGTTAACGCGTGCCTCTATGACTAGCATGTTATACCAAATTTTAGTTCAAGGCAATGCAAGATCTAACTTGAGCACTAATGGATAAAGTTAGTTTTCCTTATATACAAATTTTGTAGTTGATTTTAAATAAGATTTACACAAAGTTATATTCCAATAAACAAGGTGAGTTACTCGATATACTTTTTCCTTTAACTAAAGCCGTACGCGGGTCCTAGACCTTTAATTCGGTTAATCTGTTAAATTAACAGTCGTTCAGCCTTTAATTTCACAACCAACCTCTTGCGTCATTGTATCTTTTTAAATTATAAATACAATTTTCTGTGCTCTTTTTGCTTCATTATAATCTAGGTTAGAACATTTATTTCAGTTGCATTTTAATATAAACTTTGCAATCGAAATCTAAAAAATTTACATAATTTTTTCAATTATATTTTCAAATATTTTCGTTTGTTGTGAGGTAAATTGAAAGAACAATGTTAACTTTTTTGCTAATAAATTAACTACAATCTTTGTTCCTGTTTTAATTTATTTTCAAATATTGTAATATTACACATATATCATATTAAGAAATACATTCTGACTAAAGCCTCATGTTTTAACAAATGAAAGCATTAGATTAAACTATCCTATTAAAAATATGAAATAAGTATAAGTATAAGGTATTTGATAATGTTCGATGTTCAAGGCAATACGCGACGTTGAGTTCTGCCAATCGACACGCAATGCCTCCAGAATTGGGCGGAAAGTGGGGAATGGAAATGTCTTAACGGAAAGGGAGTATCTTAACACTAGATTCCCTGATTCACTCTGCCCACTCTGCTATATATGGAAAAAAAAATTATAATTTTGGCAGTATTAAAGCTATTTTAGACGAAAGCTTCTCACAACATGCATAGATAATTACTAGACAATACATATCTTATCCAAGGAAAAACTTAACTACCATCAAGGCTCTTGTAACATTGTTTAGACTGAAATACCGAAATACTTTTGAAACGTGACCAATGCCTTTCGTGCTACACCATTTGCAATAAATCGCGTCTAGCGTACCAATGAAAGCAAGTTGAGATAATAATACTAGTTATTACTTCCTACTTCGCGTAATAACACCACATTTTTTGAGATTTCAACCAAAAATATCTGTTATTATTTGAAAAATATGTATTTTATAAGTTATGTACTGAAGTAGTGGAAAACTGAATGTCTTAATAATAGGTTCCCTCTGTTTACCCTGCAGTGTGCGGGATACAGCGTGAAGTTGATTTATTTTATTTTTTTAGTGTTACATAAACACAAAACAACATAACAATTTAAAATAATTACAAATCAAAATTAACTAAAATAGAAATATAAATAATTTTGTCTATCATCTTTTTCAGATGTCAGTCCGCTCCAAAAGTAATGGATAGCCACAGTAGATCGGCGTCCCCCAGGGAGCCAGCGCGGCCGCAGCACCGTCCCCCGTCCCCACCAGCCTCGGGCTTCGACAACCGAGCTTACCAGCACGATGACGCTGATCCAAACCACAACGACTCCTTCACTTCTAACGGACCACACCAACATCAAAATGGCCACAGCAAAGAGCCTAATGGTGATACAAAAACCCTGGAAGCAGTCAATTTAGAACTTATCAACTTAACACCTAAGAATGGATCGAAGAAGAAGGATGTCGAAGTCGATATGAATGCGACCAACCCGTACGACGAGTACTTCGTTCCGGTGAACGAGCACAGGAAGTATATGAGGTTTGTGGCTTTCCTTACACTTAATTATTGACAAAAGACATCGAAAAATATCCTGTTAATTTTTTTTTTGTTGTTTCTGGTAGCTACGTATAGATTGTATATCCAAACATTGTACTTCATCTATCCACATATAATATAATTTTAATTTTATGGAGCTAATATTCCAAAGTCAATTTTGACTATTGCTTTAAAAATTTCGAAACTGCGCTTATAACATTACCGTNTATGAGTTATGTACTGAAGTAGTGGAAAACTGAATGTCTTAATAATAGGTTCCCTCTATTTATCCTGCAGTGTGCGGGATACAGCGTGAAGCTGATTTAATTTTTTTTACCGTTACATTAAAACAAAACAACATAACTATAAATAATTTTGTAAAATAGAAATATTTATAATTTTGTCTATCATCTTTTTCAGATGTCAGTCCGCTCCAAAAGTAATGGATAGCCACAGTAGATCGGCGTCCCCCAGGGAGCCAGCGCGGCCGCAGCACCGTCCCCCATCCCCACCAGCCTCGGGCTTTGACAACCGAGCCTACCAGCACGATGATGCTGACCCAAACCACAACGACTCCTTCACTTCTAACGGACCACACCAACACCAAAATGGCCACAGCAAAGAGCCTAACGGTGATACAAAAACCCTGGAAGCAGTCAATTTAGAACTGATCAATCTAACACCTAAGAATGGATCGAAGAAGAAGGATGTCGAAGTCGATATGAATGCGACCAACCCGTACGACGAGTACTTCGTTCCGGTGAACGAGCACAGGAAGTATATGAGGTTTGTGGCTTTCCTTACACTTAATTATTGACAAAAGACATCGAAAAATATCCTGTTAATTTTTTTTTTGTTGTTTCTGATAGCTACGTAGGTACAAAATAAAGTAAATATGGCTTTGTTGATGTTTGATATATTGCGAGTTGGATTGTATATCCAAATATTATACTTCATGTAACCACAGCTAATATATCTTCAATTTTATGGAGCTAATATTCCAAAGTCAATTTTGACTAATGCTTTAAAAATTTCGAAACTGCGCTTGTAACATTATCATTTCTAAGGTTTCCATATAAAGTTTATTATTTATACTCCAATAAAGATAGTTGTTTAATAGTCTGTCTAGTCTACGAACAAAATTCTAGTTTAGAGAGACATCTGGCTTTACTGCCATATTATCGCTTTATCAACTGCCGACCCAAACCTGCAGTAAACGTTAAATTTATAGGTAAAAATATGACACTTGTATTAACAAAATTTCAAAATAAGCATTAGGGAATTACTGATCTGTTGTCTCTGCGTATTCTAGAAGCATTGCGTATTAAATGGTGGAACTTAACGCCGCACTTTACCTCGACGGCAAAACGAAAAAAAAATTAAATATATCCATTTCTTGAAGGAATCGAACCCACAACCTGTCGCGACAGTCGCGTTTAACCTTCGTAACATCATTTCTCTTAAACAGATTTAAGATAATTAGCTTACATATAAAAAAACTTTCTATTACTATCTATATAATAAATAATAATAATTAATCGAAAATCAATCTCTTGAATCGACAACTAGAGCAATTTGTAAATCTAAATAACAAGCAGTTCTCGTAACATTCTAAATAGAACCGCTATAGCACGTTCACTTAACTAATAACTTGTATGAACGAACGTCGAATCGAATTCGATGCTTATCTATTAATGATACCGTTCTCAACGGTTAGTATATAATAATAGAAACACTCAGACCCAAATCGTCTGGTATGTCTGTTTACAAGTAGTTTTTCGGCTATGCAATATATATGGCTGAAATTTGTAGGTACATTTGTGCACTGGCTATGACGTATGACGTAATACCCTCTTCTCCTTTCCATCTGCGGGAACTGACTATCATCACTAGACGTAAGCAGGGATTTCACCCATATGTCGTCGATATACCTTTCGGGAACTTAAGCTAACACTAATTTCCCAGGTTCAATCTGCCTACCCTGTTTTGCGGGGGATAGTGCGTGAAGATACAAAAACAATTTTCGAGACATTGGATAATAGATTGAGATATACATAGATATCTCTGAGATATTGTTTATGCATTTATTTGCAATATTAAAATGTATTTAAAGCAAGTTGGTAGTTTATATAACGTTAAAGTTTCATAAATTCTTTATATTATGAAATTATTATATTTATGCTAGTATATAGTTACTATTATGCTATCTATCTCTCATGTTAAAATAGAAAATTATGCAACAATTGTAATTAAAAATTGTAAAGCACGTTTTTATACAGTTATCTGCTGCTTTGTCTTGCGTACGGCGTGGTAGGCACTTTTTACGCCCTTATCCGAGACATTGCGAGTTAAGTGGCTTAACTGAACGCCGTGCCTTGTCTACCAGAGCGGACCTACTAAAACGTACCCTTTTTTACAAAAAAATATGCGGACCTAATATGAAATTTGGCTCAGTTATAGTATATATTATAGACAATTACAAAAAATGTGAGTTCTTGAAACTTTTTTTATGTTTTTTTTCGTGACCAAAGAACTTGGCATACCAGGTTTTTTACGTAACTGTCACAGGTGACATTAGATATGTACAAGATAATATAATTCTTAATATCTTGTTTTTGCAAACTTCTAAATATATTTACTTATTTCCCAACCTTTATATATAATAGAAATTAAATTGACTTCGTTATTTTAACAAAAAGACAAGAGATAAATAACTGATTTTCGTATTATATAAAAGATCAGATAAAACCAGCTTTTATTACATAGAAACATTATAAGCATTAATAAGTATAAATATACCTCTATAGACTATAGTCTATAACATATTAATCAGGAACAACAATTGCAACACTACGTCAATTACCAACAATTTTATTGGCGTTTCTGAGAACAATAAAAAATATCATAATAAAAACTATAATTGCTCGATATAGAAAGAATGTAATTAATATCTGAATACCAATAAAATATCGATATTTCAAATATTCGATTCGATCTCTCTAAGACTTATAAGTTCATTTGCTTACATAGCAACGTTAAAGATACAGTACGGTAAACGAGTTGTGGCCGTCCTGAAATTAGCGGTAAATAGCTGCGCAGATTTAATTTTAGGATTTTTCTTATATTTGATAATTTTCTTCCCAAATTAACAATGCGCAAAAGTTCAGTCTGACTTCAAAGCGACCACGACTCGTCAACCGTACTATACAAATTGAAATTCGCGTCACTCAAGCTCTCGCAAAGCTGGTTTCTCGGGTAGAATGTGGTTTTCGTTACGCAACTACTCAGCGGACTGTACGATATTGTGTTATAAACTTTGTAATCGAATTATATTGATATGTGTGTGTGGATATTAATTGAAATGGATAGAGTAATGGACCAATTCTCATTTTGTTAGCTGTTTTTGTATAACAAATATAAATATTAATATTCAATCAATTAGTATCAGTCAAAAATGGTTTTAAAATATCTTATAATTTAATGAAAATACGTAATATATAAAAATAAAATCATAACATATGTACATAACAAAAAAACCAGCTTCACACCGTACTCGTACACAGCGGTAGATAGAGGGAATGTAGTGTTAAAACACTCCGTTCCCCATTTTCCGCCGAATTCTGAAAGTATTGTGTGATGAGGGGCGTAACTCAACGCAGAGCTTTGCATCGACACAAGTGCAAAAAAAGATAATATAATTTTAAATAAATACTTCATTTGCTCGATTGGGGTCAGGAAGGCACACACTTGTGCCCCTGGGCCCTCAATGGCCTCTATATTTATAAAAAGAGCATTTATAAAAATTACCATGTACAACTATAGTAATAACACACTATTTATTCTAGAAATACTACGTATAAATTACAACTAAATAATAATACAAACAAACCAGTTACAATTACTATTAAAATAACGTATTCAAATTAATACGGCCAACTAAGAAACCGCAAATTCAACCTCACGTCCTTGTTCTAATAACTATATTGAGAGACCTACAAAATATATTTAAAACTAACTGACCTTGACCAGCTAGTCCGCTGTCACCAGCGATCTGTCGAGGATTCCACAAATCTTTGGAACCCGTTGTGAATTTTAAAGTAGCAAACTCGTTTGATGGACATGCCAATTGGGAGTTAAGGCGTTACTAATAATATAGCTTCGGAAATTTGTTCTGGAACTATAATTAATATGAAAGCCTTATTTTTTTCAAATATATTTAGGAATATTTAAAAGTTTTATTTTTTATTTAATTTAAAAGTTACAAAAGGTTACAAAATGTATATTTTCATTTTTTCGCTCTGATGTTGAGGCAAGGCGCGGCGTTAAGTTCCGCCCTGCCTTTGACCACCCTGCCCACCCTGCCATATGCGGGATACAGAGTGAAGCTGATTTTTGTTTAATTGTCAGGATTGAAACCTTAACCAGCAGCTTACTCTGCACCATGTACCACTAATATAAAATTTATAGCTAAATTCAAAATGCCGCCGTAATACAAGCGTGTCATGAAAAGCAACTTCATATAGAATCAAGTTATTCAAGCGAATATAAAAGCATAGGGCTATAAATAAATTATATTTGACTTAAGGCTGTACTAAGGCTCGACTATTTTTGTAATACGAGCTCCTGCTATCAATCAATCTATGCATACTGGACTTTTGTTATTATTTTTTTAAATATTTTATAGACAATATATTTTCGATTTTTTTAAATAAATATCTTATTTTTTTTAAGTGGAAATACAACTAACAACCTATGGCTATTACAGTTACTCGCTTTCGCCTCTGCGCCACGAATGGCTTCCATACTAAATATAGGATTACATTATTATAATATGAGTTTACTAATGAAAAATATGGACGTTATTATGTTATTAACATAATTATTCATACGAATCTAAATATGATATCTAAAATTTTATAATATCCTTGCCGTAGATTTGACTCTCTTATAAAAAAGTAAGTTTTTTTTTTATTTTATGCTTTAATCTTCAAAAAGCACTAAAAGTTTTTAAAGCTTCTTAAAGTTGTAAGCTCGTTGCTACAACTTTTATGTGCCAGCAAGTCCTCTTTATGTACTTAGTTATAGTAAATAGATAAATGACATAGAATGTTATCAAGCCTAATTACTTGTGACTACTTACGTAAGTAATTAGTATTGATTAGAATGGAATGTCGTTATACTAAATCTTACACATTCCTTTAAATGTAGGTACAGTTATTTTATTTTCAATTTTTTTTTATATTTTTGTTTTGTTGGTCGTGGTACAGGGGAACAAGTTAGGATTGTGAATTTGATTTCTATTCGATGCATTGAAATATTGGTAACGAGGTAAAGCGCGGCGTTGAGTCCCGCCACTCAAGATTCCTGAAGCACTCAACATTCGTCGAATAATGTCTGAACATTCGATCGTAAGTTCGACTTCTGAATTCGTCTTAATGGGGAACGAAGTTTCTTAACAATAGGTTCCCAGGTTCCCTCCGCCTACCCTGCTATGTGAGGGATATATCACTTCTTTCTCGGCCGAAACATAATTCTCTACATCAAGTAGCAAAATTCAACGTCTGTCTTAGCAAATCTTAGAACCGAAAATATCTTAATTACATGCTTGCTATCTTAGTGAATCATAAATAGAACCCGTAACGCAATTAGGCTCAGGCCAACTATGCCATAATGACGTCATTTTTAGGTCTGTATCTGTATACATTATCGTTATCGCCACCGTTTTGTATATTATTTAGTATGGTTAGAATTTTATCAAAAAAGATAAAAAAATCAAAAAAGTTTAGCAAATCACAAGAAAAGAAAAGATATTTCACTTATATTTTCATATATAACCCGTAAAATATTAAAATACAACATAGCAGAAGATTGTGTGAATGTTATATTATTAACTTTTTAAATATTATTTTTAGGACTAATATTGATATAATAAATTCAGTAAGTTAAGACTTAACAGTAACTTCCCTCTGCCTACCCTGCTGTGTGCGAGATACAGCGTGAAGCTGATTTAACTCAATTTAATTTATGACATAATTAAATTATTAAAAGATTCTACGATAAACTTTTCAAATATTATATTTAGATTTTCGGGTCTCTTTAGACATCACTAAAAAAGACTTTATTGTTCATACACTTGACAATTACCGTTTTAAAATTTCATGTCACGCGCTGAAACCAAAGCCAAGTTTAAGAAACTGTGCGATTGTTTTTGAAATCCGGCAGAAAGTTTTTAAGGCGAAAAAATATCTCAAAATAGTTGTAAACAGCTCGTCTACCTATAAGGCAGCGATCTATTTGAAATAATTCATTTAAATTTTTTTTCTATTTTGCTAACTAAAAAATATTCTATAATGAAAAATCTAGTATAAGTTTATTTGTGTTCGTCTTTAAAATTTGGATAATATTGCTGTACATAATTTAGATATTTTTTTCCTTTATATATATTAAACTCTGAAGTCATTTACCAAATGACTAATAGCTAACTTAGAGCCAAAACTACGAAAAACTGGAATGAAAAATGGGATGGGATGGAAAAGAATGCAATTTTAGTATAAAACATTTAGATAATTTAATATTATTTCTATATATCTATCTATATCTATAGATAAATCACATCCAATGGACCATATCACCGTGTGAGGATGACCTAAGCCATTATCTCGTATCGAGAAAGCCGTTACATATTCATATTGTCGGTCAGAAACAAAACACAAAAGCAACACTGAAAGAAATTCAAAACAATGCGCCTAGACCACAATGCGGGCTGGCGACTCAAAGACTTAAACATTCTAACCTCGTTTAATTTATATTCATGTAGATTTTGACTTTTATGACTCACACTATAGTTATCAATTTAAATTTTAAGGGGATTATTTGCTAAGAAGCAAAATTGAATTTAGTCTAGATTATATATACATATAGATTTACGCCTTCCAACATGAAAACCCTCTTAAAAACAATTTTAGATAAGAATTGTATAAATAACCACGACTAATGCTTAATATCCATGAAACAAAATATATTCTCACTGCAAGGAACTTAAATATTACAACATCCTAGATGGACGTTTGACAAGCAGACATCCTTATAAGAATCGCCATTCCATTGCCAGACAAAGACAGATTTAACGCTTGCAAAACACCGTAACTCATGGGTAATACTTCCATATAAGATGGCATAGACATTGCGCAAGTCTTGGATCTCATTCATGAATGTCCAGTACTTGCTCAATGAAACGTCGAATGGGTTCAAAATATTATATGCAATGTAAGCTTTGTTTCTTTTATCTTCACGCTGTATCCCGCACACAGCAGGGTAGACAGAGGGAACCTAATGTTTAAACACTTCGTTCCCCATTTTCCGCCGAACTCGGGAGGCATTGCGTGTTGAGTGGCAGAACTCAACGCCGCGCTTTGCTTCGACACCAGAGCAAAGAAATGGAATCATGAATTTCATCTCCTCGCGTGGGGATCGAACCCACAACCAGTCGGTTTTACAGTCACACTTTGTGGCCCTGTGGCTGGCCTCTTTAATAAAATATTATATTTAAAAAAATATTTTATTAAGATATATTTATAAATTTATAGAAAATATTTACCTTTTAATGCAGTTAACTGTTGGAAAGAAAAAATACTAATAATGTATAAAATAATTAAGTATCGTTTACTTAAGTCTAAACAAAAATAGATATATTTACCAAATCAGATTTGCGTGTTTAAATCTATTAAGACTATGCGCTTACATTTTGTACGGATACAAATGTCATTAGAAACTTGTAGCTTCCTAAACACATAATGGAAATAAATTATAGCTTAATATAATTGGTAATTATAACAATTTCCAATTTTTAATTAATATTTTTTATATAAATCGTTGCATTAACATTAAGGTCAGTCGTGGTGCAGGAGTGCAAGCGTGTGACTGTAAGCATTACAGGTTGTGGATTCAATTGCCATTTGAGCAAGTGAAATATTTAATATTTTCATTTCTTCGCTTTGATGTTGAGGCACGCTTTGCCTCACTGTTGAGTTCAGCCACTCATACGCAATGTTTGTGTGACAACCGGAGGGTTTTTTCTCTTCTGTTTACCAACAATTAATGTAAGGCTTTCTTTATTTTTATGAGTTTTATACTGTATCCCATATATAGCAGAGTAGGCAGAGGGAACATAGTGTTAAGACACTCTTCCTTTCTTCTGTTTGTTTTGTTCTCTACTAATCTGTTGTTTAAAATAGAATAAAAAATGTTCTGGCGAAGTTTTTTCAAATGTTTCCTCATTAGACAGTACCCAGTACCTACGAGTAGCTTCCTTCTTTTCTAGTACTTCTAATTTTTACTTTTAATTAGTAACCAAGTGAGCCACCAACGGAGGTTTAAACAGAAAGTCACGTAAAATTAATTAAAACTTATTTATTAAGGGTCTTTGTAAGGTTCCGTATGAGCCGCAGAACGAATCGTATACATCTTGAAATTAAAATATTAGTTATTTAAATATTATTATATAAGCAATTGAAATTATTTAAAACTAGCGGTCCGCTCGCTGTTTCACCCGCGTGAACTATGTTATTATTAATTTCTGTCTCCATGACTACGTCCTAGTGACGTCTATGCGAAATTTGAGACTCCTACCATTTGTAGTAACGAAGTTTCATACAAACTTTCGACCCCAAAAACAACCCCTTAGGAGTCGAATATTGTAAATTCCCGTCTTAGCGAGCACCTATGTCCTATAAGTAACTCCTATGCAAAATTTGAGATCCCTAGCACATGTAGTTTCTGAGATTTCGTGATGAGTGAGTGACCTTTCGATTTTATATATATAGATATTATGAAAACAATATTTATATTCAATTGTTATATAATTTAGCGAAATCAAAATTATTCTAAACACAAAGTATATCTTATCTCAGTTTCACGCTGTATCCCGCGTGTGGCAGGGTAGCCAAAAGGAGCCTAGTGTTAACCTTAACATAAGCTCCCTACTTTTGCGGAATTCTTGAGGCATTACGTGTTAAGTAACGGAATTCAACGCTGCGGTTTGCCTCGATAACAAAACGCAGAAAAAAAGAAAATATTTCTTTTGCTTAAGCTGGAATTGAACCCACAACCAGTCGCGTTTACAGTCACACTAATGCTTTTTTATATATAAAACGCAAAACTGACTGCCTTATTCATAAAGCCTAAAGCTCTCGTACAAAGGCGTCATCACAAGGTCTAAAATTATATAGTCCCTCATCGAAACCTAAGTTCCTGTGCCTTTACAACATACCGTATGAAAGAGCCGCAGGACAAAGCGGGGGGCAACGACCTCGCCCCATACCTGGTTACGGCTACATAATAACAAAGTGTACGCCAGTGTATTCTCATTGAAAGTCATAAGTTACCTTGAGAAAAAGCTCTATGACTTCGAGCTTTGCTAGAGTTTTTAGTTTCACATGTTAAGTAGGGGGAAAGAGGGAATCTAGTGGTTGTTTTAAGCTTTGTTTTTTGTGGAATTCTGGACAACAAACTGTAGGAACACACACTGTCAAATGAAACTCACAACTCGCTTACAGGCACTTGTGTGCCTTTGCCACGATTGGCCTCAAGATTTATTGAAAAGTGTCTTTATTTTCCAAACAATGTAATAAATATCCAAAATAATAATATTATTAATACGTTAGTTCCTTTAATAAGATTATTTTATAGAAATGGATTCTACAACATATAGACGATTGTTGTTCCACAACGTTCTGTCTGACTTACAAAGAAAAAGATAAAAAGCAAAGAAAATAAAAGAGAAACCCATATATTCTAACATCTTTTTATTCTTATTGTTATAAGACAATAATTTAACCTCCAAATATCTCTGGCATGTATTTATTTGTATAGGTGTATTGCTATAGTCAGCATGTGTCTCTACAGTTGTCAGCAAATATAATAGTTTATATGAATTTCATACCTTATCACATTGTACTATGATTTTGTTTCATATAAATATAGTAAATGCCTGCAAAGCCTTTTTCGAAACTAGAGTAAGTACTAAAATGCGACAGAAAATTTTGTTCATTTAGTGGAAATTGTAGTTTGTGTTTGCTAATGAATTTATATTTATGTTAGTAATTGTAAAGAAAGATTTTAAATTGCAAGTGTTATAAATATAAAATAGTATCGTTTTAAAAATGAATGAAGCACTTGGTGAAACGAGTGGACTTCTAAATGAAAATCGACCACGAGAAATATTAATAGAACAGTATGTTTATATTCTCTAATATATATTATGGTTTATTGGAATTTTTATTGACATTCTTCTAATATTATTGTGATTATGAATTTTAATATAATATGAAATAGATGTACGTTTTTCCTTATATTATGTTTTTTTAATTCTTGACATTTTAAGCTTATAATGTTCATTATGCAACCAGATTTTTTTAAAGTATATAATACTACTATTTATTGATTTAAATAAAATTTAGATTTTTTATTCATTAATAATTTAATAAATTTATTAATAAATTTATAAAGTTCCTAATAAAGTCATACAAACAATTGAAACTGGATATTTGTCTTACTAAAACTTATATATTTGGACGACATTAAAAAGAAATTAAAAAGAAAATGTATAATATATCGTATACTATCTAATAATTTCAATCCCATCGCTTTGTATAACTAATAATTGCTTTATTAATCCATGTTAACATATATTGAATTAATTCCAGTTAATAATGAATTGTATTTTAATGTGCTAATAAAGATTTATTTATTTAAATTGTTTGTANCGTTTTAAAAATGAATGAAGCACTTGGTGAAACGAGTGGACTTCTAAATGAAAATCGACCACGAGAAATATTAATAGAACAGTATGTTTATATTCTCTAATATATATGGTTTATTGGAATTTTATATGACATTCTTCTAATATTATTACGATTATGAATTTTAATATAATATGAAAAAGATGTATTCGTTTTTCCTTATATTATGTCTTTTTTATTCTTGACATTTTAAGCTTATAATGTTCATTATGCAACCTGATTTTTTTAAAGTATCCAATACATATCAATATAATATACTAATATTTATTGATTTTAATAATATTTTGCCTGGTTTATGACAACATTTCAACTATATCATATTTTTTAATTATTTTTTATTCATCAATAATTTAATAAATTTATAAATAAATTTATTAAGTTCCTAATAAAGTCATACAAACAACAGTGATTGAAACTGGTCTGTCTTACTAAAACTTATATGTTTGGACGAAATTAAAAAGAAAATATATAATATATCGTATATTATCCAATAATTTTAATCCTATGGCTTTGTATAACTATTAATTGCTTAACTTATCCATGTTAACATATATTGAATTAATTCCAGTTAATAATTAATTGTATTTTAATGTGCTAATAAAGATTTATTTATTTAAATTGTTTGTATTTTCAGAGGTGAGAAGCTCTACGTGACAGCTGACAAACGCGGCGAAAAGGGAGGTTGCAAGCGGCCCTTATGCTGGACATTATTAGGACTAATCGTAGCGGCCATCGTCGCTCTCATTGTCTTAGCAGCAAGTAAGTAATGATATAATACTAATTTTTACGCCATAAATATGCTTATTATTATTATTATTAATAATAAAATATATTCTATCTATTTTTAAGTGTTGCCAAAGCGTGTGACTGTGAGTGCGACAGGATGTGGGTTCGATTTCCAATCGAGGAAATAAAATATTTCATATTTTCATGTCTCTGTTTCTGTGTCGAGACAAAGCGCAGCGTTGAGTTCCGCTGGAGTCTTTTTTTTAATACTAGGTTCCCTTTGCCCTTCCTTCTGTTTGCGGGATACGACGTGAACCTAAAAAAAGCCTTTTTTTTTCTACGAAACACTAAAGAAAATGACCCAAAGTAAAGTACCAGAATCCTTATATTTTGTTGTTATTAACTCCACCTTATAGCCAACTTTATTTAATTATTATTTTATATACCTACACTATACCCAAAGTCAAACAAAACAAATATTCGTTTTATTATTTTGGTAAGTTTGGCTTATTTTTTTTTTGTATAAGTCGATAAATTTTTGCAATATGCTATCTTTATCTTATCTTTTTTCGCTATATTCATTTATAATCGTAAACAAGAATAAGAAGGCAATTGCAGCACTTATAATCATATCCTCGGTAGTATAGTGGTAAGTATCCCCGCCTGTCACGCGGGAGACCGGGGTTCGATTCCCCGCCGGGGAGGAATCTTTTTTAATATAAGCTCTTTGCTATTTATAGTTTTTTTTGATTATGTTGCAATAAACACATTGAATCTTGAACATTTCTTTGAAGTTCAAATTATTCTGTTGTTTAGAAAAGCCACAAAAAGCTATTTTTTTAGACTTCTTGAGTAATATTTTAATATTATCCTATCTAAGGGAATGGTCTGCTTTGTTTATTTTCTTTACGATTTAATAAAATATTTTAGATAAAGAAATATTTATATTATATCCAATTAAAACTAGTCTATCAAGAAAGTTTCTCGCAATATCTTTATTCAAGCGTTAATACAGCCTAGATACGCTCTGAAACGCCTAAGGCATTTTGTTTGCAATGTGACATAGTTAGATTTGCTTACATCAGATCATGTTTAAATAGAGAAAGTAGAGATTAATATAAAAAATGTAATTTAAAACCTATATTTATGGGGACGATAAAGTACCTAAGCCGTTGCGGTATCATTGGTACTTATAATACCAAAATATCTAATAAACTATTCCTGATTTTGCAGCTGGCATCCTCTTCAGTAACTCGCCTACACCTCTCGAACAGTACAACGCGTCGGTAAGCTCCGCGCGCGCATTCGGTGGTATCGCAAGTGGTCATCACCACGACCACGACCACGACCACCACCACGACGACCACGACCACAGCGATCAGACCACGCCCCCGCAGTACATGCCGGAAACCCAAAACGATGAAGCACGGAACCCTTCGCTCACGTCTGACGAATCTGATATGTCTATGTATGGTGAGTACACTGAATATATATTTTTGTCCTTTTGTTTTGTGTTTATCCCGCATTTTCCATCTGACTTTGAAACATTGCGTAGTGGCCGATCTCTACGCCAGAACGGGGAAACCGTATCGTTCATCCCCCTTAGTAAGGATAGAACCCACTACCATCGCGTTGACATTGAGAATGTTTCCCAACTCGCCGCGGTTATATATGGTTTTATTTAGTAAAATTTTATGTAGTTCCATAGTTTGTTTATGTACCTACTTATAATAATTGTTTCTCTCTTATTTTCAATTTTTATCGTAGTTAATTTCTGTTAATTTACTTTTTAAAGTATAACCACTACGGCTAATGAGAAGATTATTTACAGTTTTTTTTTTGTAATCTAAGCTAGATTAAAGTAAAACACATATTTGATATTTTTATTACTCTACATTCCAGTACCAAGAACAGTGGAAGGCGAACTCAGGATTGACAATGAAATATTCGTAGCAGCGTTCGAAGACCCAGAGAGCGAAGAATATAGAGAATTTACATCTACTTTCACAGATGCATTGAAACATGCGCTATTTAACAGAAACAGTATGGAAAATGGTGACAATGAGATAATGGTTGAAGTTGTTCAAATAAGGTAAATATTTTTATAATATCATTTTTAGTAGTATTCTTTTGTACTTTTCAAAAGGTAAACTTTTTCTAGCAAATATGTAATTCTTTAAAGTTCTTATAACTTTTGTTTTTTTTATACAAACCTTTAAATACAAAAATAAGCAAAAAGCAATATAAGTGATTAACAAAATTGTCCAAAATATGAAAATTTTACAAATATATCATTGTCCAATTGTTCCTCACTTATAATATTAACTAACAAAATAATTTTATCTTTTTCAGAAACGGGTCTATCATTGTCACCTACAGAATTCATTGGATACCTAAACACGAAACCGAAACTAACGAAGAACTCCTCACATCTAAATCACTTCAAACTAACCTCGACAGTTATCTTGACACTAACAACAGAATGATCAGCGTATATCATGTAGCCGAAGAAAATACTAAAACGAGATCTGTCCTTGATTTATGTAAAGTAAACAACAACGATTGTGAATATAAATGTGAATTCGATGATTCCACTCTCGATTTCGCATGCATTTGTCCTCACGGACAAGTTTTAGATCCAAATAATCCTAAGAAATGTGTATTATTGCTAGCTAATGGCAACATTCCGGAAACAAATCAAGCTGATAACGAAAACTCAAGAGAAAATGAATTTGATTGGAAAGAAAAAGCTCATAACACTCCGGAAACTACGACTGAAATTGACCCTGATATGAACTTCTCCCATATCTTTGGTCATTCACATGCAGATGACTCGAAACCTGAGCCTAAGCCTGAACCACAACCCGAACCTGAACCTCAACCTGAACCCCAACCTGAACCTCAACCTGAACCCCAACCTGAACCCCAACCTGAACCCCAACCTGAACCCCAACCTGAACTCCAACCTGAACCCCAACCTGAACCTCAACCTGAACCTCAACCTGAACCCCAGCCAGAACCTGCACCTGAACCAGAGCCAGAACCTGTGTCTAGTGAACCTACTGAAATGCCACAGTCTTCGGAAGAGGAAGCAAAACTCCAGCCAACAGTTGAACCAAAACTGGAACCTGATTCTACAGAATTACAACCAGAACCAACAATAGAACCTCAGCCGGAGCCGGAACTTGGATCTGTAAATGAACCAAAACCTGAACCTGAACCAACCGTTGAACCACAACCAGAACCTACACCCGCTGCAGAACCACAACCTGAACCTACGCCAGCCGAACCACAATCGGAACTTGAATTTGCACCTCCTGAACCAAAACCAGAACCTGAACCTACATCTGAACCTGAAGCTTCAGAAGAGGCAACTGCAATACCTGAACCAAAACCAGAACCCCAACCAACAGCAGAGCCAAATTCTGAGCCCGAACTAGTAGCAGAAGCTAAACCCGAACCGGAACCAACAGCTGTACTAAGTTCCGAACCGGAAACGACAGCTGAACCAAAACCGGAAATGGACGCAATGCAAAATCCTGAAATAGAGAGCGAACCTGAAACTAAAGACGAATCTGGGAATGTTTTTATAGTCCCACAACTAACCACAATTAATGCAAACATGCAACAGACAACTATGTCCAATCCTGAATTAATGTCTCAAGGGGAAGAGGGAAAGCAAGACGAAATGGTTCAAATGACTACAACTCCCAAACCTATTATCGATCATCCGACATTTGACTTGAATAGTTTAATAGGCATTCACACTACTTCAGAATCGTCGCAAGCTTCACAAACCGAGAGTGAAACACAAAAAAGTGATATAGAAGGTTCATTAGCTACAACAACAATGAGCATGCCAATTTCAGAGCCAAATGCAGGGAAAGAACCATCAGACGAATCGAAACCTGAAATTGTATCAATATTGCAAGCAAATGAAAATCAAGGGAAAGAAAATATTAAAGATGACGATTGGCTCGAAGTAGATAATAATGAAAGCAATTTAAACATTATTCCATCAAATATGGATACAACAACAATTAGTAATGAAAATACAAATGCTCAATCGCAAAGCGAGTTAATTGACAAATCAGAGCAGAGATCGTCAAAATCGTTTAATGATTTTCTTGCTCCAGATACCACAGATAGAACAAATGACAATAGAGATCTAACATTTGATATGGTTCAGAAAAATAATGAAGTGCCGCAACCTGAAAGTACCACTATAATGGAAGAATTGCCACAAATACCTATATTTGTACCATCTGAACAAAACAACATGCAGCCTGAAGAAAACAATGATGCTGCCGAAGGTACTACAGTTAATATTTTAATGACCAAAGTAAATGAACAAAATGAAGATAAATCTAATGTAAATCAATTAGTGTTAAACAACAATGAATATATTAGTAGCACGCAGGCCAATAATGAGAACAAAGTTATTGTGAACTCAGATGCGCAAAATCCTGTAGCAATCAATGAGAAAACGGATCTTCTAACAACCACAGAAAGGCAGACAAACATGCACTCATTAAGTGAACAAGTACAAAATGATGATGATGAACAGAAACTTGTCATAGCGCTAGATCCCACAACATCTAAATCTATCTCCGACGTCAAAGATGACATGCCAAATGAAAATTCAGACGTAACCTTTGACACTATCAATATGCTTTATAATCGGTCCTCTAAAGCAATAACAAACGAAGAAAACGACATTCATGATGTAACAGAATCCAATAATTTAAAAGATATGACTGAAACTACAACAGACTCTGACTGGCTCTCTGAACCAGTGACAGAAATAAATTTAGATGATGCTATGAAAAAAGATCAAGTTGAGACTACAGAAACGCCATCTTCTAAAATAGACGAAATAATGGGTAGTGGAGTTAATAAAGATGATTTTGAACCGGACTATTTAAATAACATGGAATCTAACACGAAAAAGATGGATCAAAGTGATGAAATGTTTAGTATGTCTCACGACTATGACAATGATGAAGCTAGAGTGAAACGAGTGAACAGTCAAGTGGAAAATTCTGATGAAAATGCAAGCAACAGTGTGCATGATGTTCTAGCATCAAATTCTAATATAAATAAGTTCGAAACAACAACTGTCGGTCAATATATATACAAGATTGCAGAGAAAAATGTAAATGAAATGAATGTTAATACTGAAAGCTCAGCACATCCAGCCCCAGTCTGGGAAGAGATTGAACCAGAAAATGTAGTTCCAGTTACTAACGTACCTAGAATAGAAGAAGAGATAAAAGTAAATGATAACGTTATTACTTCGACAACAATCGCTCCAACAACCGTGTCTAGTATAGGACAAAATGATCAAAAAATTCCATCTGAAATCGATACAAACTCTCAAAATTCAACACAAATAAATAATCTTAACGTAACGATATATGAAATATCTAGTCCTAACGACAATGAGTCTTTTATCACTTCTAAACCTGCGAGCGTACAAGATTTCGAGGATCACGAAACAGAGATGAATCCTTTCTTACCAGAAGTGGAAAATAATAAAAGCCTTGTGAAGAAATTACAAGAAGGCCACGATATTAATGAGCCCACAAACTTAAACGAAACACAAAACGATAACGAAGAACACAACCACGATAAAATAGTTAATAATGCTGATACCGAAAAACCGGATGAACCCGCTGTAATACAATCACAAGAAGTCACTACACCAGCTAACAGCGACATGTTCAATCATTTGTTTACTAATAGCAATCCTCAAGTAAATTCAATAGCTACTACTGAAGTAAGTAATCCTACAACACTTTCACCAGCACCAGTAAGCGAAGAACAACAAAATACGGAGTCTAATAACAAAGTCGTGCCTATTTCGACATTTTTATTAGACACAGACGACTTAGACACAACTAGGAAACCGGCTGAAATTCCCAAAAACGAAATAGAAAATGATACTTTATCTGGAAAACCTAAATCAGAAGATAACGATAATACTTTTCTGAGTGTAGTGCCAATAGAAGAAGTAAGTAAAGAAATAAAATCAGAATATAGCGGTGATAATCAAGAACTTAATTTTATAAGCGATTCACCCAAAAAAAGCGATAGAAGATTAGACGAGAGTAATTTAGACACTAATGAAGCGTAGTTTATTGGTATAATAATAACTGTACATTGGGTGATTCGAATTTCAAACAAATATTTTAATGTTTCAAGTTTAATGGATTTTATGATTTCATAGTAAAATTACAGACTAAACTTACAAATGAAATATAAAATTTATTTTTAGTTAAATTTTGTAATATTTATGTAAATGTTGAATTAACTTGTTGAAAATTTTTAACGAAGCACCCATTTCCTGTGATTTAAGAGTCCATAGTTTTCACGTATATTTCTTGCTAAGATTCCAAATGGTTCTAAGTTTGTTAATGCTAAAGATATAAATAACTATTGATAACTTGTTTTATATTAGACTAGTCAAATTAGAAAAAGTAAATCATCATGAGGATTTTATTTATTGCTTCTACGACATATACGATACATACGCGGCCAAAAATGTATTAATCTTTCTAAATCTACATACAATCTTCATGACCGAAGATTCTTTTTTTAAATTGTTACCATAGATAAATGTATATTTTATAATTTTAATCCGTTTCATAAATTTGACATGATTGAGTCTCATAGAAAATGTACATAAAATAAGTAAAAGTATGATATATTAATAATTACATGAAATATTTCAATATAGTAGGATAAAAAGACTTATTATATGTATATTGTCTATGGCAACATATTTTGAAATTTTAAAACTGTATAATTGTAACATAGAATAATAAAGTAAACTATAATAAGAAAGACATTATCAATGCCCTATTGTGATAGTTGAAGGTGTGGCATTCAATATTACTTAGTGATATTATCCGGAAGTGAATGTCTGATTGTAAAATAATTTTTATTGTAGTTCTTGTTAACTAAGATATATTTTGTATAATATGGTTGAAAATGTAAAGAAGTATGTTGTAAATAAATATAACGTTAATAATAACACTTTTCTTTTGTATTTTCCGCGTCTAAATAGTTCTTGTAAAGTTTATTAAAATTCGACTTAGAAATTTGGGTAATTTTTGTTTACTCATTAAATGAAATGAAAATGAAACAACAGCTTTGAATATACTATAAATAAATTTATTATAGTCTATAAAAAATACTTTTCATAAAAAATCACAGATAATATGCACCTAACTATGAAGACACATTCGGTTGTGGTGTTATTTCATCGACTTCTTGTGCAATTTGATCGTCCATCGCCATTTTAGCGCAAAGGCATTCCTCGCTTATATCGCCACTACCGCTCACTATACATCTGCCCAATGCTGCTTTACAACCGTAAGCACTCAAATCACCATTATCTTTTTTCCCTACAAAATCTAAATCAAAATCGAATGTATCTTTAATTTTTATGGCACCGTCTTTTGTAAGTTGTATTGTAACATTATCTCTTTCACTTTTGGAACATTCACAGCCTTCACACATACTGTTATTAGCCATTACTGGTTGGTTTAACATAACATCACAAATTTTCACCTTATTTGATTCGTTAGCTTCAAAATTATCGTTTTCCATAACTGATTGACTTAACATATCATCATAAATTTTCACTTTATTTAATTTAGTTGGTTCAAAATTATCATTTGGTAGCATGGAATCATAGAAATGGCTGACATAATTTATTTGTGCACACAAACAGTTTGTTTCTCCATCAGCTATGCATTTTCCTAGAACTGATTTGCAATTGTTGAAAACATCTATATTATTGTTGTTGGCTTCATTGTCATCTTTTATTTCTTTAGTTATTACTTCAAATGATTTTTCCGTACATTTTTCTCCGTGAGGTGTAATATTTTGTATTTGATCTTTATCGCATGATATCTCTGCAATATTGTAAAAATAGTATACATTTATTTTTTAAATATACAATAGTAATTTTGATATATCATTGTGAACATGAGATTGTAGAAGTTCACAAATGTTAATAAATTTGGATGGACCCATTAATCTCATAGGTTAATAGATGCTAAAAAAATACGATTGTGTTGAAAAATAACCCTGCAGTGATGAAACTTTCGCAAGATAGTAGATACCTCAGATATACAAGATACAATTTATCTGGGTAAATGATATACCTTAACTACTGTTATCAGAATATAATGTAATGATAACATTCTATTGTTATCAATTTAACTTGAAATATAAAATCTCCTCCGAAAAAAAAGTAGTCGTAAAGTATATAAATTGAGATTATAAACCTATTAATTACGGTGTTGGTTCCCAGGTTCGGTCTACCTACTCTGCCGTGTGCGGGCAGTATATTTTTCAAGTATGATTAACAAGATAGCTTTGGGTTGAATGGAAAGTTGGTAGAAATACGGAGTGTTATATATTTAATTTGTCTCTGCCTACCTTATATAAAAATAAAATAAATATATTTTGTTTTAAAAAATATATGGCTTCTGTATATATAAACGTACCTTTAGGTATATAAACGTACCTTTAGAAGAATTTTCGGGAATATTGCAAATAACATTTGTAGAAATTTCTCCTTTGGATTTGTTTTCTATAAATTACAAGTATAAAAACACATATAACATTAATCAGAAATGATAATATCATTATAGTTACGTTAATCAATATTTCCATACATTTAAAGAAAATACAGCGTCCGACTAACACGACATAAACGCGACGGTTGTGGGGTCGATTTCCACTCAGGGGAATAAATTATTATTAATTCCTTGCTCCTATAAGAAGACACAGCGGAAAGAATGGAATGGAGTGTCCTAACTTATGGTTTGTTTTATCTACTCCTCTATGCAGGAAAAAGGGCCAAGCTGCTCTTTTCTTTTAGTAATCACCATAATAATGCAATATATGTTGTAATTTATGTATGGGCATTTAACATTTCAAAATTTTTAAATATAAGAATATGTGTTCACAGATATATAATTTTGATTTGTTAATTCGTTCTCTAATGTCAAGAGAGAGTGCTTGCAATGGCAAGAAATATTGCAAGTTTGGCACTTTGACCGGCGAGAGTAGGGACCGAACTCATGACCATCGCTTATGCAGTCAGACGCTGTCCTATGACGCCAAGACAGCTTCAGATTTACATTTTATTATTATTATTATTAAAACAATATACAATTACTTTGAGAGTGAGTGACCAGATGACGTTTTCTGGCATATTCTGTCGCAAACTTCTTGTTACAATCTGTTACTGTACAAGGTAACAGGTGTCCCGACTCATGACTCTTAGAGTGAGACTTTAAATGATGAGCCTGGATGAAACCTGAAAATGAAATCGGAGAATAATAGTTATTATTATTTTTAATTAGAGATTAGATGCACAAGCGCTCTTACTGATGCGACGCTTATAGTGAATGGACACTCAGAAGAATGAAATATTGAATATTTTCATTTTCTCCCTCTGGTAACGTGGCAGCGTTGAGTTCTGCCACTCAAAACAAAATGCCTTAATAATTCAGCAGAAAGCTAGGAACGAAAGTGCCTTAATGAGAAACACTAGCTTCCCAGGTCCCCTCTGCCTATGCAATATTATAAATGCGAAAGTGTGTGAGGATGGATGTTTGTTTAAATTTCACGTAAAAACTAATGCAAGCCGATTAAGATAAAACTTTACATTATTGTAAACGCCGCGATCTGTCTCGATATCAGAATCGAACCCAAGACCTGTCGCTGTCGCTTTCACAGTCACTTATGCTCTTGCTATTATTAGATAATAATTTGTATTTCACTGTATTTTATTCCACGTAATCTATACTTATAATAAAATTAATAATATATGTTATACTTTTTCCTCCGAAAGTAATTTATTTGAAAAGAACTAATTTATATGTTATTGTATGCTTTAGTCAAAGCCAATACTTATATAATTATGTTGTTTGCTCATAAAAATAAAAAAATAAAACATACAAGTATATTTATGAATATTATGGTTTCCTATAAAAAATACAACATAATAACATTACTAAACAAAACAAATAGTTACTTCATATGAAATTAGTAATAATTATTGATTCATATAATTTATTATTACACAAATTGGACGCTTAAACCACAGTTAGACATTGTACTCTGATAACACCGTTAATGGTTAAATGCATTGTAGAACAATAAAATTTGTCATACTGTATGACTCATGTACAAAGTAAATAAACAAAATTACTACAATTTTAAGAATACTAATTTAGATTTTTTTTTATTAACAATTAGGAGTAGGTTTATAAAGAAGAAAATATGGGGAAAACTTCATCCAAATATTATAACTTCTTTTTTAGCTCCAAGTTGTACCCTGCATATAACAAGGCAGGGACTCAATATGGGCCTAGCAATATGGCTAGTATTAACTTATCAAGCAGTTAATATTACTTTGGAAAGTCAACATCTACAAAAATCTTTAGCCAGGGTAATGAGTTCATATCATTTTTTTTCACTTTCATGCATTATTTGAAACACTATGTATCTAATAATATCCAGATACTTCCACCACTGTCTGCAAATTTGAACTATTGCACATACAAGAAATAACAAATCAAAATAATACTCACAAATAAACCATATAAATTAAAAGAATGTGACCTAAAACTAAAAAAAAAACAAGTTAATATTTACCTTTTCCACATATTTTGCAATAATGTTGTTTTGTATTTGTATGAGTTAGTTCATGATGTTTCAAGTGATGCGGAAAGTTAAATGTTTTTTTACAGCCACTGTAACCGCATTTGTACCTTCTTTCTTTATTTGGTTTATGGGTCTTTAAGTGAGATATTAAAGCTAGATCACTATTAAATTTGGCATCACATTTTGAGCATATGTAAGTACCTATAACAAAAGAATTTTAGAATGTAGTGAGTAAAGCTAAGAACTTCCTTTAAGCAGTCCAAAATTCCCTTTTATTCACAAGTCACAACATCAATAACAAAAAAACATTGTAATGATATTATGATTGTGATGTAAAATTATTTGATATCAGAAAAGAATAAGTTTTTGGTATATATATCTTAATACCTTTGTGAGAGTAAGTTATGTGCCGCTTAAGAAGAGTGTTATCACGAAAATTACGCCCACATTCATTACATTGAACACTACCAGTCCTTTCATGTTGCTTTTGATGCCTCCTTAAGGCCGATCTGAAAATAAACTAAAATCAATTAACACATTTTAAAGTTAATAACATTGAAGATATTTATTCATATTCATCAGGTATTACTACTTGTAATATTTTAATAATAATTCCGATAATTATTTTATTTTAAACATTGTAAATACAAGTAACTTACAGAAAACTAAACTTTTTCGCGCAAACTTTGCACTCAAATTGTGGAGTATGACTCTGTTCATGTCTTTTCTTTTCGCTTTCATATTTAAAAGGTTTAGAACAGTAAGAACACTCTAACATTGTTTATTAAATAGCCTAAAAAAGACAATGTTGAGCTTTTTCTGTAATCATTATTAGTTTACTACAATAACATTGCAAGTAAGTTATTTATTTATGAAATTGCAAATAAAACAACAAAACACAACAACATTATCTTTGATACTCAACTCAAATCTCAATGGGCTAATGACAATGACATATCGAATACCTAATATCAATGTTTCGATTTTCGAATTCGAGTTCTCGAGTTCTGGTCTTATCGAATTCAAAGGCTCAACTCGAGTTTGACATTATTCTTGTGGTTTTGTTTAATCTATATTCAAATATCACAAGCCACAGAGTAATAAATTAAATTAAATACATCAAAAATAACTAAATGAATTTATTTCATATTTATGATTTATAATACATTAAAAAAATGTTTTTAATATTCACATATAAAAGATATATTAAAAAAATATTTTTATTGTATACTGGAAGCAACGTGAGGTATAGACAACATATTCCTTTCGTCTAATGGTAATTCCACACTTCTAGCGATCGGAGTTAAACAGCAAAATTTAAAGGTGTATTGAATAAGATGAAGAATGGAATGACTGGAAACTAAAACCTGCTTACTACATGCTCGGATATGCAGGAAAAAACGCAGCTTCCAGCTTTTTTTTATAATAATCAAAAATATGTATCCTATACGATCTCGGTTTTGGTTACGAAACAACATTGAATACATAGTTTCACGGGCGTATTTAGATTTATTTTTTTTTGGCATGGACCCTAGTATTTCGAGGCAATTTTTCTGTTATTAAACTTTCTAAGGAGGGCACCAGACTATTCTAAAACCCTCCTATTCCCACGTGCATACTTTGTTACTATAATAACTTACTACTTAAAACTAAAAGAATATATTTTTAAAAGAAAATGTGATATAAACTAATCTGTAAATAAATAATGACAACATAACTATACTGTGAATGTTAGAGTTTTTAAGTTTAATATTACGTACAAATATTTTTATAACACAGTTTATACTGTGACTGTGTAATGTTATAACTTGCGACACGCTTACACAATAAGTGCTGATGCTGCTTTGACATCATTTCGTTATCATCCTCGTGTTGAATTTATTTTTTTCACAAAACAATACCCATGAGTTATACATTAAATTTTTTCAATTATATATTTTTAAATGTCTTTATTAATCCAAACTTCAGTTATTTTCAATTAAAGGTAATTATTTACAATCCATATAACATTTAATTATTATTTAGAAAACATAAAAATGTCATCGTAGGGGGATATGAACCCGCACCTATGAGAAATCTTCCAATTTGGATTAAATTTTATACATCACATTTCTTATTAAACATTTTTCTTACCTAACTTTGGAATAAAACTTTAAAAGTGTTAAAAACAAACAACATATACTTTTTATATGTTTGTTTATTCAATATATAACAACATACTTAAAATATTACTTTTAATTATTAAAATATATATGTACATTGTTATTTTATTTAGTACGAAAAGAAATGATCCGGACTAGTCTGGCTAGTAATAATGTTTTAAAAAAGCGCGCGTTTTATTACTTCGAAGTTCGACTGTCTTTTTCTCTATACTTATAGATATAGACTGATTCTAATAAATTTTAGAAATGTAGATTGTTTAGAAGTTTATTTTATAAATTATAGGTTAACACAATGCAAGAGACGTTACAAAAAAACTATATTAAAATATATACTAAACATTTTATTAACCGTATATAGATTTTAATGAAACATCCGTCACCATTGAACGAATGAAAATTTATAATACCAATAAGCTTACGTAAGTAAAAACATTGGAAGATAGATGTGTTCAAATTAATGATATTCGAAATAAGAACTAATTTCTTGCAGAGGAAATACATTTACGCGTGTGCACCATGCACGAGAAACAGTTTCGTCTGATTATGAACATTTTGCAAAAACATTCGCCCGTGGCGACTTTTATAAAAAGCACGTCGCACGTGCTATTCTTACATAAATCTTCTTTCTCGTGACATAGAAGTGTTTCATAATGCAAGATTGGATTAAAATTACACTGGTCCTGTGCCTTTTTGGAACACTACGGGAGATCAGACCCTCGGAACCTTTCGTGACTGAATTCCTTTTGGGAGAATGGCGCAATATTACAGAAGACCAATTAAATCGTGAAGTTTATCCAGTGGGGACTTATTCGTATCTAGCGCTTCTTGTCGTGGTGTTCCTCGTCACTGATTTCCTTAGATTCAAGCCAGTCATCATTCTATCAGGTAAGAATTAAATTTAAATGAATATTTTAATTTAATTTTACATAGTTATAAATTTATTTTAATAAAACCATATGAAACATTTAATCTTTTTAAATATGTGGTTCTCTTTTATATATTTTTTTTAGTTTGACATTTTGGTGTCCTTAAACTTATAATTACATATGAAATATACAAGGTGCTTATCTTTAGTACTTAAATTTCTGTGTTAACTTTCAAACTCATTAAGTTAATAATTCAGGTGATATTAGGAATATAAGAAGATATTAAAGAAATAAAATCCATTATTTATTTTTATATAGATTATTTATTGTATACACATTAGTTACACATTAACTTCTCTAACATATATTTTAGTGGTTTATTTAAATTTAAACTATTATAAACTATTCAACATTATAATAGGCAAATGCAAATTATATTATATTTTATTGTGCATACATATTTAAGACACCTTTTTAAAATTAAATTTAACTATATAAGTGTTGATGTTTATTTAGCTATAAGTACCATAAATATGTTTCTTATATAAACAATAATTAAATTTTATTGAACCATAAGAGAAATTTTTAACTAGTTCATGTTTACTCAGTATACCTTTCACATTCTTAATTTTTTTGAATTCATAAAAGTATGGTTGGAAGTTATCATGGAGCAGTAGGACAGTGTCTGACTGTAAAATAATGGTTATGAATTCGATATTGAGTGTTACATTCTTAGACTCAATATATAGTATCTCATATTTCGGCAGAAAACAGAGAATGAATGTCTTAAATATTAAGTTATCTCTTCATACCATTCTGTATGTGAAATACAACCTGTTAAACCTCGTAACAACCTGTTAAGAACATTGTCAGGAGAGGAATTTAGAAAATTGATTTTTATTCCTGGTTGATTTTGTGTTAGTTTTTGCACTTGTGAATTATATAAAAATGTATGAATTCATAATAACAAAGATAAATTTAACAGGCTTACACTCTAAGCTAAGCATATGCTAAAGTAAAAATATACAAATTGCATTATATCTACATATATTTTAATATACATATAGAGACAGGTAATAAAGGTATTATTTATCTTATCACTGTTACTTATGACGGAATGCTAATTTACTTATCTCAAATGTGGTATAAGTACATTTACAGATAGAATCATATTTAATTATGTTATCTTGTATAACAGATCTGGATTAAGAAAGAGTTTTTATCTCTGGAGGCACATTTTACAAAAAGTGGATTTTTTTAAATATCTTAAGGAAAAGTGATAAGCCAACATCATTACAAAACTAAAAATAGAATAGATAAAAAAAGTATATAAAATTTTCTTATAATCGATTATAAAATTACAGTGTTGCTAAAGTTTAAATATGAGTCATATACTCATTCACTTATTTATATTTTTAAAATTTTGACATGAAGCATCAACAGAATGTATCTATTTTATAGTGCCAAATCATTTTGCTTACTTAAACAAAATTTAACTAAATTGATGTCAATAAAAGATGGATTCATTTTAATATTGTATATAAATTGTCAAGGTTACATACACCAAAAATAATGTATGTTAAATTACATTTTGTTATAAAAGACTATATTGGCATTGGGTGTCGAGTGGCGAAACTCAACGCCGCGTTTGCCTCGACACCAGAGTAGAGAAATGAAAATATTAAATAATTCATTTACTCGACTTGAAATAGACGACAGTGTCTGTCGCTATTACTAAACTTCATCAATATTATTGAAATTATCTATATTAACTAGTTTGGGTGCAGTACTGCCAACAAGTTGTGGCCGCCATGAAGTTCAACTTTATTAACTTTTGCACGTTGGGCACTCAGGAAGAAAATAACCAACTCTGCGAAACCTTTCACATCTAACTCAAGCTGGCCACGACTCGTCGACAGAACTATATACCAATAGCTAAAAAACAGAAATGGTAGTAATTGAGTGGGCAGAAGCTTAATTGACGTCGATAGTGACGCAGCACCTCCATGTGCATACGATCAATTTCCATTGCTAATTTAATATTAAGAATCGTGTAACTAAATGGCGTCTCAAATACTACTATATTAAGATACATTATTCATTATATATTGGATATATTGCAAACAATATTTTTTTATAGAATAATATAAATACAACGAATAATATATAGTTTATAAAATATTTTACCACAAGTGAAAATGCTATAGAATGCGTTTGGAGCAACAAATTCTGTGAGACTAAACTTAAGTAAATGATTCACTAGTGACCTCTGAAGAGTTCTAGTAATCCGGTCCTGGCTCCATCGTCAGACCAGCTCCATGATACCATGTTATTGTTTAGTCACCTAAGCTACATTAGCTTCCGAGTTCCACGGTGTTATAATTACTATAAATGAGTCAAATTCAGTTTCTAACATTTTATTACAAAGGTACAAGTTGATCTAATATGTATGTTATTACATATTATTAAAAAGAATATTGACATCTTAGATCTTGAAATGCTGACAATTTTGACGATACATCCCGTGACTTGATATAATTTTTCTCGTATCTATAATTAGCTTATTAAATTTAGGACTGTTGCAGCACCGTCTTTGCCTCTCCATCTTAAGTGAACTTTTGAGGTTGATATTAAGCTATTACAAATTATCAAAGGCTCAAGCTCACCTACTGAAACTCGATTTTATGGTAGAATATGTAATATTTATGAAAAATAAATTAAATATGTTTCACTCTGTATCCCGAGGGGAATAAAATATTTAATTAAATGTATATTTTCATTTCATCGCTCTGATGTCAAGCGCGGAGTTGAATTCCGCTTCTCAACACACGGATTATCTCAACACTAGGTTCCCTCTGCCTACTAGTCATTTGATTATTGTATTTCTTTTTCAGGTTTAAGTGGCATATCAGTTTATGCAGTTTTACTATGGACGAAAAGTATAGAATGGCTGCAAGTCTCCCAATTTTTGTTTGGACTTTACATGGCGACAGAAGTAGCTTATCTGACTTATATATATGCAAAGGTAAAATTAAACTATTTAAAAAAAATCTAATTGTAGTGGTAGTAGGTTTACCTTTCTCCACTTCTGTTCTTCTATAAGGTATAGGAACCCTTTCCCCTTTGGCGAATTCTCCATGGGAAATCGATCTTTACTTACGAGACTACGATTCGAATCTATAATTAATGAGGAATACAATCCAGCGATGCTTTCAAACCGCGCCATGATTGCATCAAATGTAATAAAAATATATTTAGTATATAAAAAGAGAAAACATTTTTGGCTTGGTCAAATAATTAAAATTAAAAAATAAACCTTGCTCACATGACCTCATCAAAGTTTTAGGCCTTCTTGGAATATGAAATAACAGAATCAACGGTCGCGTAACATCACAATGCATAAAATTAATATTTATATAACATAATTTAAGGGCTATTGTACTTTGTACGTCGTTTGCAAATAAGAAGTAGATATATATTATTTATTTTATTTTTTAAATATGTACGTCATTTATATTTTTTTTATCTTTACTCATATTTTACTTCGTACAAAATTCCAATCAAGTTTTTATATAAATATCACTATTTATTTTAAAAAATATTTTAAATATTTCAAGTTGCAGCGGCGAAGTATACGGACTACTACGGATTACGCTAAAGACTACGCTAAGCTATACCGACTTGTAGAATGAAAATTCTTATACAAATGTTTAGTTTAGTTAGTTTAAAATGAAAAAAAATGTTTAATTGACGCTATAATATTTAATTCATTCATATTTCATATTTAAAATCCTCTTAAACCCTCTCTTAACCCTTCTTCTCTTCGTCTTTAAATTTTGTGATGAATTTATGTTCTTATTTAGCTTCTCGCTGTATCCCGCATATAGTAGTATAGGCAGATAGAACGTAATGTTAAAACACACTGTTCCCCATACACTATCCAATGCCAATTAAAAGTGTTAAATTAAAATTAACACTTTTATTAGCTTAGTTTAAAAATATTACAGTATTACATATTTAATATTAATATCCATACATTATATTACAGGTCGATTCAGCGAAATATCCTCTAGTATCGTCTTGTACGCGCATAGCAGCTTTAACGGGTCGGTTCCTATCCGGCGTGAGTTCTCAGCTGCTAACTCACTATGGAGTCATGGACTACAGGCAGCTAAATTACATCACCTTTGTTGGTATGTTCTCCTGGTACTTGTTTAATATTTGTTAAAAATAGAATATCTAGTTGTTTTTTGCGTCCTTAGGATTATACTATTCCTACAGTTCTCCTAGTGATATATTACATCTATAGTTAAAACGTTTGGATATAGTTAACTTTAATCGTTGCATAGACAATAAAATAAAAAGAAAACTGACGAAATTACGATATTAACCAACAATAAAAATAGAAATTACTAAAACGATATCATAGCTATCTGGAATATAAAAAAATATATATTTTATCTCCATCTATACAAAAATTTGGGCTCAAATATCTTATCATTAAAGTTTGAATTTAACAATATTACTATTAATTACTAAGTAATATATATTAATTACCTATTGATATAGTAAACTAAAAAAAAATAGATATTTTATGTAGATTTCCTGATGACAGACTATTAATGTTCATGATAATTAATCATGATATCAATAATCATTATTGACAGATGTATATAAAAAATACGATATCTTTATATATAGATTCTTTGTAATAATTATAATCACAATTTTGGCGATTATTCTGTTCTAAGTAACTTGTAGTGACGTAAATTTTGCTATGACTTAATTATTGTTAGATATTTATCTATAGAGATGCTAACAACAATTGTAAGAAATCTATAAGAATTTCGACGTAACTCGATGAGAACATATGGCTGAGTAGTCAGAGCACATATTCCAGGAGTGGGGAGTGTGGAGTAATACTTTAAAAAATAATATTCTTCTCACAAATAATTGTCTTAATAAATTTGCTATGGATGAGAATCGAACCCACTTTCTTTTACTTAATATCTATATGTGGGCAATTAATTTGTTTAGGAAAAATAATAATGCGATCTTCCTTTATTTTTCGCCTTCTCATTGTTAATTTGGTATTTCATATACACATACGGTATTGAATTTATCTTATACAGGAAGATTTTGGTTATTTCCTTATACATATCGTTTATTTGTATTTACCCAGCCTTCTCACATATTGTTTGTTTGTTCATAGCATTGAATTTACTTTTAATATCTAGTGAACTAAAGTATGAAAATTAATTATTCCACTTTAAATTTGCATATTTTTTTAGTCGAGTCTTGAAATACCTTGATTATCTTAAAGTACCTTGTCCTTTTAAGGAATATATGATAATGTTATAGTAAATTACAAAGTGAATGTATAAACAATTGACTGCATGTGAGAATATAGACAGAATTTGCATACTAAACCAGAATTACAGAGTATTTTTATAAAAAACTATAACTTGAATATATGTATTTTTTAACGTTAAAAGTTCCACCAGTTATATCCAATACGTGAGTCTAAAAAAAGAAAATAACATGTTGTATTAATGTTTGTTTTTGTATAATATATTTTTTTATAACATTTTTGTTCTTAACCCTTTTTTTACTTACAAATAGTAAATGAATGCTTTACGTAGAAATATAGACGACAGTTACATAGGGTAGTACTATAGTCATTTTACCTTCTTTCGAAAATAAAAAAGCATATAAAAAACTAAAAGCGATAATTGCTGCATTAATTTAAAACCGTATCGCAATTACTAACGTAACGTAAGATATAAAACACTTTGTAATACAAATTCTGAATATACGATAGGTGGAAGCGTCAGTGCTCCTTTCAAGGGAATAGCATATTATAAAATAATTCAAAAACATACCTAAAGAAATGAATCAAGATAACAGTTTAGACGTAGGATTTTTTTTTCATTTCACGATGTTTAACCATACCTGTATTTCGTGTGACCAATAACGTTGAATAGTGTATAATTTACTTTAGAATTTGTTTTTTGGATTTTTAGTTCGTGTAAGGGAATGATGGCATGGATTTTTGTATTTTAATTACTTAAAAAGTCCCTAAATAAAAATATATTTATTTAATTTTTTATACAAATAAATTTTCTTTCGTCTGTCATTCAACATGTAATATAAAATGCTTCTATTGAAATGATTCGATTGCAATTATAATAAACGTCGTACAGTTTATAGTAGAGGCCTCTTTAATTGGCTTGCGTACATGTTACGTGTCCGTACAGATATGACTCTTTCAATAATTATTAAGAAATTATATTTTATATCGCGATGTTAAGTTACGTAGCTTTTTCACATCACTATTATTTGAATTGGCTTCGTAAAGTATTTTAAGAAATCAATATATAGCTATACAGGGTGGAATTGTCAGCACCACTTTAAATGAAACTACTCTATAAAAGCCTAATATAATTCGGAAAAAAAATAATTCCCAAAAATGAAAAATTTATTTTTTCAAACAAAATAAATAATAAAATTATCGTTTTAAAATAAAACGCCATTTGTAAAGTATAACATAGGCACGCACAC
>JAKRZM010000033.1:14961-161654 GCA_036379175.1 Heliconius cydno galanthus | reverse complement strand
AGTCTCAAATTTTGCATGGACGTCACTTATAGGACGTAGGTACTCATGGAGACAGAAATTAATAATAACGTAGTTTACGCAGGCGAAGCCGCGGGCGGGCCGCTAATATTTAATATAATTAAAATTAATAATATATTATTTTTTAATTGCAGCTCAAATCTTAGCTACGTTTTGGGCGTTTTGGTTGCCGCCGGTCCCTTACGGGATATACTTCCACAGAAAGTCCACGGGGAATACAGCGCAAGTTGACTTTAACAACCATGTGGACAGTCAGACACCGCTACATTTGGAGAAGGTGATTTTAATGCAATCAATTAAATGTAACTTAAATTAAATCCAAGATGGCGCTGCTTTGTATTCGCTTTGCTCGAAACTTTTGAATACAAGTAATTTTCTCAATTAACAAAATTTTTAAATGATGTTACACAAATTTCTCTATAGCGGACTTTCCGCATGGACCTAACAGCCTCTGGACCGCAAGGACCTAACAGCCAACCTAATAAATTAAATACCCAATATTGAGGTCTAAAGTGCTCGCGTCGGCAGTTAGGTCGCATTAGCACTGTCCACGCAAACACAGATATATGTTGTTGTTAATACTTGTTGTTTATCTAATCAACGACACTATGCTTATATTATATTTTGTTTAATTAAATTTTATTCTCCATTTTTATTAATTATTCGATACAATAAATTAACAACTGATTCATCCAACAGCGTACATTCCGCAAGGACCTAACGGACGCCGCGGTGCTGATATCGCGTCACGCGCGCTCCGCGTACACGAGGCCCAAAGTGCTCGCGTGGTCGGCGTTGTATGCCGTAGCGCTGGCTCTGTTCACTCAGGCGCAGACGTATATGCAGCTGCTGTGGACGCAGATACCGGGGCAGGGGGATGCACCGGTAAGTTTTGTGGTTTTTTTTATTTGTTTTAGGTCATGGTGATTAAATGTAAGGAGTATCGTCTTATATGGTAGAAATTTGGAAAATATCTAGCTGTATGTATAAATAAAGGCTTAATTTTTTTCTAGAATGGTGCTGGTGTAGACACAGGGTATGAATGTAGCAAATTTAAATGTATTGAAATATAAATTTCAAGTACGTGTATGATACGATATAATGTAGTAAATATAACCTTAAAAAACTAATAGGAATTTATGAGAAAACGTGTAGCTAGAATAATGACGAAGTAATAATTCTTCAAAATAATAAATAATTTCACAGAGTGGGAATCGAATCTGTAACATTCATGAATCTGTCTACTCATATAAATTATGAACACATGAATCTGTCTACTCTACATGAATCTGTCTACTCATATAAATTATTTATTACATAATAAAATATTCCAGGTAATCTACAACGGTGCAGTAGAAGCAGCCCTCACGCTGCTCGGAGCCCTAGGCGCGCTGCTAGCCTCGTACTGGTCGCGCGCGGTGCTCCCCGCTCCCATAGCGGCCGTTCAAGGCCTGGCCCTCTTCACGGGCACCTTCGTCACCAACGTGTTCGTGTCCTACGCGGGGTACATCGTGATGGGGATGCTGTACCATTATATTATTACTTTGGCGAGGTGGGTTTTTGGATATTTCTTTTTTTGCACATTTTATGTTTGTTTTGTTTATGATTTATAATTGTTTTGTATGTAGCATAATTACTAACAATATTTGGAGTAATTTATTCTTTCTTATTATTATTAGGTGCAATTTTTTATTTATTATCTATTTAAAATGACATTTGAATCCTGTAAAGTGTATACTACTATTCTATTTATTATACTGTGTTTATTCTGTTCTTCAAAATCTTTATTAAATAATAAATAAAGAGACTTCAATTTAATAAGTGTTAAAAATAATGAATACAATTTTTCCCATTTACAGTGCAAAAATAGCCGGCCAACTAAGCGACGAAAGCTGCTTTGGCCTCATATTCGGTATCAACACGCTCCTGGGGACGGGTCTCCAATCCCTTCTGACCTTCATCTTGATACAGGCTTTGACTTTGGACATTACAGCTCAATACTTCTCTATAAGTGGCCTGTTCCTTATACTTGCCTCGTTTTGGCTAGTGGGATGGATTGTGCAGGTATGTAGACAAAAGAAGAGTATTAGTACCGATCAGTATTAGTTTTAATGTAATTGTGTAAAATTTGTGTAAAGTTAGTTTGGTGGTTTTAGTGGAAATCACCCTTAAATGACTGGCTGTTTATTTAAAAGAAACTCACTTTTTTTTTTTTTAATATGTCAGCATTTGTCTAAGTAGACAAAGAAAAAGTGATGACACATTGTTATGCATACAAAGAGTTGTGCAAGTGTCTGCCTTATCAGACCATATAAATATTAGAATTTTGCAATTTGAAATTTAATATTTAATAACAGTCTTGTTAGTTATTTAAAAAATCGTGGATTAAACGTTTCTTACAAAACAGCCTTTTTGGTCCAGTGCTTAATTAGTATATTTAATGTTTTTTTTTTAAAATGTATAAAATTTTTAATGTAACGGGAACCGAATCCGCGCCTCTTGGAAACCATTTGTTTATTATACATATGTATTCTAAAAATATTTTTCTATTCTTAGTGTGGTATAACACTTTAAAAATAGTATACAGGGGCTTATACTAGATGACTGATGTTTTACTTAATATCAATGAAATCTTAAACCTTAAATGTCTAGTCAGATACTTAAGGAAGGACTTTTTTTGTACTTCATATAATGTGTAGTTTTTATTTATTTTTATTCTGTTATGAAATTCTTAATTTGTAAATGAAATTACTGACTCGGCATCGAAAAGCAATCATATTGCTAATATTAATAAATATTTTTTTATTATTTAAGAAAACTTTGTACTTTGTATGTTGATTTAAATAAAAAACATGTACATTAACTGTAACTATGTAATAGTTGCCTTTTTTATTATTTCTGTTTTTTTAATTAGTCATAAACAATTAAATTGTACGCACAATGGATTAAGGTGTTTAGAGTGGGTTTTTTATAAATTTATTTATTTTAAATTATTGGTTAGTTTCTATAACAATACACATATGCTTTAGAAAAACTCTAATAATGTATGGAATGTATTGTTTAATAAAATTATTTATTTCTAAAAAAATGGTTCTTTTAAAGACACATTTATTTAATTTGGGAAAATATAATTTATAAAATATAGTGTGAATTGTTTTTTTTTTTTGTTAAAACAGGCTAATAAATAAATTTTAATAGCTTAAATTTGGTTGTGTGACTGTCAAGAGATTATAATTTATTTGAGTACTTATTATAGATAAATAAGATATTAAACTATTCCAATTTAAGTTATTTTATTACCTTTTTTTTTCTTAGTAATAAAAAATAAATACATCCTACAAAATTATTGTTCTTTTATTAATGTTGTTTTTAATAAACATTATTTAAATTTATCAAATTTAATGAATTTTTTTTTATCATATCTTTTTATTTAGTGTTTTCATTTTATTTAGTCTAAATAAAGAGGGCTGTGATCCTTTGAATTTACTGTTAAAGGTAATATATATTATGTTTTAAAATCAATGATGCTCAGAAAGTTAACAAACTATATGTATCTATTGTAGTATAACATTTTTGGTAGTTTGCCTGTGATAGTTATAGCTGCTACCAAATTTCATATATAAACTCAAAATTAAATACCCATATATAAAATAGTGACATATCTATCTATAACTTCATGTTAAGAATCTGATCAAAATACAAAGATTTTAATGCATGTGTAGGTGCAGAAACAATCAAACAAAATGAAATACAAGTATGAATACATGATGCTCGATTGACCGCACGAATACACAGGTAATCCCTTTTAATGGGAATTGAGACTTACAGGTAGTTAACACAAATGTAAATATTTTGATTTTATAAATTCAAATTCAAAATAATCTTTATTCAAACATGATTTCCATTTCGTTAAATGAACATTATTATTATTATTAATATTGAATCTAAAATTCTTTTTCTGAGGTAAGCTGAGAGATTTAACCTTGTATGTAAATAACATTACTTAATTCTCAGAATGCTATATTAAAGAACTGAAGTGAACCTACATTATATGGTGCCATACAAAAAGGTATATTATAAAAATAAACTAAATGAGAAATGAATTTGATTATACAAACATAATAAAATCAGAAGAGACTATGTAGTTGTGTAGAAAATATATTTGCACTACATGAGTTAATTATGAAACATGAATTAATTGACAAATGTTTATATAAAATCCAATTTATTCAGTTTACATTTAATATTAAATTAAAATTCAATTTAAATAAAAATAAAAATGAAGTAAAAGTGTTATGATTTAAATTAGTTTTTTTAATACAATTTTACAAATACTAGTGATCACCCTATTGCGCAACTTTCTTTTTGTGAACCATAAAATGCAAAAATCTGTTTTTTTCTATACCTAGGAATTTTAAAAAACTCTCTCAGTACTTCCCTACACTCTCTAAGGAACTGCAAAATGTCAGTGTCCTACCCCATGCCATTTCATTTTCAAGTGAGTATATGTATGTATCATGTCATAATCTTCTACATAATACCATAATGATGTCCTAGAGACCATCAACACTATTATAATTTGTTTCACTCATATACTTAAGTTGTGATTTGCATCTAATGTGATAATGAAAGAAGTTATAAACAATATTTTTCTACATGTATTCATAAAATTATTTTGTTTGTGTAATATATAAATGTATAATTCAGTACTTAAATTATTGTTGTTCAGTACTTAGATGTATATTATGTATAATTAATAAGACAATGTTTTAATAACACTTGAATTTCTAAAAACATGTATATCACAATCTAAAAGTGATCTGGTAGAAACAGTAGTGATAGAAATTTAGTTTGTTTAATGTTAAATGTGTATGAGGCAGAAAATAATTCTGAACATTATGATGAAAGGCTGTATGAAATAAAGTAAACTATTGTTATTATAGCTAAATAATTTATTTCTCCACAACAATTTTATACATTTAGTACTGATACTTGTTAAATAAACATAGTTATAAATAAATAGATTGTTTTATTTTTAATATATAACATTACCCTCTACACTGAACTAAAGTCCAATTGAAAATATAAATCATCCAATAATTCTAACAATAGTTATTCTAGTATATACAATGATATGTTCAATACATGGAATGTTAGAGAAATAATACACAATATAACATACATTACGACATTGAATGTGATTTATCTACAGTATGTAGAAAACAGTTACCAGGAATTCACAACCATAGTGTAATTATTATTATTATTTTCATTTAATTTGCTGAATTAAGTCAATAACATGGTTGAGCATAAAATAAAATTTATTACAGAAAGTCGTTACGCATATTGCATAGATGAAGGTCTCGTTTTAAAGTAGACATAAACACATATAAGAAGGAATATAATACCAAAGGTGGGCAAAACAATAGTATGAGTCTGTTGACGCATTTTTGCAAATTCCTGCTTTCGCTCACGTTTTTGCTTGGCAGTTTCTTTAACGACGCCTTTTAGTTTTCTCATTTTGCAACTAAAACGGAAAAAAATAGAATAGGGTAGAAATAATATAAAACCTGTATTTTACAATGCGTTTAAATATAATAAACAAATGAGATTTTTCAAACTTTCATATAAACATTTGTACATTTGAACTATACTTACAAATTAGTGATTAAAATGTGTTATCTTTTGAATTTCTAGATTATTTTTAATACACGTCACCATACATTCAATGTTTATAAAACCATGACAGTGACATTTAACAAGTGATGACAACGTTAGAAGTAGAAACTATACAGTACACTAACACAGTACACAGACTAACATTTTTAATTGGACATAAATTGTATTCAAAAACCATACAGTCCTGTAACGAAAAAAAAAGCTTTTAAAAATAATTTGCCTCAGAAAGAAATTTTTGAATAAACCTGATACACCTCATTGATCTATTAAATGCTCAAAATAAAATAAAACAAGACATATGAGAGATAAGATACGTAGCATGAGACCCACAATACAAAATTGTCCTTACAGATAAGACACTTTACTTTTGAAAATAAATACTAATATTATTAATTTATAAATCAGAATATAACTATAACAACGTGAAAGTTTCAATAATAATTAATTGCAATGATGTCAACTTTGACAATAATTTGGAGAACGCTACAAGCAATTGAGTCATATAAAAGCAAAAGCAGCAACATCCATTTTTTTAAATATAAATATAATCTGTTAGTTGTTGCTTTTGCTTTTATATGACTCAATTGTTCAAAAAGTATAACTAATCATATGTTTGAACAATTGTATTTAAATTAAACAATTCCATTTTTACTGTCATAATTCTATAAATAATGAGGAAGAAAATATATATGTACTAAGCAACTGATACTGTTCATTGTTTCTATAAAAATATATTTCACATTTAAATAAAACTACAAAATAATTTAGTTTTATTTATTACAAAACACAAACATAATTACTAAACTAACAATATATAATATAAAACAATCATTTAATGTGTTAATCTTGGTACTAGTATATCTTTGAAAGTAAATAATTTATAAACATTTATATTTATCCTAATCACATTAGCCATTTTTAATTTGGGCACTATAATTTTAAAAATTACACATGGTACTCGCCACCATCTTTCTTTTCATCTGATAGAGAAGTTAAAATGCTGACAGCAGTGCTTTGAGAGAACCATATTAAAGACATTAGTAAGCCTTCCAGAAGACCGATACCTGTTCCAGCTAAAACATCTAAAAAGTAATGTCTCTCGGCCAAAACTCTAGAAACTGCCACTGATACAGCCCATGCAATTATAGGCATGTAAAATACAAAATGAACTGGTTCTACACAAATTAAAATGAAAGCCACTAAAGCAGCTCGACTAGTGTGGCCTGATGGAAATGAATATTTGTCAGGGTTGCCAGGTAGCAATTTATTCATGGGCACTGGACGACGTCTTCTTACGAAGGCCTTAATTATCGCTATGATGATAATATCCAACAAGAGGGCTGGAATCAATAATTTTATACCATAAATGAGTATATTCTCTACAATTACAATCACAAACAAAGTGCATTTCCTATTAAATATTTATCCAAAATTCATTTAGCAAAGCAATTTCTCAAAAATCTAATTTATCAAGATACTTTATTCCACCCTGATTTAAGACATTGTATGTTGAGCAGCAAAACCCATTGCTGTGCTTAGTCGTGCCAGAGCAAGGAAAATGAAATTATTCATTCCCTCAAGCAAGTACTAAACCCACAACCATTGCCTTTACAGTCAGTTATCCCACTGCACCATAATGACCTCAAATTATACAAAATTTATAACATATTTAAAATAAACATATAACCATTGTGTCATACCAAATAACATATTGACTTGTAGCTGATATAGGTCTCTGTTGTTAAACAACCATATGAAAGTGAGCCAGCCTGCTAACCAAACTATCCCGTGGCATGATACCTAAAACAGAGAAACTGCTTAACATAGCATGGATACACCGCGTCAATGTGACTTTGAGAAGCTCTAAGCAGTCCAAAGTTTTATTTATAGATTCATTATCTTTATAATAAGCGCCAAAATTTAAAAATAAAACTATATAGTTTAATTGTATGACTACAACCAATGCAAGTAAGTTATCTGAACAATAATCTATTTATATGAAAGATAACCAATGAGTCATCTTCTCAAGAAATACAAGTTAATATATAGCACCCTAAATAGGTTGTACCTCTAAAAACTTTGAATGCATACGGAGAGACCTCAAGGCTGTCACATTTTGAGATAGTTCCACAAATGATTTAGTAACTTTTATGTCATATCGTAATATATTCTGCAACATATCTGGCACTTTCCTTTTATCTTCTCCTCCCAACTGAAATTATAAAACAGATATAAAATAATATGCTCTTTAAATTCACATTGCATATACAAACTAGACAAAAATTTAAATTATAATGACAAATTTCTGATTTGCATATTGAATGTCAGGCGGTATTCGACATTCTTTTATCAAATCGTAATCAACGAAAGCAAACAAAACAAGTAGTAACACAAAATTAAGATATTATCTTACCATATCCATTTTAATGAATTCGAAGTGAAAAAGGAAAAAGCTATCACTGGCGTTCGCAAAAACTGCTATCAACTTATAAATATTTGCTTTATTTATTGATTATGTACAAAAGCAAAAAACCATGCAAAATGATATATATAAAACAATGTTAAAATGATATGTTTTACTAATTCATAAAACCTTAGATAACTACTTTTACTGCTGATATTACTTCGAAATGTTTTGCCGGAACTAAAAAAAAATTATATTAGTACATAAAACTTTAAAACCGTAAACGTCAAAGATATTTTGCAAATTTTATTACGTCAACATCAAAGATTGCCATTTTAAAAAAATGTTAAAAATCTAAATAGTAATTTAAATAATATTATTTAAACAAATAAAGACTACTATAACTAAACAAATTGAAGCCACCGTGGCCCAAATATATTTTTTATGGAAACGAGCGTTCAGGTCACCTGATGATAAGTGATTACCGCCGCCCACGACCCCATGCAATACCAGAGGAGCTACAGATGCGTTACCGGCCTTTTAGGTGGAGGTAGACGCGCTTTTTTAATGTGTGTTGATTAGCAAGGAAGAGAGTATCTTAAAACTAAATCCCTTGCCGTCCTGTCCTGCTATGCAGGGTATAACGTAAAACCAAAATAAAATTAATAAAAAACTAATAAAGTGGCCCGTTACATGCCCCTAAATATTATTTATAAAACTTCAATAAATTTTCGTGTTTTAATATACAACAATTTATTTGTTAGCAAGAAATTAGTCGTTCACGATTATATTTTAAAAGTACAGCTATCATAATTTATTTTAAAAAATCGAAATGAATACCATTAAGTGACTCTTTTTTTATTTACTGTCATTATTGTATTCTATATATTTTTGACGTAACGAAAACTTTTGGAACAAACATTTTTATGAATTATTAAGATATAATATGGAATTTCTTGGTATAACATTACACGGACCTCAGAATTCTTTCAAAGATATTTTAAAATGTAATTATAAGGAACCAAGATCAAAAGAAGATGTCCAACCTTTAATGGAAGAAATAATATCAACCTCTACAATGTCTAAAAAAGTTGTTACAGTAATAAATAGATAATTATAAAAGTTTTATATCCATTATCTTTTGCTTACCTTATTAATTCATTTAAAGATTCAAAGAGTCGATGTGAACACAATAAGGGTGATTGATTGTTATATAGGAAGAGTCAATGGCTTTGCTTATGGATCGTCGGAGAGATTTAAAAAAATGAAGCGTAAAGGAGTGATAAAAGCTGTTGGTCCCTCGGATATGTATAGATTACCTGTTACTTCTTCGATAGAGGTTATTGTCTTATTTAATAATTATAAATTATAGTGTTAATATACTTGACTTTTTTACTAGTGGGGAGGAATATTTTGAATTTCTTTAACAACCACTTAATAGTGGTTAGCAATACTTGTATGTGTAATATGTATATTTATCGTTTACGTAGAGAAGTATAGAGACTTGAGTTTTGACACGCTTGAAATATTATAAGTAAAAACTGAACTCTGCTTTGTGTTAAGATTCATTTTCAAATAAATATACAATTCTTACTCAGTTTTAATTATCAAATTATTACAGTACGGCTGGTGGCAGCACGATCCTGCTATATTGAATAGCACTTGGCACATAACCCATCCGAGAAGACCTCAACCTTCTTCTCCAAACACGCTAATTCTTGATGTTGTTAGAAAAAATAATAAATATGCTACGTTGTTTTAATAATATACGTCTAATTTCTTTTTTATATTATATAATGAAGAATTTATCTTCATTATTTTTTATATATCAGGCGTATTTATGTTTGGTATGTATCTTCAAACTTTAATAGTGTAGGTATCATCAATACTTTTAAAATATTATTCAAACAATGTATATACTTTGTATGAAATTTTTATATGGTAAAATGTTAACACTGTTTATAAAACAAGAAAGACGACATTTATGGTTAATAAGCATTTAGAATATTATATACTTTGGTCTAATATGGGCAACATTTTTAATATCCTATCAAGTGTCAACATCATTGTGTTTGAAGTCTGTCATTATCAAGATTGTCTTTTCGATTTTGACGTCGTAACGAGGAGGTTGAAGAAGCCAAGATGTAAGAAATCCAAGTGAATCTCTCTAAAACGAATATAAATTAATTATTAATATTATTTAATTCTTTATATTTATGTTAAAGACGTTGAAACAATTATATATTTTATTGTATACATTCATTAATATCAAACATAACCTATGTTTCTCGTGTTTCAGGTCGAAGGTATCTCGTGATACGCTTTACGAATGTGTAAATGCAGTCCTTCAATCTTCTAAGGACAAAAAACGTAACTTTTTGGAGACAGTGGAACTCCAAATCGGTCTTAAGAACTATGACCCACAGAAGGACAAGCGTTTCAGCGGCACCGTCAAGTATGTTTACCTGAAAAGAACATTTTTGTGGACTCCTTTATTTATATTAATGTGAAGTTAATTAATAATGTTACATTTTGTAAAATTTATAATTCATTTAATCCACAAAAATGGATCTGGACAGGGAGTCAGTGTGTCACTGACGGGACTCTACCCAGAGTCTTTAAATAACGGGTAGGTTTGCTTCGGCTTACCGCATAGATTAAATTTTCGAAGAGCTCTTGGTAAGATTGATGTCATAAAAGTAGATTATAGTTTACTTTTTCTATACAAAATTTTTATTGCAAATGATGATTTAATTTTGCATGTATTATCTGATATTTGATGAGTAGATATTCACTGAAATTATTATTAGTCGACATTTAACATATTGATAGTATTAATTATTATTAATAAGGTATTTTCTTTTAGGCTAAAGTACATTCCCAGGCCAAAAATGCAAGTATGTGTTCTTGGTGACCAACAGCATTGTGATGAAGCTAAAAACTTGACTGTACCATGCATGGATGCCGAGGCTCTAAAAAAACTGAACAAGAACAAGAAGCTTGTCAAGAAACTAGCAAAGAAGTAAGTTACGGTTGCAGTAAATATTTTATTGATTATATATTTTGTTCATCACTGCTTTTATTTTGTACTAGTTTTTTCTGTTACTTGTAATCCTTGGGAAATATTAAAAATATATTTAAACATTGATAATGCCCAAAATCTAATATCCTTTCTTGACAGTCTTTATTTAGCACCAAAATATTTTTTGAATTAAGCCCAGCAGTTTGTGTTTACTGCATGAAACCAAACTGACATAGTTAATATTTTCAGTTTATTATTATGAGTGTGCCCTAAACATTTTTGTGTACAAATACTTAGTCAATTTACTATGCAGTACTATTAAAAAAAGATTTATTTCTTATAATAAAGAATTTGTACCAATACTTAATTTTTTCCCCAGGTATGATGCTTTCCTTGCCTCTGAATCACTCATCAAGCAGATCCCTCGTCTGCTGGGTCCTGGTCTCAACAAGGCTGGTAAATTCCCTGGTCTCCTCTCCCACCAGGAGTCCATGACACAAAAGATTGATGAGGTTAAGGCTACCATCAAGTTCCAAATGAAGAAAGTAAGTGTTTTTTTACCTAAATTTATATATGTATTGAATTGGTATTTATATTTTTTATTGTTGATTTCATGAAATCATTGCTATACTGTTGAGTTATCAGAAAGAACCCAGAAATTAACTAACAATAAATTAAGTGTGACATTTAAAAAATGTTTTACAGAATCCAGTTGAAATTTTTTGTGCCATGCCTCTATCAGTTAAATGAAAAGTATTTTCAAGTAAAATTAACATTAAGAAGCTGTGCATTTACTTATTTTTTATGAGTCAACTACAATATGGTTAATTAAAACAGAAAATTATCAATTTCAACATAATATGACCACAACACATAAATATTAAGTTGACCACAAGAGTGAAAATTCTTGTTATAAATAAACTTGTACTTTTAGTAAAATTCAGTTTGGTTAAGCTTACAATGTGATTTATTTATAATGGTTCTTTTCTTTTTAGGTACTTTGCCTCTCTGTTGCTGTAGGACATGTGGACATGACACCTGATGAGTTGGCACAGAATGTTCACCTTTCAATCAACTTCTTAGTGTCTTTATTGAAGAAGCACTGGCAAAATGTACGATCACTTCATATGAAGTCCACCATGGGTCCACCCCAAAGATTGTACTAAGTCCTTACAATAAATTTTGACTACAGATTCTATAATTTGTTTTTATTTAGTTACCTTAATTTAGCTTCAACTTTCATATTGTAAATGTTGCTTTGTTGTCAAGGCACGAGAGTGTGACTGTAAAACTGACTGGTTGTGGGTTTGATCCCACTTGAGGAATATTTATTTATATATCCATTTCTTCTTGTGTCGGAGCGAAACGCGGCGACAAGTTTCGCCACTCAATAGTTGGTCACTCAATGCCTCTAGAATTAGGCGGAAAGTGGAAAGTGGTGTGTTGTAACACTAGGCTCCATCTGCCTACGCTGCTACAAGCGGGATACAGCGTGAAACTAAGTATATTATTCAAAAGAAAGTTTAAAACTAAAAAATAATAGTCATTGAACATCACAAATTTAGATACATTTATTTAGATAAAATCAAAAATTTTAACGTTTCCATAATTTGCTGTATACAGAAATTCAAAATAATATGAATATTCCATTAGAGTTTTAATTAAGAATTTATCTTTAATCATTCCCAGCATTCTTAAGCTTTCTCCGGGACAAAAGAAATCAATTTATTTTTATATGATTGAGTACGAAACCATTTGGTTTTGTAACTAACGATGATTTGAAGGACAAAATATCGATATTTTCTCACTAAGAAGAATCGATTAAATGACAACAGCTGACAAGTGTCAACCAAGACTTAACATTGACAATGCGATTGGAGATTTTAGGTTAACTTATTGGTAATTGTAAGTTGAAACTCTGAAAGATATTTTTTTTGTCTAAAAATGAATTTAAATATTTCGAGTCTTAGCAAATTTGTTTGGAAAACACAGGCTGTTCCTGGATATGGCGTATGTAGTAATAACTATAAAATCCTGTTAAGTATTACTGAATATAAGTACGTATTCTATTATTTATAATAACAAATATTTTTCTTTATTTAGTTTCAACAAGTAAGGAATAAATAGGCTAATTGGTTAATGATCAGAGATGTAAAAAGGCGTCGTATGAGCGCAGAACATTTTCTAGAAAGAACTAGAATCAATGCCTTAAGAAGAAATGATGTTTTACCACTGGAGATTAGAGAAATTGCTGACAAGGAGATTAACAAATTTGAAATGAATGCAATACCTCTACGTATTAATAACAGATGTGTTATTACATCAAGGTTTGTTTTAATACATTTCCAATTCACATTTAAAACTTGTATTTCACATATTACCATGGTATTATTTTACTATTGTCTTATTGCTGTGTGTGGGATGCACAGCACAGCATACCCTATGCACGAGGAACTCAATGTGAAGACACTCCACTTTCCACCAAATTTTTCAAGGCATTGTTTATTGAATGGTGGAACTCGACACTGGCCTAGTAAGGCTTTATATATTATTTCAATCATGTTGATACATTGAAACATCCTCAAATATGATATTACATCCACACATTAAGCCCTTTCAATTCTTTCAAATACTCAAACTTTGGCCTTACTTTAATTCAGGCTTAGACAATAATTTTCACACTCATTTTGAAAAAATTATACACATGAAATATATATAATTTGTATTATTTTACAGGCCTCGCGGTATAGTAAAGGAATGGAGAATGAGCAGAATAGTGTGGCGACATCTTGCTGATTATAATAAACTTTCTGGAGTTCAACGTGCTATGTGGGGCTAGGCCACAAGATATAATTAATTTTAGCTGTAGTTGTACCAATTAAAGTATTTAGTTATATACAGGTTCTTTATATTTTACGAAACAACACAAGATTTATTAAAGTTTATCTGAAAAATAATTATATTTCATATAATCTGTAAAAACTTTAGTAAATCTAATAGACACAGCAGTCTCTCCCAAAAAATGTTTCACATTTGAGGAAGTGTAATATTTATTATATTCAGGTCCTCGCTCTGGTAACGAGGCAAAGCGCGGCATTGAGTTCCATCACTTAATACATAATTATATCAGAATTCGGCGGAGAATGAGGAAGCTTTTAATAAAAAGTGACTATATATTTTTTTTAATAATTGATATCTATAAAAATAGATAGTGGATAGTTGATTGAAGATAAACAAAATATAACTAAAGAGAAGAAACTATAGATTGTAAAAATGGCTGTTCATCAACATGATAAGTGTATAAAGTTAAAAACTAAACTATAATATAGAACAAACTATTACTCAATATAAGAATTTGAAAAATTTAGACTTCCAATAATTATAGCAATATTTTTGAAAACATGGAATTCTTAGTACCAGTGCACAATTTCTATAAGGCTTTAAATAACTTGTTCATTGTAATTACAAATACATAACGAAATATTATAAGATAAATGAAATTGCAATTAAATTTGTAAGTAATTAAAAATATCCCTTAGAACTATTGTAATTTAAGTATGTATATGTACATACATATTAATAATTAAGTTGGATTGTGAAGTAATTTATATCAATGGGTTTGTTGCTATAAAATAAATACAAATATTAGTTTTAGTTATTTAAATAATAATTCAGGCATCAGTTTTTATAAAATTTTATATTTTTAGTTTCCTTACAACTAAACAAGCTTCATAAAGCTTACAATGGAATACCAAAGCCTTTATAAAAAGCTTTTTAGTCGAAAAGACCTGTAACAAACGAAAAATATGGTTAGAAAACTTAATCATACTTTTAGAAATCTTTTAACATTCAGTTTCTCAGTAAATAGTTGTCTATCATTCATTTTCTGAAGCTAATACAATCAAACATCATGGAATCCTCACAAACTAAAACATACATTCTATAAGGTGCATTCAGGTAATACTAAATGGGTAATTCTAATATTGTCTTCACTAACAACACCTGTATTGTACACTATGGTCAACAAGTTGCGGCCGCTTTGAGGTAAGTTTGATTTTAGGATTTTTTTCTTTTAAATATTTTCTTCCCAGTGTGCTGAAACTTAATTTTAGGTTGGCCAGAATTTGTTGACCATACTATATCTAATTGATTTTCTGAGCTACCTGAACACACTTCACAGAAAATTGTTTAAGAAATGCAATAACATATGACAGAATAAAAGTACTCACCGAAGCCCATGTCATCATCAGATTCTTCAGGCTCTTCCTCCTTCTTTTCTTCCTTGGCGGCTTCAGCGGCGGGTGCGGCGGCTGCTGCAGCGGCGGCAGGGGCGCCTCCAGCGGGGGCAGCACCGACGCCGGATCCGATGTTGGTGATCAAATCACGTACATTGACACCCTCCAAAGCCTTGGCAAACAAACCAGGCCAGTAAGGCTCAACGTCTACTGCGGCCGCCTTCAAGATGGTCGAAATTTTTTCACCCTGAAAACAATGTGTTCCCATTTACAAAACTGTCACCAGAACGCAAATATTATTGTAAATTGGACTTATTATATAAATAAACCTTTATTAGAAGGTTTTTAGTATATTTTTACTGGAGATTGCTAAGATCTAGATGGATAAATATGCAGCATAACCTTAGCAATTATATTTACTAGTTCATTTCAAGTTTGTACTTACAGTAACGGCGACATCATCATCAACGAGGATGAGAGCAGAGTAAACACAAGCTAATTCAGCCTTTGATGCCATTTTTTAATATATTTAGTGCAAGTCGCCAACTGGCCTTAGCTCTGAGAGAACAAGCACGATTGACTTCTAAACTTGGAGAGAGAGCCGCGAAGCAAAACTGTCAACGATTTGACGTTGACAATTGTAATATAATTGTTGATGGTTTTTTCATAGTCTGTGGTTTTAGTTTTTAAACAACCATGCATGAAAATTGTGCTCATATTTAGNTATATTTTTACTGAAGATTGCTAAGATCTAGATGGATAAATATGCAGCATAACCTTAGCAATTATATTTACTAGTTCATTTCAAGTTTGTACTTACAGTAACGGCGACATCATCATCAACGAGGATGAGAGCAGAGTAAACACAAGCTAATTCAGCCTTTGATGCCATTTTTTAATATATTTAGTGCAAGTCGCCAACTGGCCTTAGCTCTGAGAGAACAAGCACGATTGACTTCTAAACTTGGAGAGAGAGTCGCGAAGCAAAACTGTCAACGATTTGACGTTGACAATTGTAATATAATTGTTGATGGTTTTTTCATAGTCTGTAGTTTTCGTTTTTAAACAACCATGCATGAAAATTGTGTTCATATTTAGAATCAATTATATGATTTTTTATATTTTAAACTATAATTCAATCTAATTATTTAGAATTTTTCTTTTCGTTTATGACATTTCGGACTGCGTCACATAATTAATAATTACAATATTTCTAATTAATTAAAGAATATTTCTACGACATGAAATTAAATATCACGTACATGATACAAGGTGATACGAACACGTAAAGTATATTATTTGAAAAATGGTATAGAAGCAAAAATGAAAATAACAATCATTAAATTTGTGGCCGCTGTGTCGCAGTGGAGAAGTCCGACTGTAAGCGCGATAGTTGACGGCTCGATTTTTATTTGGGGGAATAATTAATTTTATTTCACCTTTCTAATAAGATCAAGGTAGCAAATTAAATAGTGCCTTGATCAACCCACATGAGTGCATCATGTGGATTGGTTTAGCCAATGTCTAAAATTTGGGCAAAAACAGAGGACAAATTATATTGACGCCAAAAAGTTTTGATCGCCCTTTAACGTGTACTGTAAAAGTACTGACTGTGTGTGTGACTGTCACTCAATTTTGTTTTTCAGAGGGAATATTGCCTTCCCATATTTTCCGCCGAATTATGGCAGCATTAAATTTAGCGCCGCGCTCTGCCTTGTTACCAGATCGAGGAAAATAAAATATTAAATATTTCATTTCTTCGAGTGGGAATTGAACCAGTCACCTGCCGCGTTTACTGTCACAAGCTTGTGTTCCTGCGCCACAATTAGCCTCAAATACAATAAATAAAATTACTCTTAATTTTTTTTTCTTCTACCTTAATGAACTATAAAACAATTGCCATACTATTAGGTATCATGCTTTTCTAATGATGAGTAATACATACAGTCATACAATCAATAGCCTGAAAAAGCAATATAAAACATATGTGAAAATAAAAATGAGCAATATTTAAGAGATCATGAGATAAATTTTATTTAATTTCAAACAACATTTACATTAGTAACACAAAAAGCTAGTAGAATAGGAATGTTTACAAATTTAAGGCAAAGTTTACATGGAAAAATAATAAATAATTATAAGTAACAAATACACTATGTACAAGCATTGCATAAAATTAAACTTATAGTTAATAAAATTTAATGAATTATATAAGAAACTGAACAACTTATTTATCACATCTAAAGGCAAAAGAGTTGTATTTATTATAATTGTATTTTTTAGTATAGAACATTAATTATTAAACTAGAAAATTATGCAAAACATTTAAGTTATTTCTTTGGGGTGCAAATAGTTATAATTTACATATATAAATTTGTCTTTAGTAAGTGTTGAGGTACATTATTATGAGGGCTTTTCATTTCTACAGGTCCCAAGAAAATAGGTGGTGCTTGACCAGCATATCCCTGACACCTTCTTTGAGGGGTTGATTTTGTGTGTCCTTTTTAAGTGGGAGTTCCCAATCAGGGTTTAGGTTAAAACCAAATTGAGACAATATCCTGAGCTCACATTTGATCTGAACCCAGCCGGGTGAATTGATAAAAGACCAAGGATGATACCACTTCTGTACTACATCCACACAGGAACATAGCACCTCTAACCATAAATGCAAAGCCTCTTCATTCAATCCCATACAAATTAGGGTCCTTAATTTTACGTCCATCTGAGCATGAGCATTGTCATGAGAGAGATTGATTGCTTGCACACATCTGTATAGTAACTCTTCTGGTGTAAGTACTTTGCCATCTTCGTCTAATCTGTATGTTTTACATAAAACTAAACGACTGTATACAGAATTAAAATCTTTCTCCACTTCTCTTGATGATGCCTCTTCTATAAATAACCAAGGGTGGCAGGGACCATCTAAGAAACTAGGCTTTTTGATACCATGTAGTAAAACTCGCTTAAAAGCTGGGGCCAAAACACCCCTGACTAGATGTGCAGCTTTTTCTGTTACAGAGTCATCACCTGCTCTACTATATTTGACACCTTTTTCATCTAATAATTTAACAAATCGGGCAGGAAACCAGCCCCTCAAGCCATTCAATTCACCAATCCAGCAATGTTCATCTCTAGAGCTAATAACTTCTATTACATCATTTTTTCTAAAACCCAGTTCATCTCCATCTCTTCTTTCAAAGTCAAGTAGAGCTTTAGCCCGTCTCCTCTTACTTCTGGATACATTTACATACCTCTCTCTATCCGCTGCATGACTTTGCATGCTATAATCAGCTGTAAGTTGCACCTCAGATGCCAATTGAGGTTCTAGGGCAAGAAAATGACGAGCAACTTGTAATATAGCCTCTCTTAAATCGACAAGTATCTCAGTCTGTTTTACATTCTTTGAAACTGCATCTTCATTGTTGCTGTCGTCACCAAAAAGAATAGTTTGAATGACTGATTTATTTTTCTTAATTTGACGCCTTTGTAGCTGTTGCTTTGGAAGGTTAGGTACTGCATTTGGATTTCCTACCAAAGCACCTTGATCAGCCATTAGATAAGCCAAATGTCTTCTGCGATGAGTTTCAATTAATGCTGGACTTAATGTTTCCCCACATACTTCATCAATAGTTTTAATTAAGACATCAACATCATCAATTTCTCCAGGAATGTCAGATAATGCATTAAAAATTTGAGCCGAATTTGATATTTCATTAAATCTGTTTTCTTTGATTTTAAGCATTGCCAGTGTTACTTTAAAGAGAACTATAGAACCATCTAAGAAAAATAAATCCCAAACCCTCAGTAAAATTTTCATGTGAACTACATTTGCATATAGAGTTAAAAACCAATGCATAGTGATAAGGGAGAGTTCAATATCATGAGCATTTAGAACTTGGTCTATGCCTGGTAAGTATGTTGAGATAAGGCTTCTTAAAACCTTTTGGTCTGCTTGTATGCCTATTAAGGTTGATGAATAGTATGATGCTGGCAACAGGTCTTCCACAGTTGTACACATTATCCAAAATGCTTCTTCTTCCTCCATGAGCAGTAAAAGAGATGCTGCAATCATACCTGTTCCTTGACAGTAACCAATGTCTGGATACAACCAAGCTAAAGCTCTTAGTATCCTACGAAGCCTTGGAACTCCAGTACTTGTAGGATGTGAAAAACAAACATTATTAGGCAAAATTTGTACCAAGTCCTTTTCAATTTGTTTACTTGTTACCAATCCATCGTCACTTGAGGCCCTAACAATTTCATGATAAGTAATTTCTGTTGATGCTCTCTTTTTATTTGCACCACATAAATTCATCCACACTTGAGGTCGTAGTGAATGGGGTACTCCATCTTTAACCATTTTCTGTAATTTATCAGTTTTTTCTAATTTATTTTCACTTTCTGAGAAACTTATTTCTTTGCTATAAAATTCCCATTGAAGACGGTGCTGGTCATCCTCAACAAAAACGTCAGCTAATAATTTGTTAGAACTTTGTTCAGGACCGTCTTCTTCGTCGACACAAAAACCAAATTCATCAAATCTGTAATCTGGTAAGCCACCACCGTGACCTTCTGATTCTGGTTGCGCTAATTTTGCCATGATGTCTTGAGGAACCATACTCGGAGTTAGCGCAGAGAATGGACCTCCTGGCGCCGGTAATAATTCATCAGCGACATTCATTCCGCGAATAGCATCGATTATATCTTCTGGGTCATCATCTGCTAACGCTGCACTGATTTTGCGTTCGTGTTCTTCGCGCCCCACATATCCTACATGATCGCGTGAGCTAAACAGAGATTTTGCTAGATCCATTTTTCATTTACATTCTTTGGATTAAATAGTAAAAACAAATATATGTTGGTTTTAATTTACTAAGACAGACGACACAATTTACTTTCTATTTATACTTTCTGCATAAACGTCACATTTCACAGCAATTTGTAACAGATTATATTGCTTATTATAAATTCATATTTACTCTATTACACCTAACATTAAAAATAATGAAATCTTTAAAAAATCATAATATAATATTTCGTAATAGAAAACAATAGTTCACTATGAACATAAATAAAAATAATATACTGATGTTAAATTACTTTTATTAGTGGTAGTTGCGTTTTAACTTAAATATAGAATTCGTAATAACTAATATCTTTACAATTAATTAGTTTTTGTGAAATTATTTAAAGTTAGAGAATTAAAATATAAAAACAGAATTTATTTAAAGTCTTCTTTACTAATGATGTTTTATTAATATTCAATATTATATTCTATATTGATAATTAATAATCTATGCTTTGCCATTTTAGTCAATTATTGATTGATAAAGTATTATTGAGTATTGACTGTCAATACTCAACAATATTTTATCTGTGGTCAATAGTCAATACTTTAATAAATAGACAATAGTGTGATGTATTTTTGGTTTTGCTCGTAAAATAGAAGTAAATAAATACAAAATATTTGAAGAATAAATTCAAAACGTTATCATCTATCCAAACATAATTTAAAAAATACGTAATAAGATTGTACTTGAGAAAAAGACTAGTGAATTACTGAATTTGGAATCGACATAAACATTGCACCATTGGAGTGATGCATCATTTTAATTAAAATTATTTTCAATATAGGTAAGCAAAATAGCCGGTTTATTTATAAATTACACGTATATGTCATTACGAATAGTAAAGTAAATCTATAAATAAGCAAACACTAATATAAATAGTATGAATAGTTGTCAGTGTTATGCAATTAGAATTAACAATTTTTGTGAAAATAGGATGGCAGTAAAAAGATGTTGTGTAGAAAACTGTAATTCTTCCTCAACAAGATTAGAAGATATCGGTGTAACATATCACAAATTTCCTAAAGACACAACATTACGTGAAACATGGGTGTCTGCTACACATGTGCACACTAATATAGATTCTTATAATTACGTGTGCTCACGACATTTTTGTAAAAGTGATTTCCAATCTTATCAAGACTCGAAATATATGTTGAAGTCAGGTACCTATGTGTGTAGCAGTAGTTCAAAATTTCTATACACTTCATGCTAGAATTTTATTACTATTTTTTTCAATATTATTTCTTAAACTTTTCTGTACTCATTATTTTTTTAAAACACTGCCCTAGTATGCAATATGCATCATTATTTGTTTTCATTGTTTCTTATTAATTCTTTCTTATTTGACTATCTTATTATGCAATGCCTTATTGATTTTATGTAGTGTAGCAAAACCAATTTACTTTATACTTTTTTATTAAATGTAGTTAGAATTCAGTTAAATGCATGTATCATTTGCAAGATTTGATAAATAACAGAGCATATATTATATTTACAGATGCTGTCCCTTCAATATTTATATGGAATAAAAAAAACAATTCTAATATTAAAATGGAGTCAATAGTATCAGATGATGTTACTAATGAGAAACAAAATACATGTTTAGAAAGAAAAGAATCTGAAGGAGAAAACTTAGAAGCCATAAGGAGATACATAGAGGAACAAGAGAAGGAGATACAAGAGTTAGAAAAACACAAAAATGTAGGAAAACCAGTAAATACTAGTGAAATAAGAAATAAGGAAGTAATAGAGGTTATTGAGCCAGGGGAACCAATGGTAATCGCGACTAGTGTAATTAATATGATCTTAAGTGAATCAGAAGCTAAAATAGCTAGTGCTAATATGAATAAGCAGCCTAAACATCACTTAAGTCCTAGAGACAAAGGTATAAGTTATTTTGAATTATCTATATATATAAAAAATTGTAAAATTGAGGATGTTGATTATTATTGTTATTTTCTATTCTTCCCTCTGGTAACAATGAAAATATTAAATATTACATTTCCTGGAGTAGGAATTGAACCAACATCCTCTCACATTTACAGTTGCAGGGTTGTGCATGCATATACCCTATGCCACTACTGCTTTGTCTTTTCATTCATACATATTTTAAATAATAATAATAATAAATACATGTATCAATTTTTTGTTGTACTTTTAGGTTCTACTCCTAGTACTTCCAGTAATGGTAGTATGTCTATAGCTGTAGGCTCCAATGTAGAAGCAAAAGATTTCAGTGGCTTCTGGTATTTAGCTGAGATCATAGAAGTGGACTATGATGAGATGGAAGTGTTGTTGCATTATGACAAGGTTTATAACAAGTTAGTAAATAGTATATTTTTTGATATTATCTTTGCTTAGTGTGATGAAATCAAATCATCAGGAGTAATATAGTAATATTTACTTTAGTTTCATCACCTAATGCCAATGTCTCAAATGCAAGAGGAAAACAAAGTAGTGTTTAGTCACTCAATTTTTTTAACTTTAAAATAATTTAAGTAAATTCTGAATGAAAAAAATGGTATACATTGCTTTATTTGATTTTGACTTAATAAATTTTATATAGTTTTAAGTAACAAGCCAAAGCACAGCTAAAAAAATTGTTCTGTTCCATAAAAATATATTACTGGCAGGTGACAAAATAGATATAATAAAAAAAAAAAGATTTTTTGTTATGAAATGTCATAATGTGACAATCAATAGATTGTTGAATAATTTGTAGTAACAAGCAAATATAAGCCAACAATAGATCATTGTAAGTCTTAATTTATCAATTAAGTAATATTGTGTATAATATATATTTATTGATTTTTAATATATAAATTCCTTTAGCTTTTGCTTTGTGATTTATATCTTAAAATTTTATTAAAATTTTTAGGGTTCCATACTTTTTTTTAAAAAAAGGAACCCTTATAAGATCACTTGGTTGACCGTCTGTCTGTCTATCTGTCAGTCTGTCAAGAACCTTTATCTCGGGAACGCTTGGAGATAACAGGTTGAACTTCAAACTATATATTCAAATCTATGGCCCCAGGATTTGCTGATAGAAAACATATTTCTATATTTTCTTAGAAAAAAGATATGGCCGTTTTTTCGCAATAAATGTGTATTTCAGCACTATGAATTGAATCAAAATTCATAGGGCACTTCCGTTTGACCTAGAATTGCATTGCAATTGTAACTAGCATCTACAGATAGTTTAGGAAAAAATCTGAAAACTGTACATTTGTAGTTAAATCCTAAAAAATATTAAATAATAATTAAGTTCCCCGAGTAAGAATCAACACCGAAGTTAATTCATTATCATTATAGTCATTAATAGTTTACATTCAATATTCTTTGTTTTTAATTATTTGTGTTGTTTATACATTAACTGATCTGTTATTATTAACAATGACAACCATCACCAGTTGTCTTGACAACAATACTAGCTTGATTTTAAAACTGTATGAATATTGGAGTATGTTTCCATTAAGAATATTTACTTTCCATTAATTTATCTCCACACATATTATAAATTAATGTTCCATTCACTGCTTCGCCCGCGTGACTAGCGGGACTATCGTTATTTATTTATTACCCATACAGGTAGTTTTGCTTGTGTTAAAATAACCTTTTTATATATATATATATATATAATCGGTCGTATCGATCGATCGATCTTCTCGTACATCTCTGGTTTTGTACTGTATAAGATCATATGGATTTCGGTGCATATTTTAAAAAGAAATCGACATTGGTGAATCAATTTCTTAATTTTTCTTACTTTTTACGAGGCCGTCGTGGCACAGGGGCACAAGCGTGTGACTGTAAATAAAACGGGTGTGGGTTCGATCCCTACTCGGGGAAAATTAATTACTCTTTGGTAACTAGGCAACACGCGTCGTTGAGTTCTGCCACTCAACACGCAATCCAGAACTCGGAGGAAATTGGGGAATGGAGTGTCTTAACACTAGGTTCTCTCCGCTTACCCTGCAATATGCAGGAATACACTGAAATTGTTTATACTTTTTTTTAGGCATGACGAATGGATCAGTGTGAACAGTCCTAGATTACGACCGTACACTAGAACTTCTAGACCGATATCACCTCAACCGTCTACTTCAGAAGTAACTGAGATGAAAGAAGAGATACCAGAGGAAAAGAGTAAACTGAAATTTGTAGTAGGAGAGAGGTGTTTAGCTCGATGGCGGGATAATCGGCGATTTGTTGCTACTATTAGTAACGATTTGGGCAAAGGTAAGTTTTTTATAATAGAAGTAAACCTGAAGGTAAAAATCATGGAACTTAACACCGTGCTTTGTCCATCAGAGGAGGGGAAATGAGAATATTTTTATTATAATTATTCCATCAACTGTGATCCTAGCCCACAGACAGACATTGGTCCCTGTGCCATGTCAGTATAATTCAATTATATATTATTTTAGTTTGGTAGGTAGAGGGAACCTGGGAACCTAGTGTTAAGAAACTCCGTTTCCCACTTTCTTGAGTTATTGAGTTTGACGCCGCTCTTTACCTCGTTACTAGAGCAATGAATAAATGAAAATCGCGGTTCTATTTAATCGTGGCATTTACAGTCGCACGATTATGCCACAATAGTCTCAAATTTAGAAGTAATAAAAAAATATATCTAATTACAGGACGCTACGAAATAATATTCGACGACGGATTCCAATGGAAGTGTACCACATCAAGACTATACAAATTAAAGGATTCAAAACAAGAACTGTCAATAGATACATCTATGTCGCCAACACTTTCTGCCCCTTCCCCTACACTTACCGAAGCTGGACCCACGACGAATATGAATCTCACACCACCTGTGTACCATACACATCTGTTTGACCCTACAAGAGATTATTTAGGGTCTAAAAGTGAAAGAAGGGAAATGAAAAGGAAGTTAAACATCAAAGAGATATTTAATATTGGACAAAAGAAGCAAAGGAGGGACAAGTCGTTGGATAAAGAGAAAGTAGAGAAGACTAAAGTGCTTAAGACCAAACATAAGCCTGTAGAAGCTAAGAGTGAAGTTAAAATGGAAATACCTGGTATTTTTTTATGTATTTAAAAATCATATTTTATAAAAGTATCTAAAAATTGTATTTAAAAAAGAAACTGAAACTGGTCATAACATCTTAAGTATGATTGTTATGTTGTGAAGTAACTCCACTTAAGTGAAGAAATGAAAATATTATTGATATTAGTCTATCAATGCAGTTAAATCTTGCAACACAATTTTTTGTCATTCTATTTACTTAAATATTTACTCAAATTATTTTTTTTATTTACACACATTTTCAAATTATTTTCTTATTATTATTTTATTTTATAATTTATTTTCCTATTCTATTATTTTTTAGATGCTGTTGCGTCAATAATAGGCACTGTAGCTAAAGAACTTGATTCACCTCAAACACCTGATCTGCTACAAGAAGATACTAAAGAAATTATCAAAGTTAAAAAGGAAATTAAAGAAGCAGATGAAATTGTAAAGGAAGAAAATACAGAGAACAAGAAGGAAGAAAATACAGAGGTTAACAAGGAACAAACAGAAATTATAAGAAATGAAAATACTCCATCAGAAGAAAATAGTGATCTATTGGAACCTAGTGATTTGGGTATTGAAGTAATCAATGAGCCTGTAAGTTTTAATTTTGTTTTATTTCTATATGACTTTATTTTTGTAGTTAATCGTTTTTAATATTTTATTTTAAATATTATTTAGTTTTCTAATTCCTTCTCTTTCCTTAATATTTGAAACGTCATTGTTTAGGGGTTGCTTATCTCTTGTAGTTAAATTCTCCCTATATATTTTGTAAATATAAATTTTGTTTTAATTAAAGTTGCAAACTTTTTTTTACATGAACTCTAGTTATTGTTATTTTTTTAAATTGTAGTAAAGTGTTTTATATCGTCTTTTCATCAATAATGTAAAAAATTGAAAACAAATGAAAATGTAAGATATTATTTAAAAGAAAAGTTAAAATTTAGGTTATTGAAGAAGAAATGAAGTTGGAACAATTTGAAAAGCCCGACGACAGCAAAAAAGAAGTCATAGAAAAAATGAAAGAAGTAATAACAAAACTAGAGGTCGGCCTAAACGAAATGGAAAAAGTCAATTTACCTAAACCTGAATTAATAATAAAATTAGAGCCAATCGAATGTGATCTCGTAAAAAAAGAAACCCCAAAACAAGAAAAGAAAAAAGTGCCAAAAATAAAGAAAACTATAAAATTGAGATTGTTACAGGAGAAGAAAGTGAAGAAACAAGTGGATAAAGTTAAAAGTGAATTGGCTGAAATGAAAAAGCAAATGGAGGAGATGAGGAAAGAAATGCTGCTAAAAACTGAGGAGTTGTCGATGGCCAGGCCTAAGGAAATGCCAGAAAGCTTCCTTTTGCCCGGTGAATGGTGCTGCAAGTGGGTGGACGGACAGCCAGTGGGCACTGTCACTGATATAGAAGTTGATACCAAGGATGGTAGCCAAGTTTTACTTAGACGAAGTGTGCAGGTGATTTTTTTTGTCGTTTTTTTTGTAATTAATGTTATGTTATTTGATTTTTGTGTATGGATATTACATCAATATATAATAAAATAGCCTCTCTAGTTAACAGGTTCAATTTTAAATATTAGTTAAGATTAATTAAATGCTAATTAGATTTCAGTGTCTGTTTGCCCTTTGATGAAGGTTGAACGTAATGGGACTCGAACCCGCGCCTCCTGGAAACTGAGCTGGCGCTCTGACTACTAAGCCATATGTTCTCATAAAGCTACGTCGAGATTCTTATTAACGCTACGTTCATTTTTTTTATACGTTTTCTAAATAAGTATATAGCTTTTTTTATTTTTGAGAGAAGATGAATATGTTTAATTAAAAAAAAATATTGTTTTGCTTTTACATTTTTCTATTACGATTGCGATTTTCATTAATACTATATTTATTTGGGCTTGAGAAAACAAACAAAACAAATCTTCTGAAACCGTTTTTGATAATCTCTGGTCATGTTTCTTCTACGTATTAGAACACGTTTACAACTGCTACCTTGTCCTTAACCAGTAAGTCCGTCGGACGTTTACTGATTGAGAAAACATTGACTTGACTTTGGCAGAGAAAAGTGCAAGCGTTTCTCGGTTAAGGTTCAGTCATCGTCAAGAAAAAATCAATACAATCTACAAAACCTTCAAACTTAATAAGCATGAAACTTTAAAAAAAAACAAAGATAACGACGGAGTAACGAGAATTAAACGAAAATAACAACAAGTCAATGTATTGTAAAAATAGTGGATAAAACCCGAGTAATGACAAAACGTCACATTTTAATGTGAAATATTCGCGGTATCTGTGCTCTATAATTCATAAGTATTAAAACGTGTTTGAAGTTTGGAAATAAAATGCCTTTTGGGTGTTTTTACAAGTCACCTATAAATGGAAACGGAATGTCATAACACTAGGTTGCCAGGTGTCCTTTGCCTGCATGGCGGGGTGCCATGTACGGGACATAGCGTGAAGTAACGAAAAGTTTTCTATATAATATAATAGTTTTTTTTATTATATATTTTTTTCCTGTTATCAGGTCGAAGATAAAAGGTTACCTCCAGGATGGACTAAGCTCATGGTGCGACGAAGTATGGGACAGTCTGCCGGGAAGTGGGATGTTGCTTTAGTGGGGTAAAAATATATTTTATTTTGTTTCATTACATTTTGTACATAGGTACTTAGTTACTACTGGGAACTTTTGTAAATGTAGGGCAATAGAGCCATGTAGTGTGTGTTTAAGGCGCCAGTGCTGCGTTTAATTGTAAATGCGTGTTGGTTGTGGGTTCGCTTTCCACTTGGGGAATGATTAATATTATTTTCAATAAATTATGTTTTCATTTCTCTAATTGGGGCGTGAAATTCTGGCAATCAACATATAATATTTCAAAATTTTTGGGAAACGGAATGTCTAAACACTAGGTTCACTCTACCTACCCTGGAATGGTAATGGTAATATGGAAAAATGTATATGATACGAATATATATACTTTATGTTCTCTATTGTGGTTCAGTTATAAGGTGATGAATATTTAATATGTAGATATTTAATTAAAGATTACCATCCGTATCCATTTCATGAGTAAGGTTGACAAACGTGTTCTGTGCCCCGAGGGACTGTAGATCGAGATTTTTCTACTATTTTCAGCTTTATATCTCAGCTGGATCTTGGAAAAGATGGTCTTAACGGTCTATACGGTTTCCGTTTTTTCTCCTGAGATATGGAACCCTAAAAATAATTGTGAACTTAATATTTTATTCCTCTTGTAGACCCGATAACCGCCGTTTCCACACAAAAACGGACATGCGGAACTTTCTAGAACAAAACAAAGATGACAGTTTACAACAATACGAATCCGCTTTATTGGACTTTGGTGTGCATCTCAAATTGTCCCGACGTATGGGTTGGGTGGTCGGCGGGAAACCCCCGTCTAGTAAAAAGACGAAGGAAGAGAGAAAAGAGAAGAAAAAGAGAAAGAAAATGGCAAAAGTAAGTAGTAGAGAGAGTATTCTTTTTTTAGCGTTTGGCTGTATATTGTATATTGCGGTGTAGGCAGAGGAAACCTAGTGTTGACATTCTGACAACTTTCGGGACATTACATTAGTTGAGTGGCAGATTTCAATGCCGCGCTTTGTCTTGTTATAAGATTCAAACCAACGAAAATTGCGTTTACTGAAAAATATTTTTTTATACAAAAGTTCTTTTAAATAGTAGTTTTGTAAAATATTGTTATTTATAATTTTATTTTTACACAGCGGCTTTCTTTGACTGAGATGCCTGGCCCAAGTGTAGTCTATATGGACCCGATAGATACTTTTGTGGACATTCCCAATGACAACCCTACTTTAGAAGATGGTTATGGTAAGCAATGGAAAATATTTTTTATAGAATTTTGTACGTATAAGAATAAAATAATAAGAATTTGAATAAGGACCAGCTTGGGTTCTTGAAACATTTTTAAAGTAATTGTACACAATATTTACCATACATATTATATATTTAGCAATTTTTAATGAGCACTTTGTGTTATTTACAGTATATGTCGGATCGTTGAAGGTCCAGATCATCGAGAACCTTCTGCGATGTCCAGCTGAAGGTTGCTACAAAAACTTTAGAAATAACACTCTTTTACAAATGCACATAAAGCATTACCATCCCGAACTAAGGGAAATGTTAGGAGCTACTCCAAAAGTCCTGGATCTGGCCCAAGAAAGAACCAAACCAACCGACTTGGAACCGAAACCACGTTACGAACCAGAATCTAAGATAATTAAAGTTAAAATACCGCGGCCACCCAAGAAGGTGGAGGAACCGAAACCAGAACCAAAGGAACCGATCACCGAATTACAAATAGACACTGTAGTTCCGAAACCTGAGCCAAGACCTCAAGATTCACCGAAATTAAGACAAGCTTTAGCGAAAAAACCTGTGAAACGACCAAAAGTGCTTTTACCCGTTAGGAGAATAAAAACAGAAATACAGGAACCGATAGAAGAACCCATTAACATGGACGTAGCAGTGGAAACGGAAATCGAACAAGATATCCCAGTGGACTTTGAGTTGGAAATTTCTCCTCATACAGTGTTAAAATCCATAGATGATAAGAGGAAAGTGATAAGTGATAAGAAACGTAGGTGCATCCCGTCAGCTAAAAGACCTTTGAGTGAGGAAGATGAATGGTATACGGTGAATTCAGATTTTGAGACTAGGTCTAGTTTTCCCGGTTCGGGTACACCAGATTCTAAAACGATGGACAAGATTAATCAACCAGTGTATGAATTGAATGAAGAACAAAAGGATTCTAATATGTATATGTATACAGAAAGTAAGTAATGGATGATAGTAATAGATACATCCAGATCCCAGGTTCGCTCTACCTACCCTGCTATGTGCGGGATATAGTGTGATGTTAAAAAAAATTATGGAACCCCAAAATTAAGTGTCACTAACTTGGAGCGGCTTGTTCTGTATACCGTCCGTGAGACGTCCTTTATTTTCAATCACATAATTGATTAACAGTTCTAAGCTGTCGAAATAAGCAAGAAGTGTTGTGTACATCATTTATAAGCAGTTCATTTGTGGAAATCATATGTACCACAAAGAAAAATGTGATTACATGTCCACCATTGGCAGTGAAAAAATTCTTAGAACTTGATAGTAGGTGCTGAAACAAGTTGTTGATTCCAATCGGGGAAAGGTGGCGATTGTGCGTTCAATTTCCACTAAAGGAACTGAAATATTTTATATTTAAATTTTTTCGCTTTGGTAACAACGCAAAGCGTGGTATTGAGTCCTGCCACTCACAGAATACACACACTCGCAAACAATTCGGCAAAATGAGGGACGGAAGTGTCTTATTTGGATTGGAGTGTCCTAAGGCTGGAGGTCCCAGGTTCCCTTTACCTACTAATATAAAAAAACTGATATTCTGTACAGTGTCATAACAATATTTTGAATATTTTCAGCGGGTGAACGTATCAAACTGGAGCATATGAAACGCGAGGAGATAATCAACTGCCACTGTGGTTTCCGCGAGGAGGACGGACTGATGGTGCAGTGCGAGCTGTGCCTCTGTTGGCAGCACGCTGTGTGCCATAATATACAAAAAGAGACAGAGGTGGGATATTCTTAATAGACATTTTTTTTAGCTTCATGCTGTATCCTGCACTTAGCAGGTTAGGCAGAGAGATCCTAATGTTAAGATAGTCCGTTCCCTATTTTCCGCCCAATTCAGGAGGCATTGCGTGTTGAGTGGCGGAACTTAACTCCGCGTTTTGCGTCGACAGCAGAGCGAAGAAATGGAAATTTAAATAAATATTTGATCTTGAGTGGGGATCTAATGACCTCTTCGGCTAGATATTTATTTATTTTTTTACATTTACGTTGTATCGCCCTAGTAGTAGTAACCTGTAAGTTCCCTGAGTAGGAATCTAATCCACAATTGTTATTCTTACATTCACATGCTGTCTGAATAATATTTTGTAATAGAACATTATTTTATTAATTATTTTTACGATACAGTGTTTTGTATTAAAATTGTGTTTACCTTATATTAAATAATGTCAGTTACCTTTACTATTATTTATTTTTATTTTCAATATAAATGTTAAATCTCTTCAAATTTAAGGTACCAGAGAAGTACACTTGCAGTATATGCCTCAACCCGCGCCGAGGGCGGCGTTCCAAGCGGTTTCTCCACGACCAGGACAGGCTCTACGAGGGCTTGCTCCCGGGGGCGAAGCCCTGCGACCCTTTGCGCAGGTCACACGAGCTGTCGGGGAATCTACTGAGGATTCAGGATGCTCTTCATGCGATGCGAGTGAAATATTATGTTGCTACGTGAGTATTTGTTTTTCATTTAGTTTCATATTTTGTACCTGGTGGGTTAGTCAGAGATAGCTCCAAATGTATAGATAGTGAGTATATGTTCGATGCAGAGTTTTTGACGTTTTATTGTTTTTGGAGGGTAGTTATGTTTTGTGATGTTAGTATATTCTTGGTATTCCTTAATGTTAATAATTCTTCTTCAATTTTTTTACTAATTTCATGTAATGCATTGATAATGCATTGACAGGCATTGGCATTGCTCCCTATCAAGAACGGGAGTTGCTAAAGTAAACTAAAACATTTATATATTACAATATTTTATATAAAAAAATGAAGTATAGAATCAAACAGGTAAAAAGTAAAAACATGAATATTGTATATTTATTAACACAGGTATTTTTAATTTTATGTTATTACTACAGTAAAAAAGACCACCCGAAATTATACCTCTGGGCCAAAGACTGGGAGAATGCAGAAGTCACCTACACGCAAGAACGTCTCAACTCAGATTATTCAGATCTCAACATTATAATAAATAATATAGGTAAATATATAGTATATATATTGTTAGAAATCAGAAGTGAAATATATTTAAAAACATTACTAAATTGGATTTTCTTCATTTATAAAGTCATGCTATCCATTAAGTACATACTAAATTTTGTTTGTATGATAATTATCTCAAAACCAGAATGCTGCTTGCTCAATATTTGCTTTTGCTTTAAAATAAATTATAATTTAAAAGTTAAACCTCTTACTATGGTCTAAGCAAATAAAGGCTTAATAAATTAATTCATTTTGTAATAACACAGGTAAAGAAAACTTACCAGTGAAACCTGAAGAAATAAAAGATGCTCACTTAGATATAAGAATGCCGCTGACAGAAGATACCGATCAAGAGAGAATGCTCGGCCTCAACACGGGACTGGCAAGTCCGAGCGGCGCTTCCTTAGAGTTGCCTTCTATATCTACTTTGGAATTGGAAAGATTTGCCAAATCTGTACAAGGTAGAAGCGTCTGTAGGATAGAATTGTTTTTTTAGTTTCAAGCTGTATCCCGCAAATATCTGGGTGGGCAGAGGGAACCTAGTCCTAAGGTACTCTGATTAACTGCTCAATGAATTTTCAAGACATTACGTGTAGCAGAACGCAAAGATGCGCTTTTGTCTTGTTACCAGAACGAGGTAATGGAACTTTTAAATTCATTCCCATTAGTAATCGAAATCACAACCATTGCGTTTATAGTTAGATGCTGTGCCGCTGCGTCACGATGGTCTCAAGTTAGGCTCTGAACATTTTCACACTCGGAGAAAAAAATAATGGAAAATAATTAACTAGCATATTGTATAACCACCGACAAAACAGGAGGCTGTTATCAGTTTGACGTTTCTTTGTGTGTGGTGCAACAGGCACCACCTCTTGAACAGATATATTTAGATTTTTTGGTGAAAGATGACTTAATTGAGTGTTCTTAGCCTTGATTCAAGAAGATATACATACTTAACCGTTAGAAGATCCTTCCTATATATTTATTTACTTTTTATTTACCAAATATTTTCCAGAGCAAGACCCGCCCCGCGCGCCCGCTGCCCCGCAGCCCGAGGCGGCCATAGAGGACGGTGCGTGCCGCGAGCGCCTCCTGCGCCACGTGCAGCGCTGCCAGGCGCTTATCGACGCGCGCCTCGACTCCATTGAGGCGCAGATTGCGGGTTTGTGGGATATTTATGTTGAATGTGGGGTGGCCGCTTTGATAGGTTTTTGATTTTTTTTCGGGTTGAATTCGGGAAGTATATAATAAAAGTAAGAAAAATTACTAAAATTAAATTACCATCAACTATCAATCACCCATCTGCAGTCAACTTCATGGCGGTACGACTCGTCGACCCTACTATATAAAGACTTATAACACTTTTAAAAAAATTTTCATACCAATAATACACAATTGGATGAATCATAAGGGTTCATAATGACAGTTAAACCACTCGAATATGAGTTTTATTTAAAAAATAATTTAAAATTTATTAACACATTTTTTTTTGTTTCAGAATTAGAGTCTCAAGATCCATCATTCGAGGACGATGAAACGGCGGATTACTTTCCGAGGACCAAACAAACTATACAAATGCTCATGCGTGATCTTGATACTATGGAGGAGCTGGGCATTATTACGTAGATTAGACTTAGTGTTAGGATTTAGTTTATGTTATGTAGAGGGTTAGCAGGGAATAATTAGGACTTTTCGTTCCCTACTGAGACATCGCTTGTTGAGTGGTGGAACTCAAGGGTCACTCCACTTTATCTTGTTAGGAAATAAATATTTATTCACCTCCAATGCGAATCGAACTCACAATCGTCACGCTTACAGTCTAACACTATGCCTGTGTGCCTCTACCGCCTTAATTTATGGTATATTATAATTATAGTTTATATGAAATTCAATAATTATTTACTACAATACTAATATTTTACTCAAAATATGTAAAAGTTACCAGTGTAAAATGTCTTTGAAAATTAAAATATTATATTTAAAGGAAATAGAATTATTTGGTTAACATAACTGCAAATTCAATAGTTTATTTACATAAAAAAAGTTTTATTTATTATACTTGTTCAGAGTCAAACTCAACCAATTTGTTACTCAATTCAAAGACTTAAGTCAATAGTGTCCTATTAATAAATAGGTTTACATAATATATTGTTAAGTATATGAGCATTTTGTTTTATTTATTTTTCCTTGTAATGACTTTTTAAAATCCTCTATAAGTAATTAAAATATCATCTGGTTGCAAAAATAATTATTAATAACTATATGCTGTTAAATTAGAGAAGATCTTCATGATTGATTGTTACTCTTTTTTTTAATGTCCCATCTCTTAATATGGTGAAAGAAAAATTCCAGGAGTTGTTCAACTGTGAATGATCTATCATTGATGTGTTTTATATTCATTGTATTTCTATACATGGATTTGTGGTTTCAAATATAAAAAACCTAGTTAGTGCAAAATTATTTATTATCATACTAAAATATTATAAATCATCAACCTTCATAAAACTTGGGTAGCTGATCACCCAAAATTACTGACCGTTCCACTCCGGCTTCAGTAATAACACCAAGTCTGACAACACCTCCAGAAGACCCGTCTCTCAGCATAGCCAAAGTTAAAGTGTTAGTAACAAATTTTTTCGCTTCCTCCTTACTCATTTTAGGCTTGAAATTAGCATCAACATAACCATAGACGTAAGAAGAACCAGATCCTCCTATGGACACTGCTTGACGTTGGACCATACCTCCGATTGGTACAGAGTAGATTTGTCCTGAAAAGTTTTATTCTTAGATATACTTACTTACACTATAGATGTTTTTTTTTATAATATCATAATTCTCCAATTGTACAGTAGGTAGAGAGCAAAGATACCAAAAGTCAAAGAATATACAAAAGAAAAAAAGGCTGGGCATTGATATTTGTGAAAATTTAAATCTTTTGGGAAATAGTACAAATTGTATCTCCATTGGAGTAAATCTATATTTAAATTACCTCTTTTTAAATTATTTAACTTTTAACACAATTCACATGCACTTGTTAGGAATAACATTGGTCAATGATGAAGTGTAAAAGCTCAGTCAAAAATGTGTATCCATTATTTAGACAAGTTTTGGTAAAATTGTCTTGCTTCAATAAATTAAGTAATTATTTAAAATGTATCTATCAGACTACAATGATATTGAAATCTGCATGTTGATGACAATATACACAAGCTTACTAATTTCCCTACAAAGGTAATATAATTAACTTATACTGTAAATCAAACCTGTAAATCAAATCAAGTTTTACAAATGTCGTTAAAAATAGATGTATACCTCCATTCTTCTTGTCCCAACCAGCAACCAGAATACCAGCCACAAGTGAGTCACGGTAATTGTAACACAGCTCTCTAAAAATGGCTGCTGCTGTTTGCACTAGGGGTTGTTCCCCCAATTCCATCTTGTGGAAATCTGAAAGACAAATACAACCCAATAAGTTCTATAATTGATTCCAAAATTGATTTTGGTTTTGGTAATACTTAAAGCATCACATATTATTGCCAGTGAGGCCAGTTGTGGCACAAGGGCATAAAGTGTGACTGTAAATAGAACTGGTAGTAGGTTCGAAAGAAAAACATGACTCAAGGAAATGAAATATTTATTTAAATATATATTAAACTAGGGGCGCAAACAGGACCTCACTTTTGGACCTCGCATAGAGCATGCATTTAGAAAGAGATATTTAAATATTTGTAAGTATAGAATTTTATATTTTGAAATATCCCATTGTGACCTGTACGAATTTCTATATGAATTTACAATAGGCTTGAATTTACTTTTATTTGTACTCAACATTAGCTTTTATTTTTATAACGATATTCAAATTAGATTCATCAATACTTACTCAGGTGATAAGTTACGATATCAGCAATGGCCTGTGTATCAGCAGCAGAACCAGATCTACAACAGTATATGTGATCAGTTATTCTCGTCAGCTTGTCAGTCACTCTATTAGCAATGTAAGCTCCTGTTGTTGTCCTGGAGTCGGCACCGATTACAACACCGCCATCGAACTCGCAAGCCATGATAGATGTTCCTGTGCTGTGCGGCGCGTTCATCCAGCTCATGTTAGGGTCAGAGTAAGTATCTACTACTGAAGCAGCCATTTTACTGTAAATAATATAGTTTTTAATTAGATTAATTGTAGATTGTGTTTTATGTGAGTATGACTTAACATTTGTAAATTATACAAACATGAAATAGTCTCTTATATACAAGAGATATATCACTTAAACGTACATACTGTGATGTAATGTATGTAAATTAAAAGGTTTTTCAAAAAATGCTTTGTAACTTACGTATATTTGTTGCAAACAAAATAATAATTTATGTTTTTTGAAAGTCACGGTACGGCTGCGGCAAGCGCTGTCAATTTTAATTGTCATTGACTTGTACTCCAGATAATACAACAGACATAGATAATTTATAAAACACCATCGTTGATATTGAGCTACTGTTGTCTATAGTAAGGTATTTAGTAAAAGTAAGATACATATTTAATATCAAATAGTAATATTCTATTATTAAATATTTAAATATTATTAAATATTAAATAGCTATCATGGCTTACGAATGAAAAAAAATTTGTGAAAAAATATATATGGATGGAATCATACCCACTTATAGTATTACATACACGTTCATATTTCTCCCGATGGTTCCAAGGAGCACTCTGACAAAGTTATGATCTCTACCACGACAAAGTAAAAAAAACTGTATATTTTCAAATATACGAATGCAGTACGGTCAACAAGTTTTGGCCGCCTTAAATTTAGGTTTTGAACATGCGCATTTTAAACTTGGCAAAAAATATTCAATAGTAAGAAAAATCCTAAAATCAAATCTGCATAGCCTTCTACAGTTAATTTCAGGGCGGCCACGACTTGTTGACTGTACTGTAACTACTGTGATTATTTCATAATGCAGTTATTGTTTGTACTTTTTCATTTATTTTAGCTTCGAGCTGTATCCCGCAAACAACAAGTAGGCAAAGGGAATCGAGTGTTAAGACACTCCGTTCCCCACTTTCCGCCGAATTTTGGAGGCATTGCGTGTTGAATTTGGGAGGAACTCAACCAGACCGACGAAATGGAGGTATTTATTTAAATAAATATTTCATTTACTCGAGTGAGGATCGAACCCACAACTAGTCGCGTTTATAATCACACTTTGTGCCCCTGCGCCATTACTGGCAACAATTTCTTTCATCTTATATATTCTATAATTGAAAATGGATATTATCTAAACTTATTATAAAAATAAAAATGCATATCATTGTAACGTGGGTGTTCACCTCTCATTAGTACTCTTGTCCCACTAAAAGTGCATCTGTGAAAAAAAAAACAACAATATAGCACGCACCATTTTGTACGTCATCTTAAAATCGATGTTTATTTAAACTTTATAAAAGACCGTTCAGTTTGTTGAATGAGCAAAGGTTTTTGATAAATCGTTTTTTTATCGTACATTTTATTTAAAAAGAATATCGAATTTATATTTATTCATGAAGTTTGCGATTCGCCACCGTTCTTCAAAAAGACACGACGCGTCTTAGGATACTTTGGTCCTTTATTGGCATAGAATTTGGGTGATTTTGATATTTGCTTTGAACTAAATACGAACGGTATTGTATTTTTTTTTACATTACACGATCATAAAAATATATACATTATATATTTATTTGTATTTTCTTTACGAATAATTCTGGTTTGTACTACTTAACTAATAGGTTAGTTAAAGTAAGTTAGTTTGTTTATTTTTAAGTATTTTAGTTTAAAATTCTAAGTATAAACATTTTTTTTTACAAGGATTTAAATTTCAAATCGTTTGTTATACTCAAACACATATTAGATTTATATTACGTTGTAATTGATTTAAAAGTACTATTATTATTGTTTATGTAAGAAATCGTAAGCATACTTTATAAATACGTTATCTGAAGAGGCGCCAATACTGTAAATATTATAGAGCAGACGCTATCACAATGTTAGTACATACACAATATCACGTTATACTATTTTTATTTGTTCTATTTGTTAAAGTTCATTTACTTGTAAATATGATATAATTATGTATTTTTATTTCTAATAGCCTTTCCTGAGAAACTATTACATTGTTTGATAAAAACAATATAAATAACATTGACGCTATAGTTGCACAGTTACCTAGATGGTAAGGCGTGCTTGAGAATTCTTTTTAAATTCTATAATGATATAAATGTTTAGGTATATCTTAAATATTGTTTATACATCTTACACATACTTTCTTTTTCACAGTCTCTTCGGGAAAAACAGAGTGATTTAGCTATTCTATTTCTCTAGCTAGCTCTACTTCACTTAGCCTATCCAAGCAGTTACAGTCTGGTAGCGCAAAGAGGAAAAATAAACAAAATTAATATAATATTATTTAACATCTAAAATGCTTAGTGATCTGTAAAACGTACAGCATCAGAAACGTTAACGCTCCAAGAGTTCAGTAGTCGTGAGTAGGCGTATTATTATGCTACCCCGTACCATGGAAGTGGCTGTCAATCTGAGGAGAATAATGACGCGTGCGGTGGAGACATTTTGTTATTTATTTATTTATTTCATTCTATAACCTCCCCCGCTACGGAGACAATGGCCAGATGTTGATATTTTTTTCTCTCTCTCTCTCTCTCTCTCTATATTACAATGTATTTTATAAGTTGCGATGGTCGCTTTGTAATCATGATGTGTCAGTTTCCGTTGAGTGTGAATACTTGTCCGTTTTAGGCTTCTGGTTAACGGACGGTTTCTATATAACTATATAGAAACCGTCCGTACAGCTGATGTTTTTTTTATAATTTGACCCTTTAAGTTCATATAAGTTTATTCAAATAACTCTATGATGATATGTGGTCATTTTTAAGCCAATAAGAGTTTTATTTAAACAAAAATCCCACATATAGGTATATATGTGGGATAGTTTAGAGTTTACGTTTTATTAAATTAAAAAAAAGATAAAATGATGTATATGGCAGAATTAAAAAAGAGAAAATTAGAATAAAAAACAAGCTACCAGGAGTATAACGAGACATCCTTTGGGATAAATTATGTTATTTTATAGAAGTTCGTGTTGGATTAGAGTAAGCTTTGATTTTGTCATTAGCAAGAAAAGATGTACTTTTTTATTTTATATTAGTTTTTGTTTTCTATGATCCAATAGTAATAATATATAATTTATTCAGAAATCATAATTTAATTAAGATGCATCTAATAAAAACTAGTAAATTCAATTGTTATTTTTATTTCAATCATGATAATTAAAACAATTATGTGAGTATAACTTTTTACAATGCAAAATATTGTTGTTTAGCTGTACAAAGATATTCATCTCATTTTGCATCTATATTTCTTAGCTAAAAATAATGATACAATAGTTACATCAATTCCGCGTATCTTTGCAAATATCAACCTTGAATTATTTTTATTGATCTAAATTCTTTTAATAACATTATGATTTTGAAACTTTGAGGACAATCGTAGCGGATCACTGTAAGCGCGACAGTTTGTGGGTTCGATTCTCACTTGAGGAAATGAAATATTTAATATTTATATTTCCTCACTCGCACGCGGCGATCCGCTCTTTGCCTCGTTATCGGGACGAGTTTCACCACTTAACACGCAATACCTCCGAAATTCAGCGAAAATGAGGAACGGAACCGTCCTAATGGAAACGAAGTCTCTTAACATTAGGTTCCCAGGTTCCTTCTGTCTGCTATGTGTTGAATACAGTGTAAAGCTAAAAAAATATTTTCCTTACTCTATATATTACCTACAAATATTACGTAGGTACTTATATAAGACTGTCTTTTCAAGTTCATTTTGCTTGCAAAACAGAGTACTTAACTCTATAAAATATTATTTTTCTGACATTATTCTATTATGTTAATATGGCTACTTATATAGAAATTTAATATACGAAATAAGCAATTCTCGGTTAAGTACTATATTATATGCATAATATAGTATATTGGTAATAATAAAACATTAACAAATTTTCATACAATTAAATGTTTTCTTAACGCCAATTAAATACAATAATAATTAGATCAGTCCTACTAATTCTAACTAAATATAGCTTACACCAGTTAGAAATACGCATCCACCACAAATTGCTAACAATTTTCTAGAGCTTCCAGCTTTTCCAGTGAGTATTGAACTAAACCGAACCCGATAAAATTTTTAATATAAAAATCAAGGCTTCCGTTAACCTTAAGCATTTTCAGTTAAATACTTTTAAAGAGACCTTCTAAGCTCGTAAGTTGTAGGTGTTTCATTTCCGGACCACCGATTATTAATAAATACCGAATAGCTCGAGCAACCCTAACCCACATTCAAAGTTATGAATCAAAATAAGTATTTTTTGCTTCCTCGTGCCAAAGGTACTTCCCATTATATAAATTTGATACGATATTTTACAGAGGCATTGTAAGCACGCGCCGGAGCCTCGTATATGAGTATTTTGTTCGTTTTTTTGTCCAAGATCGTCTGTTCCCCCTACGGCCATGGGCGGGGGATGGGGACCGCAGGGGGACGGCCCCTAAAAAGTTATGTATTTTTTCTCCTCTTTTTTCTCATCGATGTGATGAAACGGCGTGCGCTATTGATCCAGCCTGCGTTGGTTCATGTTATATCGTTTTTAGATTTCGTCGCTCTACTGTTTCTTGTAATTTTTTTGTTTGTAGAGTGGTAGGTATATATGTGAAGGAATAATTTATTTTTAGTATTGTTTTTGTTTTTAAATTACTTTATTTAGTTAACTGTATGTTTCTTTTCTTCATTATATTGTTATTTTGTGATTGTTATTTATATGAAATTTATATATTTACTGATTTGTTTTTTTATATAGTAAGAGCGCTTATAATAAAAAAAAATAGGATAATATATATAAGAATAATAAGAGCTTTATTTCAACCAAATATGAGCTTGTACAGATTGAAAACACCAATACTACCACATTTCTATTAAAAGTATAGTTTACAAATAGATCATAATAGTATAATAGAAAAAAAATCAACATTTAATAATATCCGCAATATAGTTATAGGTTTAAAAAACAATTTAAGATAATCAAGCTAATTAAATAGTTTTTATATTTTTTGTTTAATTAAAAAAAAGTATTAACTCGAACGATATCTGATTCATTAAAATGTACCAACGTTGTATACTTATACTGTCAGTTATAATTTTTTTTGTAACATGTATAGGTATATATTTCTTAATATAAAATTATAAAAAACGTAATTCTTGAAAATTTTCACAAGAATACGTCAAAAACAAACAAAATTTTATTAAAATAACTTTCGTTTCAAATCTAAAACAATTTTGAATAAACTTTATTATTACCTTGATATTTTATAGATACAAAGAGTTGTAAATTAAAAATATTCTTCTGTTTTATCTGTGTACATCACATCGCAAGATTAATCTATACGCGGAATCGATTGTTTAACTCAATTGAAGTTATTTTTTAAGAAAAAAAAGCTATAAAACTCAAATACAATTCAGTAGCAATTAATCAAATTACACATGTTAAAGACACTTTTTTATTTGCAACAAAATAAATCAAAATAATCACGAATAATTAATACATTGTCTATTGTTCTCCCATAAATAACAACAACAAAAAATACTTAAATTGATGTTTCTATTTTAGTTTTAATCTTTTAATTAATCTGAATTATTGAGATGCAAAAAATATAATTTATGTTGATACCTAGGTATCTAGAATAAGATGAATTTAATGTAGTTATAGAATTCTACGCACTTTAACTAAAATAATAACGTAACCCAATGCTTAATATTTTAAATAAAATAAATACAATATTTATAAATAGAACACAGTATAAATTAAAAAATAACTAAATAGTTTAATTTTATGTTGTAAATGTAGTTTTTTTGGAATAACATAATCATTTACTTTTTTTTAATAATTATTACTAATCATTTAATTTTTTTGTCATATTCCGCAAAATATATTGTAGCTGGCGCTGTGCTAGGCTGTGCGTATCTGTATCAGTATTTGTTCTAAGATTTTTTTTCCAACGCAGGTGTGTGGACGCGCGTCCATCCCTTTATGTGGGGTATGGGACAAGCTGCTCCGATACTATGGAGTGGGCACCCATCACGCACATTGTGTTTTGTTACAGGGTGATATTTATTGAATAATTATTCATATTATAATAAGTATATAAAATATACTTATTATAATATGAATGTCTCGTCATAAATTTAGTATACCCCTATGTCAATATTTAAATAAGATTTTAAAATATGACTCGAGTATTTTTGTTAATTAAAATTTATAATAATTGAAAGGAAGAAAAAGATAAGTCTAAGAAAAAAAATGTATAGGTATACTAAGGTTTTGAGGAACACTATGTGATTTTCTAGTTTGCAGCTAGCCAGTAGCTTTAAGATATTGATAATGAAAAAAAATACAGATAACAAATAAATATCGCCAACTATTTCTATGAATGAAACCAGCCTGTATATACGCATACAGTTAGTACATAAAAATATCCACAATAAATAGGAGATTTAAAGGATTTTTTACTATAAACGGCATTCACGAACTCAATTCCAAGCACTTTGGGGTCACTTTTTGAAGATTATTTCGTATTGTAGAATATAGACGAAAAAGCATACAATGAGTTTAAGCCCTGTTGACTGACCGTCGACTTTTTGCAGTAACGGCGGGTAGATTACACATCTTGATTCTAACTTTTGTAGGTCCAGAGTTCGGGTTTGAGATAGGGATCTCAGTAATAAAGATATTTGCTTGGAACGTGAAATTTACGTTTTAGAATATTTTCCACCCAATTGTGCAGCAAATTGTTTGACCACGTGCGAGCACGAGATTGTAAAATGATAACTACTTACTTATGTTAAAATTAATAGACAACGGAAGTATTGTTAACTTAAAAATATTTAATATCAGGTTCCCATATAGTATTATTTCTTGTGTAAATATTTACACATGTATTATATGTTATTTATCAATTAAAATTCTATTGCGACGTAAGTTTGTTATTTATATATTTTTTTGCTTATTTTTAGTACCTAGTTAATAAAATTGTACAGTTGTTTATGAGTTAACAAGTTAATTTATTTCCTCTCGGTTTTCTCATACGAAACAAAACAGCGTTTGAGACTGTAAAGGCTTTATGGACCCGGCGTTGAGTTCTGCCACTCTACTCTATACCAATGCCATATCAGTTTAAATATTAGAACTTTTTCTATTTAGAAAAGAAACGTAAATAATAACCACCGTCTTTTATGATTATGTGACATTCTCTTTGAAACTTTGAAACTCTTTGAAACGTTACTCCAGAATCGTTATATAGCCACGAAAAAAATGAACTGTGGTAGTTTCTTAGATAAAGTAATTAGATATCGTGTAGTACATCTTATTGACTTAACATTACTGTCCTTTGATATACATATGGAGATAGATAGATTATACTTTATTGCACATGAATAATAATTTTTAAAAATACAAATAGCACAGAAAACAGATAAATAAAAACATGTACCTATGCAAAGTCTTTGTCATAGAAAATATATAATTTAAATATACGACTATTTATAATTTTAATTTAGCGCGAATGCCAAATTTTAGGTAAGTAGGACACTGAAAACGATGAGATGATAATGATGATGATGAATGATTATTTTATTTTTTTTATTTCACGTGTCTGCTACACGTGTAGTAAAAAAATTAAAAAATACAGAGAGAGCCTAGTGTTAAGATACTCCACTCCTCATTTTCCACCGAATTCTAGTGGCAGAATTCAACGCCGCACTTTACCTCGACACCAGAACAAAGAAATGAATATATTTCATCTCCTCGAATGAGAATCGAACCCAAAAGTCTTTGGCCAAAACGGGCATCATCGTTTTATATGTATTTTGCGTGTTAATTAGGAGCACATGAGAATGTTTTTAAATAAAACTTCTATATACTTGTAAAAAATTGAAATACAACTATGGACAATAAGAAACATATTATGTCATCTTAATTTTTTTTTAATAACGGCATTTTAATTTTTTTTTCAAGTATTCGCATATTTTTAAATGAAATTTACTTTTCGGGTTACCACAATTATAAAATCATTAAAATTACTTAAAAAGTAAAACATATACCTATTATATACTATATAATAAAAAAAATGTCTATTGTTTTGGTTCATTGCTTTTTTATAATAGCAGCATTCTATATACCAAATACCAATACCTTATTACACGCCTATAATGACAAAAAGATCAGTAAAAAAGACCCACAGATTTTTACAATGGGGGACTTTTTTTATTGAGGAACGTTAACAACCTGCTCGTTTTCAGTTAATTATATATATTTTTTTAGAATAAAAAAATACAAGGTAGCTGACCGCTTAGATTTTAATGAAATAATTGCGAATAAATTATATATTATCTTAATGTTTTTAATAATGAGTTAAAATTATTATAATAATGTTTTTACACGTGTCGTGACTATTATTTTCGATTACGCACTTACGCACAGGGGCACAAGTAAACGACAGGTATTGGGTTTGATGCTCACTCCAGGAAATGAAATATATATTAATATTTTCATTTTCTCGCTCTGGTAATGAGTCACTAGGTTCCCAATTCCCTCTATCAAGATTCCCTCTGCCTACTCTCCTGTATGCGGGATACAGAGTGAAGAAAAAAAAAAAAACTTAATATCAATATCCATATCATGCGGAATAGTTTGCCTTTTATCTAGAAGTCTAAAAAAGAACTTACAACTAACTCTATTCTGACAGACCGATTTCTGTGTTACTCTATGTTTTTATATATCTAAGTTGGAAAAAATATATTTGATAAAGAAAATAAATATTTTTTACTTACATATTTGATATTATAAGGTAACCTACATTTGAATGCACAGCCATCACTTACACATTTAGACATGTCCCAACTGTGTCAATGAATAACTAATAAATAAATTAGTTTTTGTATGCAGTGTATATTAATCATCACATCATCATCATCGACATCTACTTAACAAAAATAGCTATTTTCGTTTAATTATTATCTGTAATTGATGACTTAGCAAACATTTTGCATGAAAAAATCACTATTAAAATAGGTAATAATGAAAAACATATTTGTTTATTTCACCACTCAACACGCAAAGCTTTCAGAAGTCGGTGAAAAATGGGTAACGTAGTTTCTTAACACTAGGTTCCCTCTGCCTATCCTGCTATGTGCGAGATAAAGCGTGAAGTTAATTTTTATTTATTTTGTTGTTTTGTTCTTTATGCAAACTATATTAGATAAGTTAATCACAGAAATATCTATAGGTACTTAAAAGCTACGAGCCCAAATACAGGAATGTGTGTTAACTGCTAGAATCAATGATTTCTAAAAATCTAAAAAGTTAGTATTTTCTTTAGTGATAAGTTTTTTTTATATTCGATGAGATTTGTCAAAACAATATTTAAAAAAAACCACAAAAAACGTCAATGACGTAATAAAACTGACAAGGCCGCAGGTTGCCAATAAAAAATGTATAAAAACCCAAAGTTCACGCAGGTTAGGGGGAAGTTAAAACACCCTGAACAATTCATCGTTTTTTGGCGTTCGCGTGTTCTCTATTACGTAAGGGCGCGTAATGTCAAGTTTCCGGTATTACCCTCTTTAAGAGTTTTAGGGGACTTTTTTGTAATGAATTAACTTTTTACGTGAGCCAAGTTCAAATGTGATTTTTTTAGACACGTGTTTGTTGGAAGTACGGAGATAATCTTCGTGTTTTCAATAGTTTTTTTGCGGGTTTGCTGTTTTTTTTCCGCGTTTTTTGCATATGTGCTTACTTTTTCTGTCCATTTTTGTAGACGGTAATAAATAAGTGTTTTTTCTAGTGTCTACGTGTGTGCAGAATTATTGATCGGCTTATAGAGTTGTGCATCTGAGTTAGAAAAAATGTATAGTTTTTTAGCTTTACGCTGTATCCTGAACACAGCGGGGCTGGCAGAGGGAACCTAGAACGAAGAAATAAAAATATTAATTAACAATTATTATTCAATTAGGAATCGAACCCATAACCTGTCGCAGTCGCACACTTGTGCCACTACAGTACAGCTTTCTTTTGACTTTTATAATGTTATTTAAAATAATAAAATACTTAGTAATTTTGACAAAATTAGGTTAAGATTCCGTAATGGACGCTAGCTAATACAATTAAAATGTATCACGTAAGCAGTTAAAATTACCTTTTTTATAATAGTTTTTTTGTTACACATTATAACACATATTTAATTTAAAAATATTCAACGTATTTAGACTATTTTGAAATAAGGAAAAAATTTAGCTCATTTAATAAAATGTAAAACTAAAATAAAAGTATAATATTATTTTTATGATTATGATTAAAAATAAGTACCGAAATCTAAAATTGTTATATAAAAACTATTCTTCGCTAAAATTCCAGCGGTGAGATGAATATTCTTAAAACAGTTATATTATACTGTCCACTAAAAGGACCTAACTAAACAATTTTTATTCTTTTGTCCATTAATCAAGCTAAAGGGATTTTCTCTGCAAAAACTGTCGGCTGCGACCAACCCTTTTTTATCCTCCGGAATACCGTTGCTTGTTATATTTAGAACAATTTCTTTGTCCATCGCCTAAGATTTTTATTACGTCGGCTGGTCCTTTTGTTATAGAGTTTTGTTATAAATATATTTGCATATTGTGACCGGATTTACATTTTGTTTTGGGACGCATTTTTTTATATTTTTCCTCAAAGTGACAAAGAGTTAAGTTATAAAATGCAAATTGACGTGAAACTATGTTTTAGTTTTAACGTTTCTAGGGTTGTCGCACGTTTTTGTTGCCTCATGAATATTCTTATTTTAGGCACTAAAATTTTTTTCTTTGCCTTTAAGAATATTGTCTTTGAATGTTTATTAGGATTGTCTTTTTTTTTGATTATTTGTTTTTTTTATATTAACAGAAAGTCTATATTTTTTATATATAATTTTATATAATATTATACAAAATTATGTAATCTGTTCATAATTAATAATCATTATTATTCCATATATTAATTAAATATATTAAATATGGAAAAATCTAATTATAGTCCAAATTAAAATTATTTATTAATCTTCAATTTAATATCTCTTAATTGTTATTTTATAAACATAATTTTAACTAAATTTTTATTCATATAGCGGCCGTGTGTTTGCAAAAAAAGAAATAATAAGAACCTTTAATATATTAAATTGAAAGATGATAAGTATTTCAAGCTTCAAACAACACAAATCGCAAAAAACTAAATGTTAATCTTAACATAATTATATGTTTTATAGTTACTTTACGTCAGTAGAATAATAGTTAATAAGCGAGTAGAGAAAAAAAAACCTAAGTTCAAATTCTGAACTTCATCATATTTAGAATCGGTCTTTTTTATTTTCATAGACGAAGAGAATCAGTATTTTTTTTTTAAATCATAGCAGAAGGTAAAAAAATAAACAGCACGTGAATAGAATTATTTAAGGCGTAAAATAAATGTTTATCGTAATTTTGTTTCTATTAATAAATTTTATTACGCGTTACGAGCTTCATTATGTTAATTATGACTACTAATAAGTATTATTTGTTATTATTAATAAATATTGTAAATGAAATTAGTAAATGAAAATCTGTGACGAAACCAGCCACGGTCCGAACTAGCATTCAAAAAACGAATATCACATCTCACAGATAATAAAATCATAAAAAGACAGAAGAATCAGTTTTTGTTGTTGTTTGTAATTTTATTTTACATATTAATTTTTCATGTATACTAGAATAAATAGATATATATTAATTAAATATTTTTCTTTTTTGTAAATATTTATGTATTGTTATTTTTAAAAGCCATTGAAGCCGTTGTGGGCTCGATTACCACTTTAGGCAATGAATGATTATTTATTAATATTGTAAAATTTCGCTGTGCATGCATTTGCATACAGCATGAAGCTGAAAAATAATTTACAATATAAATACAATTTAATTAAAAGTCAACGCGACCAGAGTCACGTCTGAGGGTTGAGATAAGATTGTTTTTAGGGAAACTAAACGTACGACGGCTATGTTTCATATTTGCTTAGCTAATGTTTGTAGCCCAAATAAATTAAATAACGAGTGATGTCTACCCGTCCCCTACAATTGTAATATTTACTTATTGATAATATTTTTTTTCCTCTTTTGTTACAATTACGACCATAAATTTTGTAAGAATTTCTATATAAAAGGATTATAATATTGATATTTCTTTAATTTCTTCTAAAAGGTAACAGATAAAGAAATTTTTATTTAACAATAGATTTTTTCGCGCGTTAAAGAGATGGATGTACAGTTTTTTTTAGTCGATCAGTGAAATAACATTTAAAATGGTATGCATGTGGCCGTAAGGGACAGAGCAAGCAGGTAGGGTACTCGCGTTTTTGCATTTCCTTTCCACGCTTTTTACAATAAAAACTTTCTTTTAAATAAATAATCCCGACGACGCTTGACAGGGATTCATCTTAAAATAATAATTGCTGTATGGCCAGCTTTAGCTTTTTTTTCTATGTGGATTTTTCAGTATTTTTTTAAGTTCAATTTGGAATAAGTTAATATAATTATTATTTAGTTCCGCATTACTTTTGATATTAATTTTATTATATAAAGATTTACATAATATGTGTTTTTTATTACAAAAAATATCTAGTACTTAGTTATATTTAAAATATCTGTGTGATTTAAAAGGAAAATGACATAAGCAATTGTATGATGTAGCTTTTTAAATAGGATAATTAGTTTAAGATATTGTTAAGTTCACAATGGACTTATTCTAATAAAATTTATGGATTTTTTATAATCGATTTTATTCTAATAAAATTTAATAATGAATCTACTCATTAAATAATAAAAAAATACAGCGTGACCGTCTAAAAAAGAAATGAAAATGTAATTTATAGCTTCGAGAGTATTCTATAACCATTGTTGTATTTGTTGTAAAAGAGTGTATTTTTACTTGCTCTATATTTGTTCGTTTGTACGTATACGTATGTCCAAAGGAAAGCGATGGAAGGCGAAGTTTATCCTTTATCAACCCAATCATGATAATAATTTTCTTTTTGCTCTATTGTATGGAATTTATACCCAAAATCACTATGAATAGTTAAATATACTCGTATCCCAACAAGTCCTCAATAGTTACAAAAATCTACTTAATTTATTTTAAACATATAAACAAACCGTCACCCACATTTTCACTTAAAAAAGAGAAAAAGCTAAAGAAATAAAATATATATTTAAATACAAAAGTAAATCTAGGTAACTTTAATATATATATTGTTTTGTTAGTTCGCTATGTTACATGTATCGTATATTCCTTACAAAATGTTGATATATGCGACCAGAGGGCGAAATGGGAAGGGAACGTGCCCATAAATTTGGCCTGCCTCATTTGAATTTCCAATCCGTGCATTTATTTACTAGATAGAATACATTTGGTACAAAAAGAAAATAAAAGAAAATGCCAAGAAGAATTGTTGTGAGAAGAAATAAGATTAATTGAAGTGAAACTGTGTTATTTATCATATAAGCATAAGATTCTCAATAAAAAGTATTTTTGATTTATTTAATGTTGTGGTACAAGCGTGAGACTGTAAAACACGACCAGTTAAGTTCGACTCCTTGAGGAAATTAAATATCTAAATTTTTTTTTATTTTTTTTCGCACTGGCGTCGAGGTAAAACGCGGCGTTGAACTCCACTACTCACCAAGCAATGCTTCCAAATTTCTCCAAAGAGTCCCAGCACCAGGTTCCCAGGTTCCTTTCGTCTACCGTTCTCTAATCGGAATACAGATGTGGTATCAAAATATACACAGAACAAATTTAATCTCAGCAAGAATGATGCAGATTAAAAATTAAATATATATTTTTTTATCTGTTTTAAACATTTTTATCCGTCAAATGTCAATAACAAAACACGTGTCGCGAAATAATAATGGAGCATCTGCGATGAGAGATTAAGCAAGTGTTCTTCTAAGAAGCGACCAAATCGATTTTTATCCCAATAATATCCTTCACCACGGGTTTTTGGGATTAGCGCGCTGTTTTTGTTTACTTTTGCCTGTTTTTTGTTATGTTATATTTATATTTGTATGAAATTTGCATTTAATTGCTTAAATTTCTGAATATAGTGGAGGTCGAGCAGGTTTTGAGTTCGATTCACTCTTGAGGAAATGAAATATTTAATATTTCCAATTCTTCGCTCTTTTAACGAGGCAAATCACAGCGTTGAGATTCGCCATTCAACACGGGATGCGTCCAGGATTCGGCGGAGAGTGGAGCATGGAAATGTCTCAATAGGAACGGAGTTTCTTTACAATAATCAGAACTCACTGTAAAAGCAGTCACATGGCTATGCCAATTATCGCCATGACTGAACAAAAGCCTATAAAATGCTTGTGCTGTCAATTCCAATCTTAATAGGTTCCCAGGTTTCTTCTGCCTACCCTTCTATACGTGGGACCATATTTTCTGTATTAAAAAAAAATATATATAAGGCTATTTTGCGTTTATGTAACAATAAGTACTAAAGTACATTATTCTTATACTTTACTATTTTGACCAGATATTTTAAAAAAAGATTTTTTTATATTTTTACAGTAGCATCTGTAGTATCAATTTTTATAGATAAGTTTCTTGAAACCACTTCAATCTTGGTATCGTTTAACAAGCACCGTTTTATAACAAAAAATACTAGACTCATATAGATGAGTGGTCAACGAACATCTGTCTTTAAGAAAAAAAAAGGGAAAAACTCACGCATGAGGTTGGAAGCGTGCCGCCCTTGTACCGCCTCTTACGGTTTTACTTGAATTTAACTTTTTATCCAAAATAGCATTTGGGTATGTGGCCAGTGGACCATATGTTGGGGTGGCTTACCGCGCAGGTTAATTGTAAAATTGAATAAAAAATGGCCAGATAAGATTTTTTTTTAATTTTTTTTCGTTAACAGTAGTAAAAATTAATATAAAGAAATATATAAAATATTACACAATTTACAATGGGTGTTTGTAAAAAAAATTCCTATAAAATATATTTTATTCAATATTAAATTCAGTTTTTTAATAAAAAAATAATATTTTATTTTAAGCGTAGAAAAAAAATTGCAAAGGCCTTACAAATTCAAACCTTTGTCTAAATATTAAAAAATGTGATTGATTATTCTTGATTTTTAGTCGATCTATAGCTTTTATAGATAGCGGGGGTGTGTGTGAAAAATCACAAATTAACGACCATTCGTAAGAACATTACAGGATCCTTAGATGCGCAGGCGCCGCCCTTTGAATGATGATATATGAGTTTTTTAAAATCTATTGTAATACAATGAAATTATGAAGCATTTGGGAATTATTTAACTTATATCGTTTTACTACAGTTTAATTTTGTGTTTTTATTTATAGTAGTATAGCATAAATCGTCATTTTAACAGTCGGCTTATTAAACTTAAAGCTTTTAATATAAAAGAAAAGGAAATAATATTACTGTTTTTGTTTTCTACACCGTTTACTAGATTTAATTTATATTTATTATTTATATTCTTTATTGCACAAAATAAGAAAATAAAAATGTACAATAGGCGGGCTTAACGCCTTTCTATCTGATTATGAAGAGGTTGACGACAGTCGATGAGATGAAAGAGGTGTGCAGAGACGTTAGCCTTTGGCGCTCCATTCTCTCTGGCTACCTCGCTAGGGATACAGAGTGAAGCAAAAAAATCTTTCTTCTTCCTCAAGTCTTATTCACCCATTGCTCCTAAGTCCGGAATATCGCAAGAATTTTTAAATCGAATGAATATAAAGCTACAGCCGTCTTACTTCGTAATTCGTACGCTTCATATTTTTTTGTACCAAAGGAGGATATAACAATCATTTAATTGTAGTCAATTCCCCTATCAAGGATTGAATCAACAACCACAACCGTCGCGTAAAAAATACACGTTACAGCACTTTATAAGTATACCTAAACTATAAGTAGGTCGTATAAGTGTATCTGCATTTTTGGCCGAGGCTTGCAATATATTGTACTTTATAGATGTATTGTAAGGTAAAAACTGAGCAGGTTTTGGTGTATTTTTTGCAAAGACACCTGCATCAGCACGAACTGTGAAAAAAATGCAACTATTCAATGAGACGCCGATTCATAGATTTATTTAAGGTGTACTCTTATATGCGGAATAGAAAATGTATGGAGTCGCTTAACATATTATATGTTTGTATAATAAAATTAGGTATTGTAAGTAAAATTTGGTGTTTATGTGTTCGAGGCAAATGCTGTATAGAGTTCTTCGCCTCAACATGCGATGGTTCCAGAATTTGGCGAAAATTGGGGAACGGATGTCTGACAACTACGTTCCCAGGTTCCTTCTGCCTACCCTGCTATGTGCAGGTTACAGAGTGAAGCTAAAAAAACGATGTATAACATTTTTCTTAGTATTGTAACACATATACGAGTACTCGTAAATACTAATATGTTCGCATAAGTTTGTTATTTTAGGTATTTTTTTCATATCAATTACGTTCTTGCGTTCTTATATCGTACAAAAATTAATAATTATACAATAAAAATGTTATAATTTATTTTTTTACATTAAAATGTCTTTATGTATTTAAAATTCATATCGATTTTTTTTAAACAATTAAAACTTTATTATATATTCGTATTTACTTAGTTATAGTTCGTAAAAAACTCTAATTAACTATATCTTTTAGACAAAAATATTTAATTAGGAATGTACATATTACTATGATTTAAATTATTTTTAGCTAATAATAATCATTAAGAGCAAAGGTCTGCTCCATACATTTCGTTTAGATCTTATGCGCAGTTATATTAAATTCTTTTTATGTGTTTTTTGGCTCACGAAGCCGCACATCCGTAGGATTTGGGTCAGACGACAATTGTAACGATCCCGGCCATCGATAATGTATAGCGTTTATTGAAACTTATTCCAGAGAATGCCATTAAAACATGCACTGTAATATACAATGTGGATACTTGGAACGGTTAAGTAAAAGGACGATTTAAATTTATTTTTTCATGAATTAACTTATTTTTATTTATTTAGAAAACGTATAAAACTTTGAATGTAGCGGGATTTGAACCTACGCCTCTTTGTTTTCAGGAGAACGTAGGTATGGCTTAGTCCAAAGCGCGCGGGTTCATATCTCGCTGAGTATTTCTCTTTCCTAAGTGTGGAATAAGAATTTAAAAAATGTTAAAAAAAAACTTTTTTTTCAGAAATAAATGAATTAAATTGTATTAATATTAGTTTAACATATCATTGTGGAATAAGACTTTAATTTTTTTTTATAAAATAAACAACGCAATCGAAAAGAAGTCTATACGATGTGCGTTGTAAATTTTTTTTTCTGCTATATCCGTACATAGCAGGATAAGTAGACGGAATTTAATGTAGAGACTCTCCGTTTTCCATTTTCAGCCCAGTTTCCGCGACATTGCAAGCAATCTAGGCGGAACTCAACGCTGGGCTTTGTTTTGTTACCAGAACTGATAAGGAAATCGAACTCACAACTGTCGTGCATATCTCCGCGTCACGCTATATATCTGCGTCACGACGCATTAAATAATAGTTATTACATAACTAAGGTAATGTGTGTCAATAGGAAGTATTCGATTAAACTAGATCTATCTATAAAGTTATTTTTTAACCTCCGACGCAAAAAGAGGGGTGTCATAAACTTGTAGTGTATGTGTGTTTGTCTGTGGCACTGTAGCTCCTGTATTAATAAACCGATTTAAGCGCGTTTATTTTAATCGAAAGTATTGTTCATGATGGTGGTTCTTAGCTATGTTTTATGAAAATCGGATAAGTAGTTACAAGCACTTAGCTAAAATGAGGTATTGACATTTTTAGTCGGGGGGTTTTTTTTTAATTTTACTAATTGTCTAAATAAATAAATTAATAACAAATATATAAAATTCTATAAAATCCACTCTGTTTTAGGTCAATTATTTTTCATTATCTTTTAGGTATAGTAAGCTAATTGATAAAATGCGTAATTTTTTAATCTATTTTTTCCACATAACCGGAAACATTTGATTGTGTGTTAAAAGTATAAATTAAATTTCAAAGGCTGCGTAGATTTTTAAAAATAACATAATAAAAAGATTTTAGCATTAATGTTTTCAGCCTTGAGAAAACATTTAAAATTACACGTGGCTCGCAACTTTTTGTTTGTAACGCGCAGAACGGTTTTTTTTAATCATCTAATTAATATTAGGACGCGTGTATGCCACAGACGTAATTGTCGTAATTTATGAAAAGTTTTTTTTTTAAATTATATCAAACACTTTTTTTTTAATTAAATTTTATATAGGCCCTTGCCAACAATCAAGATTTCGCCAAAAAAATGATTCGAAGTCAGATTTAATCTACACTGTTTTGAATATTAAACGTAATTTTTTTTTATTTAATTTATAAAAATCCATAGTGTGACGCAAGTATAATTAATATGTTTGTTATTGTTAATAATATATATTTTTTCTTTTTGCTACGCCGACTGGCTTTTTGTTTAAGCTTTATACTCTTTTGTGAAAGAAAAAAAAAATAATTAAGGTTAATTTAGTTCTGTGCTCTCTTGGAATAATGTGATAATAGCATTCATGAGATGTTTGTGATGCATAACGTAACTAAAAAATATATTAAGGATTTAAAATTAGATTGTAAATCGTTTATTTATTTACATGAGGATGCTGTTTATTTAATGAAATAATGTTATAATATAACGTAAAAAAATTATTTATCTATATATATAGAAAACTAAATAAATAGCTGCAAAAAACGTCCGTGTGCACTAGCTACGTATAGCTTGCCTAAAGTGTTTGAAGTAATAGAAATTTGACGAGAATCTATGAATATTCATAGTAAGTTTTTACCCGTATCGGTGACATAAAAATTGTATTGTTCTCTAAAAAATAGTCAACTCCATAACAATTAAGTTTTAAAACAAAAGACTGAATTATTTTTAGAACCAACACAGAGCTACTGTTGAGTGGATATGAGAAATAGGTCCTTCACTTTCGAAATATATCATTTATGAGGATATATATTATGTATAATTCTTACATACAGATAAAAATCGACGTCTATATTAGTCTAGCCATTGTTTTTTTGTCTTTTTGTATAATTTTTCGCATTTTTTGAGGACATACAGAACGTGATTTGTCATATGTAGTGGTGATTTTGGATTCCGCATATAGCAGGGTAGGCAGAGGGAACCTGGGAACCTAGTGTTATTGCACTATGTATCACACCGAAGGACACCTTACCTTTTGCTTATTTAACGTAATTTTTTCTGTATCTAAGTAACATTGAAAATAAGTAAAAAAACATAGGCCTATTATATTTATAAATAAATTATTTTTTGCACGTATGAGACAGTCTTTATTCATTACTGATTTATGATATTCTATTTTTTTATATTGCTTCTATATTTAGAATTTTTGTAGTCATACTGCTATTTTATGTATTATTTTACGTTAAAATAAGAAGCTATACTTTTTTTACTTTACGCTGTATCCCGAACATAGCAGGGTAGGCAGAGGGATCCTGAGAACCTAGTGTTAAGACATTCCCATTAGGATATTTCCCCACTTTCCACAGATTTCTGGAGGCTTCGCGTGTTGAGTGGCGGATTTCAACGCCGCGCTATGCGTCGTTACCAGAGCGAAGAAATGAAATGTTTCCCGTTAGAAATTTGGGAACTTGACATGCGCAATATTATGTATTTTTTATATAAATATAATATATTTTTAATATTTTCTATTTTTAATAGTTAAATTGTAATTGTTATTGTTTAGCAAGTAAGTTTTCTTTTTCTATATTTGCTTTAAAAAGGTTGTATTATTTATGTTAAATAATGATTTTTATACATTTTTCGTTCACGTGTTTAAAGCATTAGAAACTGTGGTCATCTTGGATTTCAAATTATATATTTATTATTATTGAATTAATATAAAATAAAAGAAATTTTTAGCATAAAACTGGTTTTTATTATTGTTTCCAGCACACAAACAAAATGTCGTTATAAAAATACAATACATTTCCTAACGCAAAAACGTTTGACTATTATAAAAATGTACCCAACGAACTAAAATTAACTAAACTAACTAATAGGAAATAAATAAATAAAATAATAAATCTTTTCTTTTACTGTTATAAATATCTTTTAGATGAGCGTTGAAATACTTAGAATGTTTCGCATTTGTAACGCTATTAGTAGGTAACTTGACCGTAAATTCAAATGTATGTACATGTTTAAAATTATTAACTTAAAACTAAGTATTTATTAGTTACTGACTTCAAAGTTAGCTTTGTACTTAAGAAATACAGTCTTATTATTATACTAGTGGGCGTTTGCGACTCTGTCTGTCTATTTTTTAACATTCTAGTTCACAAAAGCTTAGACTAACGCCTTATTAATATCTACGACATACATTTTTACATATTGGTCACTTTCTACTTCATTTTATATAAATAACACAGGGTTTACTTAAGCTAAATACAGAAAATTATTTTTACTAAATATCTATTATAACTAAAACTATTTACAATGAAACTTATGCTAACAACATCGCAACTACTAAGAAATGTATGCCATTCTATCTTTTACCTTACAAGCTTCAATACTTAACATATTAGATACTTACTGTCTGTACAATATTTTCTTTGGCTCATATGAAGCTGACTCGACTACCATTTAGCTTACTTGTTGACTAGTTAAATATAATATTTTACGTAAATTACGCATGCTGGGCGCGACCAAGATGGATGAAGAACGCGACGCGATCAGGACTCCTTTCTCCACATTTGTTACACATAAAAGGATCGTTGTAACCATGGAATCCCATATGTATGGTGTGCATGGTGAGATCCCCAAAGGTAATGTCGCAATATTGGCAACTATATGAAGCTGGTACCGTCGTTTGTTCGGAGGCATCAGATTCTTCGTCGGAGCCTTCAGGTTCCATTTTGCTATCTTCATGCTGAAGCCTCAAAGCTGCTGGTTGGAGCTTAAACGCGCGGCCTTTTCTTCTATTTTTCAAAGTTGTAGGTGTAACTGGTGCTTGACGTTCTGAGGGCGGTGGAGATCCTGATTCGCTGTTTTTGGAGTTTGTCAAATCTAGAGCGTCGTTTGTTTGTTGAGGAGTAATTGGCCTGGCAGTGGTTGGAGTTTGAGGTAGACTTGCTGGTGACTTAGTTGGTGGCGGCGTGGTATTTGTTTCAGATGCTTCTCCAAATGATAGACGATTTTGTAGTATAGACTGAGGAGACAGTGGTTTCTCAATCGGCAGTTCTGTTACTTTCGGTGAAGTTAGATTTGGTTCGTAATTATTGTTTGGTGGAAAGAGGAACGAATGAGGTAGAAGTGGGGGTAGATAAGGCAGATTTACTGGAAAATGATTCCCGAAAAGTGGATGAGACTGTGGTGGTTGATGTTTAACGTTATTGTTCATTTGTTGTTGTTCATACATCTTCATCATGGGCTTTTGCTTAGGGCCTCGTCGTGTACCGTAGACATCGATGATTGGGAGAGGATTTGGAGTCCCATCCATATTCAGTACCATTGCTGGACTATGCTTATACTTGCGTAGATGCAATTTGAGTGAATGGCAGTACTTTGTTGCATAATTGCAATCAGCGCATCTATATTGATAAATGTTCGAATGTGATTTAAGATGAGAATTCAACATTGATTTATTTACACACGAATAAGAGCATTGAGTGCACTGGAAAGGTTTTGACCCCATGTGGTTCCTCATGTGATATTCCAGGTGGTGCTTATATTCTGTTACAAATGGACATTTTCTACATGTTAACATTTTTTCCGGCTTAATATGTTCCTTGCTATGTTCCCAGAAGCTAAGTTTTGTGACTGCAACAAACTCACATTGTTTGCATTTGAAAGTTTTCACTTTTCCATGAGAGTTCACAGCTGGGACACGGAGACCTGGTTCATCATCAAAGTCTTCTTCAAGTCCTGATCCATCTCGACCATCATCACCTTCAGGTTTATTTTGACCCATCCCATCGAAGCCAGAGTCGTGGAATCTCTCGAAACGTCTATCATGATCTCTTTCAGGGGAAGAGGGCGTCCTAGGTGGAGACTTGGGTGGAGTAGCATCGGCTCGTGCCAAAGGTGTGGACACATGAGCTGGTGGTGCTAGTGATCGTGGCGAGTACGCATCATATGGAGATGGCTCGCATTCCTCAATGTGTCTGTTTTCGAAACCCGGCGGTGTTAGAAGACTGTATGGCAGACCATTTCGATAAGATTCTAAATGCATTCCAAGGTTTGCTTTAGCTTTTAACGACATGTTGTCGTAAAATTGCGGTGCGTCGCCAGCACTGCCGACGCTACGAGGAGAGTGGCCGTTAGAGTCTTTACTAGACGACGACGGCGAGGCACTGTGAAATCCTTCAGAGTAGAAGCCGCTGGTTTGATCTTTTGAAAAGCTACCGTCCTCCATTGGTTCCGTTTTCTAAGAAAAACAAATTTCGTTTAGGACTTCTGTAATTTTGTCATTAATACTAGTCATTTTTTTTGTTATTTAATAATAAAACATACAGAGTAATTAATTATTAATCAATTTGCAATTACTAAATTAGTAATGAACTAGTTTATTATATCGGCGTTTTTGATGTTATCTTAATTTTGAACATGTTATCAGAAATAGTTAACAATTTTATTACCTAAAGAACATTTAAAAAAGAAGCTATTATTAATAATATAAAAATATGTAGAAATGATTATTAATAATAATAATGTTTAATAATATAATTGTGAACTTACAATGACCGGTTGTTGTATTAAGGAGGCCCAGGCCTGAGCGTGGGGCGCGGGCGGCATGCCGGCGGGGGAGGCGCAGCTAAGCATACCTAGGACAATCATGGTAGTTTTCTTTTAGTTTTATATATTTCTTATATTATAAATTACTTATAATTAATGATTATATTTTTTTGTATCTAAAATATTATATGTGTATATTTGAGGGGGTTATGGCGTTGTGGTACAAGCGTGTGATTGTAAACGCGACGTTTGCGGGTTTGATTCTACCACTAATCATTATGTTAATTTTCTCTCTGGTAACAAGCTAAGACTAAGCGCGGCGTTGAGCTCCGCCACTCAACACGAAATGCCTCCAGAATTTATCGCAAAATGGTGAACAGTCTTAGCACTAGGTTCATTCTGCCTAACCTGCTATGTGCGGGATACAGCGTAAGCTGAAAAAAAATGTACCTATATAATACTTGCACGCAAAATCGAGTGTTTCTTAGAAAAAAATCGCTAATACAGCAATTCGTTAAAAAATGTAAATCGTTTGGTCACGTATCTACCTACTGCGATGTTGCAATCGTATTTAATTAAACAATAATTAGAGTTTTGTATTCTCAAAGGTACCGACAGTTATTAGGGCTAATTGTGTTTTGTTTGTGATATTTGTGTAATTACTAATCAAAATTATTTAAATTCTTTATGTGTTCCACATTAATGTATGATATAGGTTAATATTGAAATTTAAAATAATAAAAAAAAGAATTTAAATAACATATTTAACATAAACAAAAATATTGAAATCTTACTAAATAAAGCGAATAATTATATTTCTTTAAAATACAATACATACCTTCCCCTTTTAATTCAATGTTAGTAAACACAATTGACACACACGAACGAACATACAAATTAAAAACTTCACAAAATACAATTAATATAATTCACAAAAACTATAAAAGTGCACGAAAACGTAAAAGCTTATTAGAGACAACCCTTCGTCTCGACAGACGAGGCCCGTGTGACTTCGACAGCGTCTCACAATCAACTGGGAAAAAAATCTGTCAATTTTTATGCCTCCAAACATCGATAAATGTATTCTATATTTGAACGCTATGAGTACTTGAGGAGAGAGATAGCACGATTGTCAGATACACGCGTCCCCTTCTCACCCCCTCCTATTTTTAGCAGCACCAATACGCGGCCCGCTACTGTGGGTGGGGATCAAGTTATTAAGTTATTGTTTTTGCAATATATTGTACTAATATTAAAAATACGAAAATTTGTCTGTTTTTTTATTAAATTGGATAAAAAATGACAAAAATCTTATATTTTTTAAATACATCCTTTTTTAATAAAACAAGGATTACTAAACTTTTTTTACAACAAGGATTAGCATAAAGAAATAGCGGTTTATGCCAGTATCTATATTAATAATAAAAAAAAATAGTCGGCGCGACGTTACAGTGATAACTTTTGTTGCTTCTGTTATTATGCGGCTATAAACTAGGGAAGTAGGCAAATGAGACTGTTTTCCCATTGTGTTCCTAAATGCGATAATGAAATATTTATGTTTATTTGTTACTGTACTTTCATTAAGGATTAGGGTATTTGGGACAATAATAAAACTATATTGGTAGCTACAACCCTAGCTTTTATTATTATTATTAATCGGTTTATGCTTATAAGCTTATACGAGCAAACTATTTATAAATATACATTAAATATATTTCACTTCTTTGCTCTGGTGTCGACGTGCGGCGTTCGGTTCCGCCATTCAATACGTAATGCCTTCAGAACTTGACGGAAAATGGCTAGCGGTGTGTTTTGATACTAGGCTCTCTGAATACCCTGCTACAAGCGTGGAGCTGAAAATAAAATATATATTTAATTGGTGCACAGTTTTAAAATCTAAATTAATATTATATATTCTAAAAAGGACGATAACAAATATATATGTATGTCTAACACAACATTATATACCTTAAACGTTCCCTCATTCTATTTTTATAAGCGGGTAAAAAACAAGCGTGTAAAAAAAGTTTAATAGGGTAGGCGCGGCGTGGGGCGTTCAGCTTTTTATCGCGCGGCCCGACCAATGAGAAAGCAGTCTAAAAAAGGAAAACCATGTACTACTTTTTTAGAATCCATTTCGATTCAGCCAATCGGAATTATGAATCCGTTTCACTTCAATAATTTTCAGTAGACAATGGAGTTATTTTTTTAGGACAAGTGGTAACGGTAGTGAGGCTAGTGGTGGTAGAGGGCACAAGCGTAAGACTGTGAACCTGAGGAAATGGAATATTAAATTATATCTTTTTTGGTGCCGAGGTAAAGTGCGGCGTTGTGTTCCGCCACGTAAAACGCAATGTCTATAAAATTCGGAGGAAAGTGGGGAACAGAGTATTTTAACACTAGGCTCTGCTAAATGAGGGATACAGCATGTTTTTTTTTATTTTGTTAGCTTCCCGCTTAAAGCATAGTAGGCAAAGTTAAAACAATCCTGTCATAAACATACCTTTTCCCGCCTAATATTCATGTCTTGTTACCAGAGCGGCTCCTCCGGCCCTCAAACGGGAATCGAACTTACAACCGTTGCGTATATTATTCAGACATTCGATGCAACGGCAGCATTAACAAATTTTAATATTATAATTTGTAAATTTCCCTAGACATTTTTTTTTAAATTTTACAAGAACTTTAAAATCCACTTCCATATTTTATAATTCGATTCTTTTTATAATATCGATTTTATAGGAAAAGACAAAGATTTGTCTTGAGTTAATGTATCAAGGCTAATAGCGTTAAGGCTCGTCGGGAGAATTGTGATTGATGAACACATTATCCACTTTTAGTGTTGGAGGATTCTACCTATATCTTAAACTGAGAAAAATAATCACATTTTAGTTAAAAATAAAATAATATAATTGACTATAAAAAAAATAATAATATAATGGAAAGCATTATGCACTTGAGAACACAGTACAATTACAATTTGCAAAATGTCGATAGAATTTTTTTTTATTTGTTAAAAATATAAAAAAAATCTTCCCGCTAAATTTAGGCAGATAGACTTAACTTTTTAAGCTTTAAAAGCTTAAAAGCTTTAGCGGTGTTTTAATAAAAATGTAAATTAAACTCTTTTGCGGCGATTTAATATAATAAATATATTTTTAAATATAACATACCTATTAATACTATTAAATAACTCAACAAATTAATAAAATACAAATCAGAGTAAATATTAATTATTTTTTAATTACCATTATTTTTATCTATTCTTTTGTCGGCGATGAATATAACGTAGTTTGCGGTCACTAAAAATCAAATAACGATTAATGTAAAGAACACTAACGAGGTAGTGATAAAAGTCATAAGTGTAATAAGTTCATGTGTTTTTTTTTATTTAAAAATCACTTAAAATCGATTTATTTATTTAGGCGTGTTATATTATGTTTGTCTTTGTGATATTAGGATATGTTAGTAACAATATGTTAAATAAACTAATTAAAAATTCCTAAAATTCTATCTTGTTTTATTTGACTTTTAACAGCAGTTGTATCTTAATTATTGTTTTATTTTCCTGGACTTGGCATTTTTTTTTACGCTATATCCCACACACAGCAGGGCAGGCAGAGAGAACTTAGTGTTAAAATATTCCGTTCTCCACTTTCCGCCTAATTCTGGAGGTATTGCGTGTTGAGTGACATAATTATATTGTTATCCTGCTGTAAGAAAATATTGGCTATCATCACTCATCATCAGACCTCATTGGGACTAGCTTCCTCTAAAAGGCTTCCTCTTCCCGTCACTTCTCTTTATTAACGTTAGAGTTTTAAGATTTTTTGTAACTTCATCAAGCTTTCTAAGTTGACTTGACCAGACGTTCAAAGACCTTATTATTAAAATGCTTACAGTAAAGAAACGTCAATATGATATATAACTGTAAGTTGTCCTCTCTTCCTTTTTTGGGGGGGATTTTCAATTGGCACTTCCAAGTGAAAGCTCTGCACGCATTCCCTACATTTAACACAGGCTGGCTTACTCTCTTAAAACTTTAAAAATTAGTTTAAAACATTTTCTAAGACTCTATTATCTATCTATCTTTAGTATTTCGCTTTGTTTTTCTTTATTATTTAATTTTTTTGTGAGGCATACGGCGTTAACAAAGACTTTACTGATGAGCTAAGACTACTGGACTAATAATAAACGAATTTTACGCGTAGGTTTCCAATACTTCCTAAGGAACGAGAAAGGTCCAAGCAAAATGTAACTTATTTATCATTGAAATTATAATATTTGGGCCCTAGTTTTGCAGTGTATGACCAGATCGACAATCAAGGCAAATTTAGAATTAATAGTAATTATTTTTAATAATTTATTAATGCGGTACTTTCAAACGTGAGAAGTTTTACAATTAATGATGTACATTGGGAAAACCCGATAGTTAAGAAAATTGGTCAAATGAGTTTTAGTTTTAATTGATAGTTTAATTGAATTAGGGTATGTTCTGTTCTCATATGATGAGAGTCCATATAAGTATTGTTTCTCTGCTTTCGCTGTCCATATAAGTTTTTATTTAGTTACATAAATAGCGGAATTAGTTTCCGTTCAGTATATGTAATATTTATACAGAAAATGATGAGGAGGATATAACATGAAGATAAACTCATATCTTTACGTTAAATGAAATCCTAAATTAAATATGACTTTATTTTATCAAGAAACGTCATGAAAAGAGAAGATATTTTTTTAGCTAGTTCAATGAGAACTGAATCCACAACCATCAAGTCCAGCTAGACAAGCTTCAACTATACTATAATGGCAAAAGCTAAGTAGTTCTAAATAACACAGTGTTTTGTAAAGTCCAGCAATCAATGTCTAACGTCCATTTTCCGGTCAGCGCACCGATGTAGGCGGTAGAGAAATATTCCGAGGGCCCGGAGTGCCCTTATCGCGAGTAAAAAGTAATGCCCTCAGCCTTTATGGCAGTTGCGAGACACGCTCTTTATTACGGAGGGCAGGAGGAGGCTGGGGGCACAGTGAGAAGTAAATATCCATTTTTAAGGTACTTATAAATAGAGTAGAAAATGTCTGACTTTTGGATATTAGCATTTAATATTTTTAAATAGGTGGAAAGTAGGTAAAACTTATATTTTACTCTTTTTCCTTCCCTTTGTGTTTAGTGCAACTTGTGGCACATACTTGAAAGAAATAGAAATTATTTGCTTATTTAAAATCATTCTGCGCTTATTAAATATTCCAATTTTAATCCAAATATTTATATAGGATAAAATTTAGAAATAAAAAAAAAATAGTTGAAGTTAGATTTTGTGGCGTATATTTCTGTTATGTACGTATGTTACGTATTATATTACGCTTCGAACACTTTACAATTAATGTATTCATTTGAGAAGGCTAAATTAACATTTATTTGTCTGTCGATCCAAATAATCAGTATATCGATATCTACGTCTCGAAATAAAGACTAACTGAATATGCATTTCTTTTCAGTTATTTATCTGATTTTAATTAAAACTAAAAAAAATATAAAAACAATAACATTCACTTCTTAAACAAAACAAATATTTAGAAATTCGTCTTTATAAAAAATAAAAAATATATTAATTTATAGCAGAACTCGTTGTGCCACTGTGGGGGCGGTATTATTTCCCCTCGCATAAAAAATGATTGTACCTTCAAATCTATCCCGGGCGAGGGCGGCTCCCCAGCCTCCCCTAATGTGCCCTCCGTATATGAATGAGCCGATCTTATACGAGAATAAAATGCCTTGAGTGCCGTGCTTTTGGAAAATGAAGGTTTTATACGAATTTTTGGCAAATAACTTCTTTGCTTAGAAAAGTAATAATTTATATAATTTATATAATTTATGTAGGTACCTATATAATAACATAAGCTAAGAGTTAAGAGAGGCAGGAGACCGGTTCGGTTGACCTTAGAAAACACAGTATCAAAGAGATTGGAGGAAGGTTACGTAAAAAGCATGAGGGCGCCATAGACATGGACGAAGTGGAACTGGTATGCAGAGAACGTAGCGTTTGGCTCTCCGTTCTTTCTGGCTACCCCGCTAGGGATACAGCGTTACGCTAAGTTAAGTTTTTAAGCTAAGAGTTCTTCTTCTTAGCGAAGGTGCAGTAATTTGGGCCTATATTTCCAAAAAAAACGGATTACAAGAAAAATATATATTTTGAAATTATTTTCATGAAATCTATACAAACAAACTTTCGTGTGGCAACTTGTTTTAAATGTTATTTTAAATTATTATATGTACATACCTACATATATAATACAAAACAGAAATTAAACGGTAATTTATATACATACTAGTGGACCCGAACCGACCCGTGGCCCGCTTGATCTATACGAATATTTATTAAATATATTTATGAAATTATTTTCAGTTTTCAATAGAGAGATGCGTTAAGCAAGCTCATTTTGGGTGACGTTTTCTAACAACAAACTTTGCAAATCGTTGCTTAGCAACTGATTAGTTGTTATTAATATGGCGGAATAAATTGCATGTCAAATTAATAAGTATTTTAATATATTGGTATATATCTAAAATATTACAAATATGAGAAATAAAAGTATCCTATGTTCATCCCGAGACCCTCAAGTATCTCTATATGAGTGTTTTATAACAATTAAATTAGCGGTTTGGCCCTGATTGCGTAAAAGACAGACAGACAAACAGACACGAATTTATAATATAGGTATGGATATAAGTATATATTAATACTGTATTAATATTAATATAATATATATTACGCATTAATTTATAGATTCATGATTTCTTTGTACTATTTTAATATAAAATGACTTGCAAATTAAAAATTAACTTAACCATTGTATTGTGTTTTGAAATACTTTTTTTGTCGTCAAATAGTTATTATACACTTTGCCCTTTGATTATATTAACATATAAAATAATAACAAACTATTAATAATTAATTCATGCTAATTAACCTTTTGTTTTAATTTCGGGTATTATTTTATTGTTATTTTTTTCATATCAACCAGTCGTAGGTTGTTTTGGTTAATGGTGACATTATATTTATAGCTATGAGCTATTAGTTAAAACGTTTGTTTAAAATATAATAGAATATGCACAAAAAAAATTACAGTTTCGTTAGTATATTGAAATTGTTTAATATATGTAATGTTGTTTTTATATACTAGTATTATAATAATCCTAAAAAAAAAGTATTTTTATAACTTTTTAAATTTAAGCCGCTAATAACCCTTACTTAGCAGTAGGGAAAAATAATAAATGCGTCAATACATATTTTTTTTAGTTGTAAACTACCTCTACAACGCGTGTAAAGTAGCGATTTAAACTTAGTTAACGTACTAATGTAATTTTTTTACAGCCAAATTTATAAATCTAGCTATTATATTACTCATACTATATGACATTTGGATTTATTTATTTTTCCTATAGGTCTCCGTCACAGTTCTGAGTTGAAAATTATGTCTTTCTTTACCAATAGGGCAACAGAGTTTTGCCGCTTCTGTTGTAGCATCGTTCCAGTCTTAAAGATACGGTTAAAAAGATCACGAAATATGACCACATCAAGCCCAACAAGGTTCCAACGCTTTCCTATGCAGGTTCCAATGCTTTCCAAGAAAGATTCAAGATTCTTCAAGAGTCATCGGGTTAATAGTCCCAGGTCAGTATGTAGTTCAAGTAAAAGACTGTACTGGTGTTGAGTATTCAGCATCTTCTTGAAATTAGATGAGGGGTTGTTAGCTATGAAGGAGTAACTGAGCCATATTTTTGTAAAAAAGGTATAAAAACATCGGCACAAGTGCATTAAGATGCCATTCTTGACAAAGTAGTTAAGCACCTTAACACAAGAATGGTCCTTTTAGCAAGACTCGGCGCCGGGTCATAAAGCTCGATCCACCCAATTTTGGTTAGGAACGAATGTTTCGAACTTCATCAGAGCCGAAGACACCTCTCATCCACTCATCCTCATCCACTGGATTATGATTTTAGACAGTAAAGCTGGCTCTGAACGCCATCATAATTTCGAATCCCTAAAACAATCCATACGATTTATAGTGAAGAAATTTCCGGAAGAGTGCGTGCTGCTATTAATAACTGATCTGACTCCAGCTATTGGAAACCACTTTAAATAAACTTTATATATTATTAATGATTTATATTAATGTATTAAACTAACATACTGTAATAGTAATAAATTTTACGTACAATAAAAAATATTGTTTTTCTTTCCGACAATATTTATGGCAACACTAAGTATATACATTTTCTAAACTATAGCACCTGAGTATATAGAAACTTGTTTTGACTAATACAATATATCTATTGTGTAGGTAAAAAATAAATATGTACGCCGATTTACGTAACGGAAAAAACTGAAAAAGTTATTATTACAAACCTTATGCTTTATATAGCACTTGAACAAATATTTTACTGAACTGCTTCGTTTCGCCATTGAGGTGTTTCTTTCATTGCGGCTTGTTTAAACAAAGAAAATTTATGCTCGGATGGCGAAAAGTACTTAGTGATAAAGTAAAAAATAGAGTATGACCACTCTATATTCTATTTTAATCTATAAATATATGTAAGTAATAGGTTACGTCCTTTTATTACGTAGGATGACTTTTATGTATGTTAGGTTGAATTTTGATATTTATTTTTACTTCTACCTAGTTATATTCTAACATAGAATAATAAAAAAATATACAATATAAGCAAATAATAAAAAGTATAAATATATAAAAAATTATACTTTTTAATTTTTTTTAAAATGATGATTCTCAAAAAATGATTTTATTATTTAAATTATATATACATTGAGGAATAATTATTTTTTTGCTTCATTATTTTAGTTTTATATTAACATATGGGATTTAAAATAGAGCAATTATTTGCTCTTGAGATTACTGACCTTACAGAAAACTATTGTGATTTAAATTTATTACACCAGTTATTTGCAAATGACGTAAAGATATCTGAGGTGAGCCAGTCTATCGATGCTTAGTACCTAATTAATATATTAAAATTGAGAGATTTACTTCCTATCAAATAATTTACTTCCTAGAGCTTCTATAGTTTTATCAGAATCATCTTCATCAGCCTGTTCTCGTCCACTGCCTGGGCATGGACATGGACCATGGGCCTCTCCAATGACATTGTATTATCAGAATACATTGCAATAAAAAAGCATTGCTATATTTATTCCTTTTTGCGGCATATTTAGCAGAAGCTAATTTTAATTAATTGAATTTTTTTCTTTTATCTATTCTTTTACTATACATCGGACATGAAAAAGCAAAATCGAAAAGCCAGTAAAAATAAATGGAAAAATTGTGTTAAATATTTTTCATCATTAAAATTGCTGTATATGAATAGATATGGAAACTGGCTAGGTTTCCCTTGAGAAACAAAATGTGCCAAATATTGACACAACTTGTTTTATACTATTCTAGAAGTTTAGCTGTGAATACATTTTAAATAACCATAATAAATGATATAACGTTATGTTAAAATATTATTTTCAGTTTGACGTATTGCTTATTTATGCAATTAAATAGTGATGTAATTTACTTCTTTACGTTGAAAATTCTACATGGTGCACTACTGGGAGGATATATTTAATATATATTTTTATTGCCAAAGCACGAAAATGAAGGATTATTTCCATGATTCGTCTGTTTAGGGAACTCCTACTAAAAAGTAGATCACGCACCCTTTCTTTCGCCTTGGTACCAGGGGGAAAAATAAAAATACTAATAAATAATAATTCATTTTCCGAGTGGGAATTGAATCCATAACCATCGCAATACAGTCACACTTGAATCCCTGCGCCTAATATATATCTTTGCCGTCTTTTAAATAGCTAAAGCATGGCACTGAAAAAAAAAAAAAATATAATTTACAACTAGAGCGTGCAATTAGAACGATTGTGCGCCCTGTGTGTGTCTTTTGCAATATTTTACTCTTTTGTTGTGTTAAAATACAGGAATTTAGTTATACAGAATGTTTTATTTTCATATAAATTTTGTGTGTTATAACAAAAATAAATAGTCATATAATATGGTTAATTCTAATACTGGAAATAGAAATAGTTGTAATTATTAACTTAATTTACTATTAATAATTGATCTTTCTTAAAATTCGTTTTCCTTTAATAATTAAAAATTAAAAATATTTTAGTTTAAAAAAAACTTAACCTTTTTGCAAATCAAATGTACTTAGTTAAAAATGTGAAATAAAAATAATTATAGAATATAAAATGAACAATCACTAGTTAAAATCACTCTGTATACACGAATATTGTATAGTGACTGACCTATGAAAGTAAGCGTCGTTTTACTATTTTTTTATACACCAGTCCACTAGCATCAGCTGCCGGCCGCCATAAATCACTTGTCTCGCAGGCTCATTCGGTAGCCAAAATTTGCGTTACTTAGCTGGCCGTTGTACTTTTTCACTTTTTGAGGCACAGATAAAAATATTTTTGCAAATTATATGTAAAGATGTAAATGTCACATATATTTATTTATTTAACTTTAGCTATTATATATTCTTAATAACAAATAATATCAATCTTAAGTTTCTAAAATACAAAAGAAAATAAAGGTATGATTTTTTTGTACATTTTGTAAATCTAAAAATATATTTTCTTGCAACATGGCAGAAGACTTGTATCTTAATACATGTTATAGTTTAAAAAAATGTAACGTTTAAAAACAAAAAAATGGCAGTTGAGCATAAGAGGCACAAGTCGGCACGAGGCGCAGCTGCGCTTCCTCTTCCGAGAAAAAAATGTAAAATCAGCAAAATATTGGATGTCGAGAGCTGTCACCAAGGAAATTTGTGTTTTTAAAGTGGAACAAAATAATATTTCAAGTCATATTCCTTGTAAAGGTAATATAAGAACTTTATAGAATAAATGTACTTATAAAGTTTTTTTTTTACTGTTTTGACAATTTAATAACTATTTTATACTTATTAATTAATATATAAATAATAAATACTGGTATTAAATGTTAGATGAGGCTGAAGTATACTTAAACACTTAAGAACACTTTATGCAAAAGTAAAAATTTTTATCCTTTTGTGTTACTTAAAATCCTTAGATTTATAGGTCTTTTGTTTCTTTTTTCTTTCCGGTCGCAAAACCCGGTAGCCGATTGTTTAAAAAAAATTGGCGCGTTTTCTGAGAAGGACTTGCACAGATAATATTGAAAGTGAATGCTATTTCATTTCGCTTTAAAACGACATTGTATTTTTTATTATGTAATTGTAGGTCTCTTTTCACACATTCCTAACTTCTGTCTGGCTTCTTGTTTTTTTAAACTTCTTACTTTATAATTAACAAAATATCTTTTAATTGTAACTCATATGTATTGATACAGATCTATAACATTTTAATATGATTTATTTTATATTAATTATAAACATAATATTTTTACTTAAAAGTTCTTAAAATTATTTATAAGGGGAAGAAATAAAAGAGTAAAAGTATTTAAAAAAATGATCAACCCCCCTAACACCTGTAAATGACCTTGCAATGTTAAAAAGCTTTATACTATACGTGGATAAAACGTCAAGTTCACAAAAAAAAAACAGCAAGTTTTTTAACGTATCATAATGCAATACCGTGTGAATTACGAGGGTTCTTTATCATGTTTTGAGGTATAAATATATTTTGTTATAAATCGTGTTGTTATTGTTTTTTTTTTATATAAATTTTAAACATTTTTAGGAATTGCTGGATGAAGATTTGACTCTTTTTTTCAGTTTCACAGAAGGAATCTAGTAGGTATCAGAGAGAACTCTGTTCTCAGGTTTTTGTCAGAATTTGAGACATTGCGTGTTGAACGGCGGAGCATAATTTTATCTTTCTAGAGCAGTATTTAAAAAATTAAAAATCGAATTTACAACCATTTCTTTCAAAGATTGACAACATTCATACGAGACCTGATTCTGGATTTTATTTATGTTTTTGGCGAAGTAATATATCGCATAACTAATTAATAACAAAGCTCTTTCTATAAGAAATATACTGAATATTATTTTAATACGCACGGAATAATGACAAAAAAAAATACAAAGAATAAAATGTTGTTAGTATTTTGTTTGATTATAAATATCCTGTTCTAATTCTGATTCTTTATATTTCTATAATTTTATAATATATATGACTTCAAAGATTATTATAGATATCTATCTATATAAAAACCTTTTGTAAAACGATCGTTCTCACGTTTTTTTATGTTTTTTGTGTATAGTCTTTATCTGATATTAAGGTGTGTATACACGTGTTAGCTTTTTGCCTTTTTTTGTTAATCGACGATTAGCTACTAACATGGAGTGATATATTTTTTATCTGTGCACCCTATAAAAACATTATCATTCACTCGTTTTATAATTTTTTTTGGATAGTATTAAAACAAGTATAATCTCCACTTTCTTCCTTAATAATTAAGATATTTTTATTAATTATTTTTTGTGATTCCTCAGATTCTATTTTTAAAATGCAGACGTTATTTCTTAGTTTTTATTATCTATGTACGTCAAATGTAGATCACATATATTTTTAAAAGTATAAAAATTTAAAAGTGAACCATAAAAGGCAATTAAACAAGAGCAGCGCCATAAATTTCCATTCCATTGTAATATTACGCAATAAATTTATATTTTATTTTATTTCAATAAGTTTTGTAATTGGAGTTATTATTACGGGTCAGGGCTAAGACGCTAGGATCCTTTGTTACAGACCATGGGGTCAAAATGGTCGGGGGTCAACGATTTATTACATTTTTCACAAATATTACACCCGTGACATTGTTGTTAAATTTTGTAAAGATCATATTATCGAATTAAAACTGTTGCACATGGAGTTCTGTTATTAGTATAACAATAGTTCTATTTAATATTTTGGAAATGGACAATTTAGCTTTGTCTTTTTGAATGAACGAAGGATTTTTATAAAAAAAAAATAGCAAAGAGGAGTTTATTATTTTAATGAATTAAATGCTATTGTCTTGTGTTCAAATTATATTTGAATTGACATCAGAAGTTGATAGTCATAGTCATCTTGTGTTTAAATTGTATATCAGAAGTGTGGTGTTGGCTGCCTTCACTATGCATGAATGTATTTAAATATTATATAAAAAGCGAAAGATAAAGTGGATTGATTATTTTTGTCTTCTGAAAAAGCACATTTTGATTATTTCTGAAAGAATTTGAAGCATTAATGTTAACTTAGTATATAAATAAGGTAAAATAAATATGTTTTAGCATTTACTATAAAGATATTGAAAACTATTTAATTGTGATTGACTATTTTAAAAAAAACCAAAGTTGAAACGGATATTTAATGTCATATGATTTTTTTTTATTATAAAGACAAGGTGATATATTTTCTTGGACAAACTATGTGACCTTAGGAATACAATGTATCGGCTTTCAATACAGATATCAAATACATAAAAGATATAAGAGAAGACGGCCGTTAACCTTTGCTCTGTGAAAAGCGTGCGATTTGACCGTTTGGCAATTAAAAGCCGAGCTATTGACCCGAAACCTAAACATCTTAAATCCTCACATGTAATATAAATCATGAACAATTCAATATTCTAAATAAAATGTGTCAAAATCTAAACCAAACGGTCCGAGCACAATGGCGGCGTACAGTTACATATATATTTTATTTTTAGAAATGTAAGGAAAAAGGGTAGTTGTAATCTTCTTAATGGGGTGTGTGAAAAGATTATAAATTAAGTTCGAGCTGCAAATAAAAGTGACCCCAGCATTGTGCGAGTGTCAATATGGTGACCGATCCATTGTGTTTGACCCCATGCACGACAATTTGCAATCGCTTCGCTTCATCCGTGACCGTAGAAACGCATTGAGGATTTTAAGTTTTTCCCAATCCGATACAATTACTATAATGGAGCGTATTTTTCAATATATATATTTGTATGGGTTTTAAAATAAATGTATGTACTTTATTATGTCGAGATCTGTATCGAATGAAATAAATAGTTATATTTTTAAATAATTAATTTTGAGTATTGATGTGCGTCCATATTAAGATAAGAAATCATTTTTTTATTTTAAAAAGGTGCTAGTAATTGTATGTGAACTTATAAATTTATTCGATATTTAAATTTATGTTTGTTGGGATGAATGAAAAAAATATAGGGTAAAACCCGGATAGTTGCCTCGGACGGATACTTGCCTCAGTTTCTAATGCTCTATGTTAGACGTGTTTACAGTGTTTCTTTTTGATCATAATAAGAAGCGTCCCCCGCGTAGGACTCGGTGCCNCAGGCAAGTATCCCCCGAACCATTTTTAACGTTAGGCTAGTATCCGCCATAGTAGGCAACTATCCCCTTTTTTAGAGGCCACGTAAAACAGGCTGTACTCAAAATTAATAATATTTATATTTGAAAAAATTGGCTAAGTTAGAAGATTAATATACTATGTTTAAGAACACACATTGAATAGGTAATGTAGTGGTATACATTTCTAACAAAAGAGCTTTTTCAAAAAGTGTGGCAACTATCCGGGTTTTACCCTAATTAATTAAAAATATAGTTAAAAATGCTTGTAACTAAGTCAAAATAAATCCAGAAAAAATAGAAATTAAAAAAAAAATTAAACTACCTTCACAGTTAAAGGTAGTGTCAAACCATAAATTACAACATTACATTGAATTCCCAGGAAATGAAAATTTCTAAATTAAGAATGCCCATAAAATACACACAGCGTCCATTAGCCGTACAATGCTTGACCCCTCACAAAAATAATGGCAGGGGGCAGATAAATTAAAAATGGTTCAAAAATACCCCTTGACGTCGTGCAATCGATGAAAAACTGAAAATTGTACTCACTAATCTATTATAGGCTTTATTTTTAAGGATATAAGTACTAAATTTCTTTTTTTTGTTATTTATTATGGATATAGCCCAATGCTGGGAATATTTAATTGAAAACGTTACATAGAGTTTGAATTGTTTGTTTTTTGTTTGATGAAAATTGTTGAGTTAAGTTTGTATGCTGCCGAACGACAATAAAATCTATTTAAATATAGAAGTTTATAGTATAAACTTTTTACTTCTATAATAAAATTTTAAAAAATAAAGGTATATTTCTATTTCTTTATATTTTATTTATTTAGTAGCTACATATAAAACAATATTATTTAAGTTAAAGCAATGGATGATATTAGCACTACCTTTTTAGGCTCTTATCAATTCTTATTAAAAGAAAATAATTTTCACAGGTTTTGTTTCTTCTGCTCTCAAAAAGCCGAAGTAGTTAAAGGGTTTTCAATGGTCGTGTCCAAAATTTTTTAGCTTTTTTTTATGTTTTATGATCTATCCCTATTCAGATAACAGAATATAGTGAAATGCAAATGTAGGTTATATACTTTCGTTTGAAGGAATGAAATAAAAGAAATACTTATAGAATCTGTAATTTTTATAGATACATTTAACTGTTAAAAAAGCTACAGCTTCTAGGATATTAGTCAATTCTGATTTCTAAAGCCCCCACAAAGGATAAAGATAATATACAAAATACGCAGGTACTTGCACAAATCACGTGGAATAAATAGAGTTTAAATTCTTTTCACTCCACAAACAGTAAGATCGATGAGCTTTTTTATATTCGCCGAATATTTTTTAATAGCACAGCTTTTTATCCTATATGCCAGAGCTTTTGATTCTTAAAATATATTTTTTATACTATTTTGAACCTTATTTCTTAAGTAATAAGAATATAAGACTAAAATAAATCCACATTGAAATTGTTGAAGTGACAATGTATAGTTCTTTAGGCGATGTCTTTTGTAGTTTTTAAAAGGACAAGGCGATTAGGAATGTCCATTTGTATCGTTTTATCAAAATTGGCGGCGGTAAATGCCATAAGTGATCGATGGTTATTTCGCACCTGCAATTCACAGTATTCTATTAAAATTAAAAATATACTGAACAAGCTTTTACTTGCTTTTATGTTTGTCGATGTCCAAAGAATGTAGTGATTTTTAAATTATTATAATTGACAAATATTATAAGACTTAAGTCTTACTTTGAACCTTATGTTAATTAAATTGATATTTAAATAAAATTATATTATATTGGTTGAAACTAAGAAGGACAATTATTTTTTAAGCAAAATTCAGAAATTTATAGCAAGTAGCAAGGATTTATAATTATATATAAAATTTTGGAAATTTGGCCCACAAAGTCCCTTGTAACTTCGTTAGCTGTAACGAGAAAAGAACTATTTAAATAATAACAATTTAATTTTTTTATTACATTGACTTCATGCACATAGCAGAGTAGGCAGAGGGAATCTGAGAACCTAGAGCTTCTGTTCTTCACTTTCCGTCGAATTTTGGAGGCATTACGAGCTGAGTGACGGAACTAACGCTTCAACACAAGAGCGAAGAAATGATAATATTAAATATCTCGTTGCCTCAAATAGGAATCGATCCTACAACCCATCGCCTTTACAGCCATACGCTTGTACCACTACACCACGATCGGCCTCANCATTGAAATTGTTGAAGTGACAATGTATAGTTCTTTAGGCGATGTCTTTTGTAGTTTTTAAAAGGACAAGGCGATTAGGAATGTCCATTTGTATCGTTTTATCAAAATTGGCGGCGGTAAATGCCATAAGTGATCGATGGTTATTTCGCACCTGCAATTCACAGTATTTTATTAAAAATCTAAAATATACTGAAAGCTTTTACTTACTTTTATGTTTGTCGATGTCGAAAGAATGTAGTGATTTTTAAATTATTATAATTGACAAATATTATAAGACTTAAGTCTTATTTTGAACCTTATGTTAATTAAATTGATACTTAAATAAAATTATATTGATTGAAATGAAGAAGGACATTATTTTTTAAGCAAAATTAAGGAAATTGGAAATTTGGCCCACAAAGTCCCTTGTAACTTCGTTAGCTGTAACGAGAAAAGAACTCTTTAAATACCTAATAACAATTTAATTTTTTTATTACATTGACTTAATGCTGTATCCTGCACATAGTAGAGAAGGCAGAGGGAATCTGAGAACCTAGTGCTTCCGTTCTCCACTTTCCGTCGAATTTTGGAGGCATTACGTGCTGAGTGACGGAACTAACGCTTCAACACAAGAGCGAAGAAATGAGAATATTAAATATCTCATTTCCTCAAATGGGAATCGATCCCACAACCCATCGCCTTTACAGCCATACGCTGGTGCCACTACACCACAACTGGCTTCAACAATATACTTAACAACAACAATAAATAAAAGGCCTATTCAAATCCTGTCATATTAGTTACTTTATCAAGAAAGTAAATAGCGAGATTGCGGATCCGATAGGGAACCTGATTCAGTGTTACGCAGCATGAATAAAACATGGCGTTGGAAGGGGACCAACCCTTTCCCCGATTTAATAATGCTCCCACAGTTTTTTGTGACAATCGGTGATGGGGTGAGGTTGATATGTACTTACCTACTTGTATGTATATATACGGGTATTGATTTATTTTGTCTGCGTGAAAGTTTGGTGTTCTTTAATATATACCTATAAGTTTTTGTGAATTATACTAAAATTAAATTAAATTAGGTTCCCGTACACAGCAGGGTAGGCAAAGGGAACCTAGTGTTAAGACACTCCGAACTTTGCCGAATTCTTTCTAATCAATACATAAAAATAAAATTGAAAAAAACATCTTTCTTTCTTTCATGGATTGCATGTTAGGTAACAAAACCAAATCGAAATAGCTTTGGGTTACTCCGAAACCTTTGAACTGATATCTTGACAATCCTATAGCAGAGTAGGCAGAGGAAAATTAGCTTTAACACATTCCGTTCCCCACTTTCTGCCCAATTTTTGATACATTGCGAAGCGAAGAGATGGAACTTAACGCCGCTCTTTGTTTTTGTTACCAGAGCGATTGATTAAAATAATTTTAATTCCCCAAGTTGGAATCGAATCCACAAATTTGGTTTGTGAAATTTTCAATTCACATTAATTTACAATTTAACTGCGCTCCAACGGCGTCGTTATGATTTAATTTAATCAAACTTTCGGTATGATGTCTGCAAGTAAATAGACGTCTGCTGAATTTTTGACGTTCCCCTCATCCACCCCTATATATTACATAAGTGCTTTGTTGCTAAAAATAAGGGTTAAAAATGAAGGGTTGAAACATATTAGAGTTCGTGACTCTTTATATCGTCTCTATCTATTGGCTTATATGAGATTCCTTTTATCATGATGCTTATTTTAACAGTTATTGAAGTATTTTTGTGTGAAGAAATTTTTTTTTCAGAGAGTGCCTCCCTATATATAAAATTAAATATTATAATGTTTTTATTACAGAATAAAAGTTTTCTCATCATATTTCTCACTAAATATATATTTACTTTAGACTAAGATTTCCAATAACAAACATAATCGCTATTTAATAGTTGCCGTCTCCGATCTCAGCAAGTAATGCCATATATATCGGCCATATCGTGAAGATATATGGATCCAAATGACTACAGCATCGTTTCTTATAAGGAAACTCCCGCTCATAATTTTAGATTCCCTTGGAGAATATTTTTTCCGAAGGCTGAAATAGGAGGGGTCAGGTTAGAGGGAGATGCCAATAAAATCCATACTTATAATATTTGCAGCCTCCGCACTTCACCCACACATACAAAAGTTTAGATCTCTACGGAGGTTTTCAGACGTTATACAGGCTGTTCACTTTTTTATACGTGTTTTAATCAATTAATATTAAAAATATTATATCTCATAATAAGTATATTGATGTAAATAACCTACACATTTTAATTATAACCTATTTAATAGACATTCTATTCTATTAAAATTATTTTGTTAAAATGTTAAATGTTAATTTTTTAAACTTAATAAATAAAATAAAATCGTTTGTTAATATAAGTAATAGATTTTAAATTAAAAAAAAATAAAAATAAAAAGTTAATATAAAGTAATTATTAACGAATGGATGTTATTCATAATTATCCAAAGTAAAAAAGTCACAATAAAAATATATAATCTTTTCCAAACACCCTATATCACACCCACACAGCCACACTACCCAGGCCAGCGTCGCGGCGCTAAGGAAAAAATGTACGATGCCATAAAAAATCACCGTCCATTCGCTCCCGGCGTTTTACCCGTTTTTACCCTCGGAGGGTCGCGCGTTGCTAGGCAACGGGCCCGCCCCCCACCCCGAATAAAAGTTATTTTATCTGGTAATGTCCAGGCTTTTTTGTTCAATGTTTGATGAAATGCCTGGTCATCCAGACCATGGCCTGGCCTGGTATAATATTTTTTTGATGGATAGTGTTTTTCTTAATAATTTTTATTAAAGCTGTGATGGCGTATTTGGATTGCGTTGTATGTGATGGTTGTGAATTCAAATTTAACTCCAATAAATCATTAAATATTATTTGAATAATTATTTTTATGTAGGAAATATAGCTAATATATTTACGAGTTTTTCACGCGCATTTGGTAACTTCAGTCTAGGTAGCCTTTGCTGTTATTAAAAATATAGTTTTTTTTATAATAATTGTTTCATATTTTGGTATTAACATACTAATACATTCTAGTTTAAAACAGATAAATGTTATTAATTGTAATTAAAGATTAAGCTACTCTAGCTTTATGTGGAACTTTTTTTATAGTTAGATACAATTTACATAATATTTTTAAAGAGAATACATACTTCATAAGAATACAAGAGATTGTAAATAACGAACTTTATACAAACGTACGATATATTCTTCTAAGTACTGGCAAATAGTAACTTAATATTTGGAAATCAATTATCCATGGACGTATTTGTAGAGGAAAATGAAGGAAAATAGCTGGATTAGGAAAATGATATACGGCGGACTTGTATTTGAAGCTGGTAAACATATATTAGTTTATCAGTAGGTCGGTATATGTGAGTTTTCAACGTGGTTATTTACCTATATTATCATTGAAATAAAACTAAAATACATAGATTATTATGACCTTGTTTATGTTTTTGCAAAATTAATTTAAAAGTGAGTAAAAAATTAAACTGACTTCAAATACGTGTCAATTATCTAGATACCTTTTTCTTTTTGTTCTCTACAGAAATGCTTGGTTACATACATAAATCTCGAAAATTACTGAATCGATTTTGATTAAACTTGACTGTTTCCTAAGATGGAATATTATTACATTATAGGTACATTTAAATAAAAAAGGTCTTCTCAGTATGATTGATAGTTTTAAGCTGTGTGTTAGTTTTAGTTTTGAGCTAGCTGTTAAAAATCCGTTTTTTTATAGTTTGTGATTGATTCACATGTAAATACAACGGAATTTTGCTATTTGACAAAATATACAAATTTATTTTTAATTAGTATATACATATATATTATTTAGGTACAATTGTACATGTATCGACAAAAAGCTTAAAAAGGGGGCGGTCTTTATCAGAAAGCTAAACCACTCAAAACACACACATCACTAAAAAACCAACCCGCATCCAGTAAATAAAAAGATAAAAAAAACTCCCCTACTTTTTACCAAAATAAACCAAATCTCATTGGCTCGAGCCAATAAAAACTTACGCGCGTACCATTCAAACACGCACGAGCTACTTGCGACGGCTGCAACTTATTATCTTACCATTTTAAAATAACCTCCCCTTGTTCCTTACAATTTAATAATAGAGACCATTTAAAATTGGATGGTTAGTTAAAAATACTGTAGGGGAAAAAATATAAAATGGACCGTGTAGGGAAGTTCAAAAATAGTCCCCCTTCCTTAGGGGACTAGTGATGTATTGTCGGCGTTACTTCGGATTTTCATAATACACATCGTGTGTTGGTTCAGTAAGGCCATAAGATTTGTCAATATATGGCTTGGTGTAAGCTATTTCTGGTCACGTGGCGTCTCAGGTTTCTGGATACTTTGTTTACCTGTCTCCGAGTTGGTTTCCGCTGGTTCGACAGCAGTTATTTAACAGGAAATATCTACTTTTGATAATTATTGACTATTGTATGAAAAATATTATTTTGTTAGATGTTCTAATAAAATATAGTATTAATAATTATGAGGAATAAACTATAGTCTAAATATATAACTAATAGTAGAGAGTTTTGTACATAAATTAATATTTAAAAAGTTATTTATATAAGAACATATATTAGGAGTTTACATTTCTACTCAATTAAAATACGCATCGCATTTATTATTATTATTATATTCCAATAAATTAATCTATTAATCTATACTAATATAATAAAGCGGAAGAGTTTGTTTGTTTGTTTGTTTGTTTGTTTGTTTGTTTGTTTGTTTGCTAAGATCTCTGGATCTACTGGATCGATTTACTTTGTTTTTGTTTTGTATGAAAGCTGCATTCTTCAGAAGTGCTATAGGCTATATAATATTACATTAAACATATATTCAAATAAATTAAAATAATTTCTAATTTGACATGCAATTTGTTCTGCCATGTTAATAACAACCGTCGTCGCTACGCAACCGCGTTCGTTACCGCGTCATTTTGATATTCATCCTTATGAAAATAAATATAATTGTCACTTTTAGCATTTCATCTAGATTGAAATAATATTTCTATAGAAATTATATTCTTATATTTCAAGCATCCGGGTCCGCTAGTTTTTAACAAAAAGAAAAACCGACTTCTAACAACGAACTAAAAAGTGCAATATAATTTGACAAAGATTTTATAATTTTGAAGAAAAAAAAAAGAAAAGTACAGTCGAATTGATAACTTCCTTTTCTGACAGAAATCGGTTAAAAAGGAAATTAAACTATGAAACTATTTAATTACCATTACTCACTTTCTAAGCCAAGTTAAAACCATCAATTAATAATGCCCGTATCCAATTTAAAACACACGCCGTTGCTATTAGGTGTTAGGGAGGACATTGTTTTCAAAGGAAAGATTCCCCTCTGAGCTCTGGAACTGGTGGAGAAGAAAAAACAATTTAAAAATAAAATGAAGTAATCATTGAGGGGAGGGCGCGTGTCGCGATCTCTTATTTATTTCTAGTCAGCTGCCGCAGTAGAGCCGCCTATGTGGCATATGGCCTGGTTTTTTTAAGCATGGCTTACACCTGTTTTGCTTGGGGGAAGGATATGTGGAATGAATGAATTTATATATAAGGAATTATGTAATATAGTAAATTATGAGGTTATATTAAAACGAAAAAATCGCAATAAAAATGTGAAACTTAATTTTTTAAATGTCGACTAATTTAGTACTGGTTCGCTAAAGTTACTGTTTCAGACCTGTGAAAATAATGTTTGAAGTAATTTTTGATGCTATGGCTGACTAATAGAGTAAAAGAAGATATGAGAAGAATGTATGTTTGTGCCTTATTCTGGTCATAATCATGATATTGAGATTTCGAAGGTATTACGCAGTGTCTCAGTATAAGACGAAAATATAGGGAATAGATTCCCCATATTTAATAGGGAATTTATAAAGGGAGAGAAGGGTTTCGATTTGTTTTGTTTTTTCTAGCATCACGCTTCGTCGGTTGAACTCAAAGCTACCACCATCTGACTTAGAACGCAGTTCAGCTGAAAAGAGCCAGTAAGAAACTCAACAGTTGGTTTTCTTAATATGATGGCTACAATTTTATTTTTTAGCATATTAATATAAATAAAACAGTGCAGGGAAAAGTAACTTATAGTCAACCCTTCGTTCTCCGCTTTTCTCTATCTAACCTAAATGTAGGAGAGATATAGAAGATAAAAAATATAATTGCTGTTTCATATATTTAATAAACATGAGAACTAGCGATGCGGGTACAAATTTAATTAAACCAACCCATTTGGTATGGGGTCAACTTTATATTTTCTAACAAAGGCGTGTGATTTGTGTTTTCGATAACAAATTACCGAATTTTGGGGAAGATTTTAGATAACTATTTTAGATAATACTTTACACAAGTATCTACATAGTTCTTATTATTTTTTGGATTGGAAAACCCACATCAATTACGAATATGGCCAGTCCTGGCGCTTGTACCCCTACAAGCATAGCGTAGTTCAATTTATATTATGTATATTATATATTTAATATTTTTATTATTTCGCTCTGATGCTAAGGCAAAGCGCGGCATTGAGACAACACACAATGTCACAAGGATTCGGTGGAAAGTGGGGAACGGAAGTGTCTTAGTGGGAACGGAGGATCTTAGAACTAGGTTCGCAAGTTCCCTTAGCTTACTCTGCTATGTTTGAGATACAGTGTGAAAAGCAGTCCACGTAAATAAACTTGCGGATGATGCCTTGTATATGTATGTAATAGCGTACCATGATTTTGATCATGTTATCTATACTAATATAATAAAGCGGAAGAGTTTGTTTGTTTGTTTGTTTGTTTGTTTGTTTGAACGCTAAGATCTCTGGATCTACTGGTCCGATTTACTATATTTTTGTTTTGTATGAAAGCTGCATTCTTCAGAAGTGCTATAGGCTATATAACATTACATATGTACTAATAAATTAAAATACTTTCTAATTTGACATGCAATTTATTCTGCCATGGTAATAACAACCGTCGTTGCTAAGCACCGGTTTGCAAAGTTTCTTTGTTGTTTTAAGAAAACGTCACCCAAAATGAACTTATATTTTGATATTCATCCTTATAAAAATAAATATATTATATAATATTTAATAAATATTCTTATAGTTCAAGCAGGCGTAGCCGCGTCCGGGTCCACTAGTTATTTATATACATACAAATTTAAATGACTTATTTTAAAGAGTTTATTTTAGGGTTAAAATCATAATTTATGGACCCAAAAATGAGAAAAACTAAATTTGTCTATAAATGTTATGAATATTAGATAATTTTATTATAAATCAATTAATTTTAAATATGGAAAACGGAGTGTCCTAACACTAGGTTAAAATGCTGTGTGCAGGATACACACAGGAAAAAAACTAAACATCTTGATAACTGTATCTTTACCATAAATAAATAAGAAAAAAAAACAATAATTTATTCCAAAAACAAAGCTATTTCTAACTAGCTTCCACAAACAAAAGCAGGACCATTGTTTTTGTATACTATATCTTCATCTGTCAAATATACCAGTATTTTGCGACTCAGGTGGCAGTGATTGTATCTGGACTTTCCAAGTCTCTGCAGCGGTCACTTAATTACTGACCACCCGCAACTTGAAGGTGGCGGAGGTAACAAGTTTGGTTTTTTATTTTGGGTAAAATTGTCATGCTTTCTCGTATTCTTTGGGGTAGGCTGAATAATTTAGTCATTTGTTTGTTGAAGTTTTTTTATTTTCATATAATGAATTTTGTCTTTGTTTATTTAGATGAAATTGCTATATTGCCAGAATTCGGCAGAAAATGGAATGGAAGTGTCTTAATGGGAACGGAGTATCTTAGCACTACTTCCTTTGCCTACACTATTGTGTGCGGGATACAGCCCAATACTATGTCTTTCGTTGTCAGATCGCAGAAACGCCGTATTATAATTGTTAATATTTTTCAATATGACAATGAACCCACTATCACCGTGTATCGTGTCATTCATTTCAATCATCATCTATACTGCTACACATAGGGCTCCTTTAAACCTGGTACTGCATCCTTTCAATCCACAATTGATTCATAGCACTAACTGCTAGATTTACTTTCAAGGGTTTTTTACCCAAAATCTACCAAGAAACGCACGTCCAAAGATATCAAGATAAAAAAAGATATTTTATCTATACATCTGCAACCGGACACTGAGACAGACCACAATGCTACTACTGAACATAAATTTTGGAACTACAATTATTTTAACCGATGCTTTTTTAATTCTTCATCCACCCTCGCATCATGGGCTATTGTGTTTGGAAGAGTGGACTTTTTCACATTTTTTCTGGTCATTTTAACTGGCTTTGTTAAAAAGGCATGGGGACACTGGTTAATGGCACAGCTGATGGAGAAGTATTTAGTTAAGAAAGTGATACATGATCGTTTCGATGGTCAGTTAGGCACATGCGGGTGTATTTTTTTTATATTAGAGTTTTTGTTTTTGAAGCTTTTATGGAGAAATAACGTAGTTTCACGCGGATAGCACAAGGAAGCTAGGAAGCTAGTGTTAAGACACTCCGTTCCTTTTCAGACACTTTCGTTCCCAGTGACGGTACATTCCGCCGATTTCTCGAGGTATTGCGTGTTGGGTGGTTTGCCTCTTTACAAGAGTGAGGGAATGAAAATATTTAATATTTTAATTCCCTCGAATGGCAATCGAACCCACTATCTATCACGTTGGCCTATTTCATTATTTTTATTATTAGATACTATAAAAAATCAAAGCGTAAAGTCGTTGATTAAAAACAATTTAGTAATTTGAGTAAAAAAATGTGTTTCTCTTCGAGTGACAAGGGTGAGTTTGAAGACGTAAAGATGACAACCAATTTCGGCGCGAATGGCTTATTTTTACTAAAATAGGTACTAATTTAATAAAAACTAGCGTATTTCTCGCGGTTTCGATTGAGTAGAATACCTTTTGTTACATATTTAATTAATGAACCTGGAAACCTAGAAACTCAGCACTAGTCAGTTTCCAGGGTCTCTCTCTCTACCTTATGTGCAGTTCAGAAAGAACGAATAAGAAACAATTCAAAAAGATCAAATCTAAGGAAATTAAAGAAAATAATAGTACAAATATCTTTATTATTTTAGTGGGGTTGCCGCTACATAAATAAACCTGTTATAGGTCCTCAAAGTCGGCTGCAACATTAATTTAAACACTAAACTATCTCTGTCACATGCAATGAAGACGAACGACCCGTCTAATGAACGACGCGAGCTTGGACAAAGAATAGTATCGCATACATTTTATATTATATTTTCTTTATTAGTATTTACTATCTAATAAAAATAACATTTATTTTAAGTTTGTATGTATGTGGTAGGTAGAAGGAGCTTTGTGTTAGGACACTCCGCTCTCTACTTTCTGCCGCTTACTGTTGAGTTGCAGAACTTAACGCCGAATTTTCGCCTCGACACCAGAGCGAAGAAATGAAAATATTAAATATTTCATTTCCTCGCGTGAGAATCGAACCTAGAATCTCTCGCGTCTACAAGCTTGTTCCTCTGCGCCAAGACTGACTATTATTAAGTTATAAATCTGTAAAAAAAAATCATAACTAAGATAACTTAAATTTGATATCAGGGTTATTTATAATATAAGGGTTATTTATGATATAATAACATACTTAATCCTATAAATCGCTTTCTTGCTTCAAAATTTGCGTATGTGTAGGTACTTACGTAATTATTACTAAACTGTTCTTTTAATACGTTTAATTACACAAGCATTGGAATCTAAATAGTTTACCATATCTCTAAAATAATCTTTGCTCAAAAACTTCAAGGCGGTAGTTCAGTAGATGCACTTGCCTTGCCGTATGGTAGCTAACTTTTTATTTAACTTTTTATTAAAGTATTTTTTGTAGTAAAAAAATATTGTAACACGAGCCTAGAGGCATGCGGATGTTAGTGCAATGATCCTAAGCTTTAAATCATATAATTGAATATTATTTTATTACTTTATTTTTTATATTAACTCTGAAAAATTAAATACTTATAATATAAGTTTATACATCCAGGTATTGTAAATTATATTTTGAAAACAGCAACTCTTGAGTCTCTTGCCCGTTCTTCTCAGCAGAACTGCGTCCCGAGCTGGTGGTAGCTTTCTGTGACTGACACTACTGAAATTTCTATGTAACATTTCTATGTTTCCCTAGTATGGTCACTCATCACTTAGTGACTATACTAGAAAAAGCTTTTTAACGGAATATAGGGAACGGAGTAACTCACCACTATGTTTTCTTTGTAAACCCTGTCTCATACATAAGAATGAAACGATGTCTTGTTATTTCAATAATAAATTTAAATGTCTCTTTTTCAATTTTCCAATTGGGCTCTATAATGTCAATATTGACTGGAAGATGATGATGATAATCAAGGAATATCTAAAGAAAATAGAACTGTTTGAAGAAATTTTTTCATATCTTCTTCTTACTTCTTCTTCTTACGGCATGTTTTTCGAATCGTAAAAACCTTTTCCGTACAATCGCATTTTTGCGTTGAATTTTTTCAGGTCGGTTGCGACTTCGCTCTAGCAGGAAATGATGTTCTGGAATGAGGATATATTCTCGTTAATTTGCTTCATAAATCATCGAAAATGTTCTTTTTGGCGTTTCTGCTCGACTTGAGGGCGTCGATTGGAGCTTTTTGTCACTATATAGCGACTTGCATCGGCAAGTATTGGATTTCAAAGATTCTTTGACGTTTTTACGTATTTTTTTGTTTTTAGTTGAACATGTTGTTGCAAATTTATTGAATCCTTATGTTAGATGAAGTTATTATAAATAATAGGATAGTTTTAATGTCCAAATTTTTTAAATAAGTATGTGAATATCATTTTTTTAGCGTCAAACCCTCCTTTTTTGTGCATATTTTTGTATAAATTGTGTACAATAAAGAATAAATAATTTTATATTGTTTTACTTTTGCAAATGTTATTTATGTTACTGGCATTCTATATAATTACGATATTTCATACAATACCTCGGCTATGTGTACTATAACTGGATCAAATATATATAATATACTCTATAAAAAATATGAATAATATACCCTTTATAAAATTCTTAGGGATTGTATAAAGTATTTTGTATTAAGTATACTTTGCTGTTTCACGGGCAAAGTGTATATAACCTTCATCCATATTACATGTACATTCCAGCTACAGATAAAGTGGTTTTTAAGTTCAAATTTAAATTCAATTCAATTTCAATTTAATTAAATTCAATTCAATCAAGGTATTGTATAGAACACTGAATTATAGAATAGTGTCGGTAACATATATAATAATTTAAAATGTGAAATAAAAACATTACGAAACACCTTTTAATCTAAATTCATTCACTATTAAATAAAAGACAAGCTGTGCCAATACAATGTTTGCATATTTTTTTATCCTATAACGTAATATCCAACTTTACTCTTGTCAAACATATTTCATTTTATACTTTTATATATTTTGAATGTTCTCATTGTTATATATAATTCCATGACGGTATATAATATTTGTGTTACGCAAATAATTTTAAATAAAATTTATTAATAAATATCCAAATTATTTAACCAAAAGCTGAAATTAAAATTTTGAAATAAAGGAAATGTTACTTTAAAACTGAATTATTTTTTGTTAATAGCCAATGACCTTTTCAGCATAAAGCTTCAATTAGTAGAGTAAGCAGAGGCAACCTAGTGATAAGACACTCCATTTCTCACTACCTGTCCAATTTGCGAATATTGGGTGGTGAGTGACGAAAACCATCGTCGTTTTTCGTTTCGCCAGAGTGGAGAAATAAGAATAATGTGTTTCCTTCAGTGGGAATCGAATCCATAACCATCACGTTTACAATCAGATGCTGAGCTGCTGTGTCACAATGGCAATCATTGATTATATACTTCCATATTAATATTTAATTTACGCTTAGAATTAGTTGCAAAATGTGATAACTATGTTTTTAGTCTATACTATATTCAATTCAATTCAATTTAATTCAAAATATTCTTTATTCAAATAGACTGTTATAAGCACTTTTGAATCGTCGAATGTACATGTCAACAAAAAGCTACCACCAGCTCGGAAGGCAGTTCTGCTAAGAAGAGCCGGCAAGAAACTCAACAGTTGCTCTTTTCAAAGACAATGGTACAATTTATTACATTTGCTGGCAGCTATCCTGCATTACATTCAATAGACATTAATTCCATACATGTTTATCCTCTAAATATTCTTGTACAGTGTAAGAAGCTTTACATTTATAATATATACCTAACATTATGTTCCTAAGTAAATAAAAAAGATAAAAGAAGATAAAAAAATGCAATAATTCTTTTTTTACCTAAAAAGACGATCGTAAAACTCTAGGATATGTTCTGCCAGCTAATGTTATGATAGTGTTGGGAATAAGCCAAGTGCATCCGATAGCTGCCTTATAAGTTATACGGCCCGGGGGAAGAGACCGGAATTAACGTAAGCGCTAGTGTAGTGATTTACGTGTGACCTTAAAAAACCGTTGGCGATTCTCATTTTTTTTTATTTTCTTGTGGGAAACAGGTTAATGAGAGTGATGGTTCACTTCCTTGGTATCTCATTGTTTACATTAAAATTTTAAGTTAGTTTAAAGCAAGTCTAAGTTAAATATTATATTTCTTAGTAATCTTCATAGTGTTAAGATGGCACGGCAGTCACAGTTTTATTGGTTAGGTAACTCCTAAGATAATATACAATTTCTTCATATTTCTACTAAAAATGGTGATATTCTTAATAAATTTATATGAATACTATTGAGATTAAGTTCTGAATATAATTATGTATATTTTTTAGTTTAATGTTGTATCCCGCATTTATTTAAATAGGCAAAGAGAACATGCCCACTTCTCTCCGAATTCTTCGAGATATTATGAGTGTTTAGTGGTGGTACTTACTTAACGACAGGCTTTAGCTAATCCCCCCGTGAGAATCGAACCTACAAATTACAGTCACAATTTTTTAAACCTGCGCTGAGACAGCCTCAACCTATGAATATAAATTTGACAATACTAAATGACATTCGGATACTGTCAGTGATTAGTGGCTATTGCGGAAATGCCTCGCGGTTCAGGGTTCGAGTCCCATGGGACCCGGCTCGTTAGTTCTAGCACCTGTGCTTGGCCGCACGTGGGTGTTGCGGGAGGACTTGAATTTAGACGTTTTAAGAAATGTCTGGTAGGTTTATGATAGGTAAAAGTTAAATGCTCTTGTTGTTTGGTTTTAGGCGATATTCCCTATATAGCAGAGTAGGCAGAGGGAACCTAGTGTTAAGACGCAACTCATATAGTTAATTCGCAACTTTCATTTATACTCTTTTAGTTTTTTTACTTTATACCCATTAATATATTACAAGGATGTTTACAATTATTTATAAGGTGGCATAATTGGCGAAAAAGACAATATATTGATGAAAAATAAAATGTATGTTGCTTTTTTAATTTATGAATTTTTTTATTTAATTTACGTGCAAAAGATTTTGAATGATATTTTATTTTTTTGTGAGACACCCGTTATTTACTTAAATTCAATAAAAATTTTGAAATGAATTTCATTATCTTTATATGTATATCGTTTTATAGTATATAAAAGTTTTTTTTTCAATTTTTTTTTAAATATAAAAACGCAAATTATTAAAATTCTATTAAATAAATTTTCAAGTGAGCCCTTTGTTTGGCTTTAAAACCTTTGTACAATCACTAACGACTAGATTATATGTAATAATCCCTACTCGCAACTTGAACGGTAGCTTAAAATCTAAACTTTTTGTCGCAATGAACAAGATTTCACACTTTCGAGAACTACAACTTAGATACGGTTCACACTTTAGTCGTTCATCCTGCTACTTAAGAAAAAGGAGACTTTTATACGTGCTAATACAAAATAAACCATAAGTTTTAGATAATAAAGTACATTTTCTGGTAATTGTTTAAAAAAAAATAAGCTATAAATAAGTATTATTTTTATAAAGCGTTATTTAATTCTGTATTCTTAACTCTTATAGAAGAAATAGATCAGTATTTTTATTTCTTGTAACATAGACTATTAATTTTAATATGGCCGTTGTGGCTCACCAGTACATTTCTGACTATAAGCCCGTAGGTTGTGAGTTCGATTCCCACTCCCAGGGAAATGAATTATATTAATTTGTCTGCTCTGGTAATAAGATAAGAATAAATAAAGCTTCAAAAGAATATATTTCATATTTTTTTTCTATTACAAAGATATCTTTTCTTTTTAAATGTCTATCATAAAATTATTATAAGGACAAAGCAACTGAAAAGAGAAATCATGTACAATTAACTGTCTTATATGTTAATATTTTAATTTGAGACCGTCGTGGCTTAGGGGCGCAAAAGTTCGACTGTAAGCACAATGGTTGTGGGTTCGATTTCTACTCGAGGGAATGAATTATTATTTATTAATATTCTAATTTCTTCGTTCTGGTGACAAGACAACGCGCGCCGTAGAGTAGCGGAACCAAAGCCAGCGAAAAATAGATAACGAATATAGCAGGGAAGGCAGAGGGAACCTAGCATTAAGACACTGTGCTCTCTATTTCTACTTAATTCAAGTGGAGTGGCGAGCTCAGCGTCGCGCTTTTGCTTTGATGCCAGTGTGAAGACATTAAAATATTAATCAATAATTATTCATTCCCCCGAGTGGGAACAGAACTCACAACCGTCGCGCTGCAGTCACACACTTGGGCCCATGCCTAATATTTAGATGATATTTGTATATACAATGATAAAATACCTGCAAAATGTCTATTGAACTATATTTCAATTATTCTAAACACCTTGCAGGATGCTTTAAACCTTGAACAATCCTTTAAGCTTCGGTTTTTGCGAACGCATTGTTAACACTTGCGCAGGCGTTTATTTGGCAAGGACCTTTCTCTGAATATATGGTAAAAGGTGTTCTACATTTTTTGGAATAGGGTAAAGGCACCGTAATATTGCATGGCTTTCACGTTGCTGAGATTTTCTGTATTGAACATAAAATTATTTTGTTAAATTTGAAGTTTGTCAAAGTAATATACGCTTAACTCTAAATCTATAAACACAAATTATGTCTGAAAATAGTATATGAAAAAATAATATCAAATATAAAAATAATATAAAATAATATCGTGTCTAATGAGGTCATCTATGTTTTATCGTATATTGGTTCATTTACACATAGCTTACGCATTAAAAAGCAAAAAAACGAAATTAAACAATATAGAGTATTTTGTTAAGCAAAACTAAATGTTCGTAATTATAGAGGAGAGTAAACTCGTCATTGTTAGGTCGTCATACCCTAAATCGATTAAAAGGTGTGTTCTAAAAATGGGTTGAGTGCCACACAAAAGTTTGATCAATAAGTGTTTATTTGCGAATGCATCTGCCCCATGTGCTAGAAATGTCCAATATACCAACTATTCTGTACTTTAAATAATTCTTTGCAATCATTTATTAAAGGGTGAATGGATTTTACATCATTTTACATTTTTAGACATGATGGATGGCAGGAAAGTAAAAGATTGTTAAATATATGTATTACATAATATGTTACTATTACAAACTTGCCAGTATCATTGTAAAGAAGATTTTCATATTGTGGTATGGTTTTGGTAGTAATTTATTTAATAAATTCACTATATTATATATTTTATATATAAGATTCGAAATGGAAGTGTTTTAAAGAGATCGGTCTTAACACCAGGTTTCAGGGTTCCCTGTGCCTTAACTGCTGTGTGAAGCTGAAAAAAAGCTATTTAAGCCACAAGAGTTTTTAACTTGAGATTAGTTTATAATTATTTAAATATAAGTTTTTAATATAGTTTCTTATTTATTTCTCAAGAAAAAGTACCCCAATAAAATTCTTAGTCACAAACACATAAAGAGAATCGACTAACAGTAAACCTAACAAGCTTTCCTTAATCTTTTCAGTAATTAGAGTAAAACACCGCGCAGTAAACAAATAATGGTGGACAATGAAACTGTCGCAAATTATTGTTATTGCAAAATCTTCGAATTCCACTACCTCTTTTAATAAATGGACAAATACAGGTAAAAATTCGCAAAAAATATATGCTCTATAAAAGACCCGGTGAAAGTAGTGAAGGATCAGCGAGAACAAATAAGGTTTTTTATTATGTCGATGTGAAAAAAAAAGTCATCTTTCTCCGAAATGGTCGGCCACAAAAGGGTTTTAGGTTTCATAACGTTTTTGCTAATATGAAAGAATACACAAATGTCATATCTTGTGGAGAGGAATCCATTTTAATTTTGATATTTTTTTTGTGAGAATTGTTGGTCGTTACATGCGTAATGTTACATATATTTTAAGTACACAGATTTGGTTCCGTATATAGTTTTATAATATATTTATTTATAATTAAGAAATAGTCTTTTTTTGGAACTCTTGGACGAGAAAACTGATATAAAAAACACTGCGAAAGTCATATGATATTCGTTTAAGATTTTTTTATAGATATTACATATATCCGCTTAAATATGTAGCAAGCACGTGTTGCTTATCAGAATTTTACTTAATATGATTAGCTTAGTAAAAAGTGTTAAAAAAAGTAAAAAGTGTAAATCATAAATGATGCATTAGAAGGGTTGAATAATGAAAACTAAATGTGTATATAATGTAACTAGCGACCCTCTTGCGGCTTCGCCCGCTTTTACTACTGGATTATTCATATAATGTATGTTTGCAAAGCACTNTATGCTCTATAAAAGACCCGGTGAAAGTAGTAAAGGATCAGCGAGAACAAATAAGGTTTTTTATTATGTCGATGTGAAAAAAAAGTCATCTTTCTCCGAAATGGTCGGCCACAAAAGGGTTTTAGGTTTCATAACGTTTTTGCTAATATGAAAGAATACACAAATGTCATATCTTGTGGAGAGGAATCCATTTTAATTTTGATATTTTTTTTGTGAGAATCGTTGGTCGTTACATGCGTAATGTTACATATATTTTAAGTACACAGATTTGGTTCCGTATATAGTTTTATAATATATTTATTTATAATTAAGAAATAGTCTTTTTTTGGAACTCTTGGACGAGAAAACTGATATAAAAAACACTGCGAAAGTCATATGATATTCGTTTAAGATTTTTTTATAGATATTACATATATCCGCTTAAATATGTAGCAAGCACGTGTTGCTTTTCAGAATTTTACTTAATATGATTAGCTTAGTAAAAAAGTGTAAATCATAAATGATGCATTAGAAGAGTTGAATAATGTAATGTAAATGTGTATGTAATGTAATACCTAAATAATTTAGGTAGGTACATTAATTACCGAAATGGCATTTTTCATAAAAAATAACATTATGAATTTGATATAGAGTATGAACTCTATTTAGGTAATTTAAATTTAATTGTTCAAAATTGTTTAATTAAACGTACCACATTTATTAAAAGTAAAATTTTGTATCACTCACTTTCCATCCAATTTTCGAGAGGAAGAAATTTAAATAACGCATACATAGAGTAAGAATCGAACCAAAAACCATTGTCTACACTCTCACATTTAATCGCTACGCCACTACAGTCTCTCTTAATATCGACGGACTGCCTAAATACACCTATCTATATATATAAAATCGAAAGGTCACTCACTCATCACGAAATCTCAGAAACTACCAGAGCTAGGAATGTCATATTTTGCATAGGAGTTACTTATAGGACGTAGGTGCTCGCTAAGACGGGAATTTTCAATATTTGACTTCTAAGGGGTTGTTTTTGGGGTTGAAAGTTTGTATGAAACTTCGTTACTACAAATGCTCGGAATCTCAAATTTTGCATGGTCGTCACTTATAGGACGTAGGTACTCATGGAGACAGAAATTAATAATAACGTAGTTCACGCAGGCGAAGCCGCGGGCGGGCCGCTAGTAGTAAATATAATTCCAATAATAACTATACAAATAACCTCAAATCCGACATGAAAAGGCTAAAAAATCGTTATAAATATTATATTGACAGTATAATCGCGTGTTTTGATGGACAGTCACCTTTTGTGCCCTTTGCACCGCACGCGACGTCACGTCAAATATGTACCTATACTACTTATAATATTTGAACATTTCTTTAATATGTTTCTTAGAAAATTTAATGTTTATTCGGTCTGTATATTATTTTGTTATTTTTATTTTTATTATTTTGCTATTTACTATTATATTGATTATAAATATATAAGTCGATAAGGCGATAAATAATTAAATATGATGGTAGTGGATTCGATTTGCGATCGTCATTCGGGCATCAATATGCAGCAAGAGAGACAGAAGGAACCTAATGCTTAGACACGCCTTGTCTATTAAGAGTTCCATTACCAATTTTCCACCGAATTCTGGAGACTTTAGGTGTTGAGTGGCGGAACTCAACGCTGCGCTGTACGTAGTGACTAGAGGAAATGAAAGAGAAAATGAAATTTTCATTCATTCCAGTGCAAAACGAAACAACTGCCGTCGCTTTTACAGTCGCACGCTCGTGCCTTACGTAATAGAAAAAATAACAATTATCTATTAATTTTTTTATTTCATAATCCTGTTACAAAAATAAGTTTAACCTATTGTACTTTTAAACCTTAATTTTAATAGTAAATGCAAATGATAATCTCAATGGGCTTCATCATAAATTATTAAATTAAAAGTTATAAAAATTAACTAAAGTAAAGCTTTTGTCGAAAAAGCTGTACGTAGACAGCTTTATGGACAAGAACTATTATTTGCTACTTCACATAAAAAATTATAAAAAATTTATAATGATATTTTCATATTGCTTTACTCTATTTAAGATGCTTATTTACCTGTTAATTTTAAATTAAATATTTTTTTCTTGTCGAATTTGAACCCACATCGACCGTAAAATCCCTATATATGTATGATACTATGTGAAAGTAGCAAATGACCAAAATCCCATACGTCTAAAAGACACTCAATTGACTTATTTTTAAATTAAGAACGATACAAAATATATGGAATTTTTTTTTTTTCGAATTAGTAGCTGACTACTGTCTGAACACAAAGTTCTAAATAGAATAGAGAAATGTGAAGCTAATTCTAATATTTTTAAACCATATTTTATATAAATTATTATTATTTGAGCGTTGGAAATTGGCTTATCTTATATCTATCTTATATTTACCCTATTAAAAAAACCCAAAAAAATCTATCTAAGTAGGTTATGTCACAATTACATACTCTGTTTCATTTTTGACATTGTACGACGTTGAAATCTATAAGTTGTCAAATAATCTTACTAAATGCAGCGACTCTCACAATATTAAAACTATTATAATAATTTTAAGTAAATACAAATTATTCTGTATAATTAATATTTGAACAGAATAATGTACGTGAGATTATTTAACTTTATAATACTATTAAATAAACTATAAGTAACTTATAAATTAAAAATCAGCCATTTCTAAAAAAAAAATATTTTTTCTATTTTTTTTTCAATTCCCTGCCATATCGACCTATAGCTAAAATAGCCTATCAAAATTCAGAATTATCATTAAAGAAAAAAACAATAATTATCAAATCTTTTTCAATGTTGCCATATTCAACTAATAATTTTGCAATTAATTTGCGTTATATCATATAATTTACACAAATATTATTTTATAGATATAAATCGAAATCTAAGCCGGTGCCGCCGCTGAGGTAGTCGTAGAAGTAGACAGACATTTCATCTAAAGCTTCAAGTCGTGGATCTGAGATGGTTTCTTCGCGGACCGATCTTGCTGCTCTTGATAGCGATCTATGAAATATAATTGTAATTATATATTTTTTCACGCAGCACATAGCAGGTTAGGCAGGAACCTAGTGTTAAAACACTTTGTTGCTGAAGACACCACTGTTACCTACTTTCCGCTGAATTCGGGGGGTATTTTGTGTTGAGGGGTGAATCTCAACACTGAATTGTAATGTTAAATTAGATATTATATAAAATCAGCCTTAAATAAAATATAAGTGGATATCTACTATTTGTAGACCAAGTGCAGAGTTTAGTTCCTCAACCGAACATTCATTCCGTATGTATGTATATATGTACACACTCTATAGGTATGTATTTCCTAATGATATTGATATTGCTAAAAAAATACTACATTTTTTAATTCTTACCTGAAGTCGGTGTCAGTGTCGAGGTCATCATCAGCGGCGAAACGTTCACGTATATCTTTCATAATACATGCTTCGAGTTTCTTGTGCTATAAAAATATAATAAAATAAATAAAGAAAGATAGAAACATATAAATAAAGTCATTATGGCTTATATAATAAATGTTAAAACAAACCTTATAACAGCGGAAAAAGAACATAGGCTTGATAAGTTCTTGCGATAGCGGTGCGTTACGCTCGATCTCTGGTACACATTGCTGTAAATAAGCAAAATATATATTTGATTTAATATTCGAATATTTATAGTATACTTATAAAATAAACTTGAAGTCGTCTTGTCGCAGCGACACTAGTGTAATCGTGGTTGTGGTTCGATCACCACTCGTACAAGTTAATCTTTTCATTTACTCTTCGTTAGTCAACCCGCAAAGGCACGCAATCCTGAATTCGTTGACAAGTGGAGAGCGGAGTGCTTTAAAGCTAGGCTATCTCTGCCTATCATGCGGGATACAGCGTGAAGCTGTAAAAAAAACGAAAAAATATCTACTTACTGAGAACTTTTGACAGAAATGCACACCATCTTGTATATCGCCCTTCAGTTGACTAGACACTGGCAGGTTGTTTATTCTTTGAGCTATTTGTTCATAATTCGGTTCCATGTTGTGGTCCAGATAGCCCAGTTCTTGGACAACACAAGTAATGTTGCGGGTGCGGCCAGGGTTGCTCATGTGCGACAGCATCTCGAAGCGGTCGCGGATGTTGATGTCGCGCTGGTATAAAGAAATTGGTTAAAATGTTGAAAATTGATATTTTCTTTAATGTAGCACGATTTGAACCCCTATGTCTTGGGAAGATTTAATTGTTTTAGCCACTTAACCTGTATGGTTATTTTTTAAGGAAACATCATTCATCTCTTGTGGATTCGATTGTCACTCGGGGGAATCAATATTAGTAAAGAGCGCCGTTGAGTTCAGCCACTCAACACGTAATGTTTCGAAAATTCTCTTAGAAGTAGTAAACTATTTTTTAAACAAGATATTTAAAATAGTCTAAAAGCTAAAAATTTTTTTTATAAATAAATTCAAATTATAAATAAAACAAAACAAAATTACTTACAGACATTCTATTATTATTCTGCTGGAAATACGGTGGCTGATAGAATCCCTGTTGGTACTGCTGTTGCTGATACGTGTAAGGGTTGTATTGGACTCCCGGGGGGTAGAACATGGGGTTGAGGGGGAACTGGTAGTACGGTTGAGGGTACGGCCTGAACTGATTCGGCATAGGATATGGGTTTGGTACTGATGGCGCTTGGAATGGCTGGAAAAGATTACTTCAGTGATTAACTTAATAATCTTTTATTATAAAGATAATAGATTTAGGGAAAAATGTTGTCGTGAGTCATCTCTTATTTTATAGCCAAAATATTTTTAATAAAAATATTAAATATGTAGAGTTTGGAAAGCACTGAGTTGTAATAATTTTTGTAGTTGTATGTTTAATCTTTTTATTTTTAATATATTTATTTATTCGAGAATAAAATCTATTCAATTTAAATTATAAAAGCTAAATAAAAGTATTTTATATTTTTAAACAAATAAAAACTAACGAAATATATGACATCAAAATTATTTCATTGTCGGTCAAATTATTTTATAAATATAAAGTAATTCTCTTTATAGAATTAATTAAAAATTTTAAATTATGAAATAAAACCTAAATAATAAATAAAAATAAATAACAAATTCTCCATGATAGTGTTACGTAAGCTGTTATTTCACAATACATTCTATAGCCTCTTTAGCTCAGTGGTAGAGCACTGGTCTCGTAAACCAGGGGTCGTGAGTTCAATCCTCACAGGAGGCATCAATTTAATAATACGATTCGCTTTTTTATTTCTTGATATTATTTTATATTAATTTACTGCTGTTATTCTATTATTATTTTATTATGTCCCTTTCTAGTAAATAAAAATTACTTTAGTAAAATTAAGTTGCCTCATGATTTTGTAAGTTAATAAAATACTAATATTTTTTTAATTTTTTTTGTTGAGATATTTTTTTTATTTTACATTTATAAAGACAAATTGTCCAAATAAATATATTTGGTTCCTTTTCAATAATATCAGTAAAGCTTTTAGTTAAAGTTAAAGATTTAAAATTTAATATTACCTATATAATTTAATATTACATTATCAACTATCAAGCATATTTAGTTTATCTATGTGATAAAATATGCGGTGACATATTTATAAAACAGCGCCATCTATTGACCAAGTGACCAAATAAGACTCAAATATTTGCGCATTATCAAATGAGATATACTAAGCCTAATTATTTCATGTACTTTATTCAAAAAAAAAACAAATAACAATAATAACTTACCCGCTGTTTAAACATATTATCAAGCATTTGCTTATGTGATAAAATCTGTGGTACATTTTCTGGAACCGCGCCATCTGTCGGCTTGGTTATAGTTTGAGTGGCTGGATCAGATTCAAACCCTTGCGGTAGATTAGCAAGTATAAGTGAAGGAACGCGTTGAATTAGTCCCTCGCCAACAGATGGCGGTGATGAACATTTAGCGTACGCTTCCTTCATTTCCTGTCGCACTTGTTTTACGACGTCAGGTCCGAAACAACTTTCGTATATCTGTAAATATTTAAAGTTTTTTTTTATACACTATTCTAAGAATTTAAGTTAAGTTATTTATTTGTATATAATATTTGTATAAAAGCTTGAAATAACAATAAAAATAATCGAAAAAACCATTAAGGATTAGTGTAATACGATGTTTGATTAAGTTTTAATTTCCTTTCTTAATACATAGAAATTTATAATATATTTTTTTTATATTTTTAACATAATATATTTGTAAAAATAAACAATTGTGTATTACAATTTAGCTATTCTTTTTGTATATATAGATTAACATTTATTTAAAGTACATTTAAGAATATAGAAGTACATATATAACTTTAAAAAATGGCAGAATTTGAATCTGCGATTTATAAAAATAGTATATTAAAGAAATATAATAATTACATAATTCTTTAATATTACTATCAGGAATCTATTGTATGATTTCAATCTAGTAAACGTGAGCAGTCGTGGCCGAGCGGTTAAGGCGTCTGACTAGAAATCAGATTCCCTCTGGGAGCGTAGGTTCGAATCCTACCGACTGCGGAATTCTTTTGCTTTTTTTTAAACTTGAAACTATTTTTTACAGTACAAAACAAGAAAGGTAAAATTATTCAATAATTCTAATATAGATACGATTTTACATAACTATGTTTTTGGAACTGTTGGTTCGGATTCCCACTCGAGGAAATAAATAATTATTTTTTCATATACTTATTAATTTCTTCAACTTAGTCGGCGTTGAGTACCGCCTCTCAACACGCAATGCCCCGAAAAAAATCTTTAAACCTAAAATGAAAGTGGGTAACGGAAACGGAGGAACTTACTTTCATCATAGCATATTTTTTGAAGAATTTGTCGTCGCTGTCAGCCAAAGCTAACGCTGCGAGGCTCAGGAGAGTGAACAAAAGTATTCCGTGTCCCATTTTATACCTGACAACAGAAAATTTTATATTAAAATGGAAAAAAAAGAAATTTATTTTAAAAATTCAATTACGGAGAACAATTAGATAAAAGAAACATTTTAATTTGGGGTTTATTTGAACTTTCTGAAGCGGTTTGGTAACACTCCGTTCCATATTTTCCGCCGAATTATGAAAGTAAGTATTGCGCTTTACAGACACACGTTAGTGTCCTTAAGCCACGACTGACCTCAGCAGATCATTTTTTTCCTATTCTTTGGACATAGAATTTTTACAATTAGGTTAATCGAGATAACATGTTCGTTACTTCCTTTACACAATGGTACCAGAATAATAAGATAAATGAGCAAAATATCTACATATTTTAGCTCAGTTTCAACAATATTCACGTACCTACATTAAAATTAGAGGCCAGTCGTGGCGCCACAGCACAAGCGTGCGACTATAAACGCGGCAGGGTGTGGCTTCGATTCCCGCTCGAGGAAAAATATTTAACTTCCTCGCTCTGGTAACGAGCCAAAGTGCGGCGTTGGGTTCCGCAATTTTGGTGTACACTCAAACTTTTCCCCTGTGCCACAACTGGCCTCTACGTCATAAAAACCAAATCATGCTTAGTTTATTATTTTAATATTCAAAATAAATATTATAAATAATTTATGTACCCAATAATAACATATGTCATTACTACATATGTTTAAGCAATTAAACACTATCATTCAAACATATGTTTAAGCAATCGCGAACAACTATCTTTATCTGTATTTATAATTTAAAGCCTACAATTTCCATTTTAACTTAGCGGTGGAGTGGGCGTGTGTTCTTAATAAATCGAAGGCCAGTTCATTAACATTGCTGGTTCGAACCGTTAGGAGTACACCAGGAATTATTATTTCATTATAGGTAATTTAGTTGGTATGAAGTATGGAATTTGGTTTAGTTATGCTATTGCGTAATAGATGGCTCTGATTGTTTCGTTGAATAGCGACTAGGCTTTTACGATAAACTTCCTGTAATATTCTTTTTATGATAGTTTAAGTAAATTAACTAAAATTATAGCTTTTATATAGTTTGTATATGCTTCTTCATGCTGTGTCTCGCATATAGTAGTATAACCTAGTTCTCGTATTGTCCAATTTTCAAAACATGTATTGAGTGGCAGAAATCAGCCCTAGGCTTTCTCTTGTTACCAAAGCGAAAAAATGCAAATAATTAATTCCCCCAGATGGGAACCGAATCCAAAACTGTCGAGTTTGTAGTCGAAAAATGTGCCGTTACGCCACGACGGCGTTAATTAAAGATAGACCTACATTATTTTCATCTCACAAAATATGTAAAAATATATGCAGATTTCATATTGTCATATTTCTCAAGTTATTTGTTTATATGTCAATAAAAATTAAAAAGAAAAAGGAAAGATTTGAGCTTTATTTAGCGATTTCGCAAATGTATGTTGTTTGAAGTTGATCATTTAGCTGACGTATGTAAAACCGACTGTTTAGCTTTGTGAACCAAAGCAATTAGCAAAACATACTGAATTTGCTTCCGTCCTTACATTATCTTAAACAGAATACATTAATTATTATACGAAATGAAATAAATTTAAAGCTCAAATATAATTAATAATTTTAAATTATTATTTTTAAGCCCATTCGTGGCACAGGGGTGTGATTGTAAACGCAACAGGTTCTGGAGGGAATTCTGCAGACATTGCGTGTTGAGTGTCGATACTCAACGCCACGGTTTGTTCCAACATCAGTGTGAAAAAATGAAAATATTACCTAAATTTTTGATTTCCATAAGGGACATAATGAAAATATTAAATATTTCATTCTTTTGATTTCCTCGAGTGGGAATTGAATCCACAACGCGTGTACTGTTGTGCCTCAGTTACCTCGTGCCTTCACGACACGACTGGCCTCAAGGTAAGTATAGCATATTATAATATTCACTTCGTCTAACTTTCTCATAAGATCTTAGATGGCAAGAACACTAGATGTTTCCATATAAGGTCATTCATTATCTTTTTACACACGTTAACGGTGAGCATTAATCGTTTAAAACAATTTATTACCGTTTCAGACATCAGTCTAAAGCTTAGTTCCATTTTGATTATAATTGCTAAAACATGTTAGTTTATTGACTTCTTTGGAACATACTATGTATATAGGCACTTAGGACGTGTCCTTAGTATATTATATTATCGTGTAAGACTTAGAAAGGTTTCAATTTGAAATCTATAGGGTATAATATATATAAAATTTGAATATTCTATTAGTTTTATACGACAAAGTACGGTGTTAGGTTACGCTACCCACCCAAGTAACCTAACAAGTGTTCTAGGAACTCATTTTGCAACTATGGAAATGGAGAAAAGAGTGATGTTATATACATTTATCTCTATCTATTCTACAATATACATAATAATATGATTTAAAGAGATATATTAATTTTATTAATCGCTACACGGGTGCTTAATAATTAGGCTTAAAACCCAGACGAGTTATATTATCTTAATAAATACTTTGAATAATAATATATATGTACGAATACAGACATTTCTCGACTATAGTATGGTTTATTAAGTGTTAGTTTCCGATGTTTAACACCACGTAATGTAGAGGCATTACATTTATATATAGATATAAATGCATAATGTTTCTCTTTCTTAAACAAATTAAAAAGGAAATACGTAATTGCGTGGAAAAACATATTGACTTCTAACTATTTTACGACCACCATTATAATTTTTTCTCTCTTCTTAACGACTCGCTAGTCTATATAACTTGTATGAGAATAACATTACTATATATGGCTCACTTCGAATAAGTTACTTATAACTAGTTTTATTGCATTAGTGAATTAATTTATAGAAGTTAATACTTAGATTGACATTTTAATTTATTTTCTATGACAGCCATTAATTTTTTACAACCTGCTATTAAGGGCAGGTGTCTGTTAGATTATGAGTGTCATTTATTGAGTAATCTATGTTATTATTGAGTCGCTCTAATGTCTTAGAAAATCCATTAGATTTACACAGTTGCTTGTCAACACAAGATGGCGTTAATGAACATTTACTTTTAGGTTATGTTTAATATAAAATTGTGTTGCTTTATGTTTTTTTGCCCCATAGCAAGATAGAGAAGATCTTTTCGCCTAATTTTCTAAACATTTCGTCGTTGTGTAACGGGGTGAGACGCTGCGTTTTAGATTTTTATCCCAGTGAGGAGATGAATTTGCTAGACATAACGTGGCGCTAAGTTCTGCTATACAACATCAACTATCTCGAAAGTTATGGGGAAAGTGGGGGGTGGAGTGTCTTAGAACTGGGTTCCATCTGCCTACCAACGTGACGTGATAAAGATACGACAATGAGTAAGTCAATGAGTCAGCAATGTTTCTCAATACAGAGTGGGGAACGAAGTATATTAGGAAAGATGACCAAAGTTCACTAACAAAATACTACCATATATGTAACGATAAAATAATATTAATTTTACACAATTCACATGCCTTGAACGATGTTTAAAATGTAAAGCACAAAAGAATCTCAATTATTACAGATTAAATATTATGTTTTATGGATCTCTTTCTATTTATTTCCTGTTTTTATCACGGTTTTATATTTATGATTCAATCATAAATATAATAAATATTTATTTAGTTGCGCTATCCGTCACAAGATGGCGGTATCTAGGGTCAATGGTCGCTCGAAGCCTTCGCAGGCGCATCTGCTACACTCAACTTTCGTAATGACCACATATTTAACTTTTGTTTTATTGTACGTTGCGGCTTACTTAATGTGGATTATATTTTTTATGGCTTAATATATCAATACATGATAATATAATTTATTAAAATTGAAAAAATATAAAAAGAAAATGTTTTTATCGTTCCATATCTCTACATCTACTTTAAAACGATACAGGAGATGCTAATAAAGGAGATATTAATAAAAATAATAATATATTAAAGTAAATTTTCTGCCTCATGGCCTTTAGTGTTGATTTTCCATTCAATCACTTTCTATTTTGTAGGAAAAGAACTCCTTTTACTGTAAATTGTATGAATTTTCTCATTCATTTTCATTCAAGGCAATTTCGATTGCCTACTTCTCAAATAATCATTTTCTTTAAACTGTTTATATTTATTTACCTACATCCTATATTACTTTATTTAATATATGCTACATAATAAAAAAAATTCTGAACAGATTGCAAACAGACATACATAAATAATCTCTAAGCGTTCCATTTTTTATCATTCAGCTACGGAATCCTAAAAACTACACTAGATACATATTCGATACAATACGTTTATAGGTAAAGTAAGTACCCTAACGTAACTATAATAGTTTAATAAACATTATAGTTTAGAAAACACAATTTAAACAAAATATTAATAAAAAAAAGCACACTGCCGCTTGATAAAAAACAAAGAATCAACAGGTGAACGGTCGGTAATTGCCTTAGAACATAAACAACTATAGAAATATCATGCGAGGCATCTTGAGATTACTTGAAGTTATCTCAAGATATATGATGTGACAAAAAGTGTTTATGGAGTTATGTAGGAAATTACATAATTGTAATGAATTTTCCCGTGGGATTACTCGTTATAGTGGAGAAATGTGAAGTGGAAAATTAGAAAAGTATTTTCCTTTTTTTCCATGGAAAAAGGACAAGACAAACGAGCGTTCGGATCACCTGATGGTGATCACCGCCGCCTACGACCCCGTGCAACACCAGAGGAGCTACAGGTGCGTTGCCGGCCTTTAAGGTTGGTGGTGGTGGTGGTTTGATAATATAAGATTCGATAAAGATCAAAAGGTACAATAAAAACTAAGAACGGCGTGGCTCAGTTACATAGCGTTAGACTGTAGATGCGACGATGTTGAGGGTTTCCGAAGTAAGTAATTTATTATAGAAAAAATATTTTTCGACTTTTTTGCTCAGGTAAAAAGACATCTAGTGGGAACCTAGTGTTAAGATATTCCGTTCACCATATTCCATCTAATTCTCGAGTTATTGGATATTAAATGGTGGAATTCAATATCCCGCTTTGCGAGAGATTTTCTCTTCCTTTTTTGTAACTTCCAATTCTGAGACATTTCGAATGAGAATCTATAAACTATCAACATTTTTACGTTTTTACTCGATTGTACCTTCTATTTCTTGTAATTACGCTACTCTGGTATTAAATATCGAGTTAACGAGCTATTCCTAACAATACCAACCAATGAACACACACATATAGCATTTCCATTGGGCCATAACATTCTGTGGTCGTAATTTACTACCTTCACATTGGAACGAGTGTTCTTTTTGTAATCATGATGAAACAAGTTATCTATTTTAAACGATACAAGTTTTGTAATCCATCTACGAATTGAAGTGTTATTAATATGAAAATGATTGACATAAATAGATGGAGTTTTAATTAAAGAAAAAAAATCAGCTTCACGCTGTATCCCGCACACAGCAGAATAGGCAGAGGGAATATAGTATTAAAACACTTCTTTTCCCACCTATCGGCGAATTTTTCGAGGCATTGCGTGTTCAGCGGCGAAACTCATTATCCCGAGCGGAAATCGAATCCCAAACCGTCCTATGTACAGCAGTTATACCACGCTGTAATTGTTTTTGTCAATTAATTATTAATTTCAGTTGTTTTAATAGTTTTTCTTAAAATATGTTTCAATTTTGTATTTTATATGGTGTAACTCTTCGATTAATGTCATTAGAGTGTAAGACTTGAGTTGAGTGTTATCTCTACCATTCGTTAAGGTCAGTTGTTAACTTAACGGATGGTGTGTTGGCTTATATAAATTGTAATTTCAAGTTATATTTTATTAATATAATATTATCCTATATTTTTTTAAAGCGAAAAGTGTTATTTATTTATTGGAAAAGTACGCTTAATTTATTTGAGATGAAACAAAGAGCAATATATATTTTATTATTTTTTTTTTGTTTCGCCCTATATCCCGTACATAGTAGGCCAGTGTAATGCCAGGAAGAAGTAGGGTAGACAGATGCAGTATGGAGTCTAGTATTAAGATACTCCGTTCCCACTAAGATACTTCCGTTTCCCACTTCTGGAGAGAATTCTGGAGGCTTAGTGTGTTGATTGAAAATATATGCAAAATATATTTTTAGTTATTCCTTTAAACAAGAAAAACTTCATGGTGTGTCAACGTCTAACTGCAAACGAAATGCATCTAGACTTGAACTCCTCTCGTAGTCTTCAAAATATTTCCATTTTCCCGCTCCCATAAGACAAAAAGCGGCGTTTAGCTCCGCCAATTACCACGTAACGTCGTGAATTTGGGCGAAACGTAGATCTCTTTGCGGAACACAAAAAAGGAAATATTAAGCACCGAAGAAATTAGTATTCTTATGAATAAACATAATAAAATTTTAAGGTTATTCTTTACTTTAGCACATTTCATTCGGCCATAAAATAAACGGTATTCAACAGTTATCTTGTATATTTAAAAAAAAAAGCTTCCGCCATTTACAAATTACACGCCATTTTGATATGTATGTACAGTGTTGTAATATGCAAATAAAAAAACCCGTTGCTTTGAAACAATTAAGTAATAATTATTTTTTATTAACAATAGAAAAATTATTTGTTAAAATTATTAGTTGAGATAGTAGAATTAATTTCTGTTTAAAGCTACATGATATTAAAAGAGTCCATTTGTAGCTTACTTTAGGTCAATATATTAAAGCACTGTAAAAGTTAAATTATGTCAAAAATATTTAAAGAAAGGAAAGTGGAGAGCGGAGTGTCTCGACAATACGCTACCTCTATTTACCCTGCTTTTGCAGGATATAGGTTGAAGCTGTCAATATACTCGTAGGTAATAGCTTAGGTATATGAAATAAGAATAACGTTTCCCCTTTCTGACGTGTTCTTTAAAAGCTTCTTTTGAAATTGTCATAAGCGGGTTTTATTGTAGTTAAAACAAGGACAAGCACGTGATTGTAACGCAACTATTGCAGTTTCGATTTCGACTCGTGGAAATGAATTATTATTTGTTACTACATTTCTTTCTTCGCTCTGGTATCAAGAAAAAAGCGCTGCGTTGAATTCTGCAACTCAACAAAATTTAGTGAAGGAGGAGAAGGTCTTAACAGCGAGTTCCCTCTGCCTACCATGCTAGGTATAAACGGGATACATCGTGAGGCTGACAAAAAAAACGTTTAAATGTGTCTCGATTGGGAATCAAATCCAAAACCATCACGAGCCTGATGCCCTCACACACATATAGTAGACACAACAAGAACTAAGATAATAAATACAAAATACAAAATTACCCTGTTAGAAAAGCGAAAATAAATTATAGGTCATTAGTTGCAATCAGGGCAGCATTACGCACGCATTACGAAATGTAGTTTAGCCTAAAGGGCTAGCGGTATATCCTTTGTTTTTCAATTCACTCGCATCACGCAGCCATTACCTCTATATAAATGGATTCTTATAAGAATAGAGTTAGTACACCTTTTGTTGGTTCGTAAGATTAACTGCTTTAAGAATTTGGTGTTCGTAGTTCTTGTTGTCATGTAAAATAATAATAGTTTAATTTCAAGAGTAATGCTATATTCTACAGGCAGAGGCAATCTGGGAACTCGTTCACATTGAGACACTTCCGTTCCTCACTTTTCGATGACTGGTGGAACACAACGCCGAGTTTTGCCTCGTTACCACAGCGAAGAGAGGAAAATATCAAATATTTTCAAATATTTCGTCGAGTGGGAATCGAATCTACAACCGTCGTAAGTACAGTAAAACGCGTCTGGGCTACGACGGCGTTATAATAATAATTAAAGAGCAAACTATTTAAGACATGGTGTGATGTATGCCGGAATTTAATGCCGCATTTTGTCTCGATTGTCTCGATATGAAAAAATAATTCATTTTGAACCTTTATCGCCTTCACTGTAACCAGTTGCCCCATTGCGCCTAAACATTGATTTTAAACACCATTTTTTTATTTTAATTAAATAATAAATAAGAAAGGAATGAAAATAGTAACATATTATAGAATGTTAGGATTTTCTAAAGTATAAATAATTTAGTACACTGTTTCATATAAAGAAATAAGGTTATATATCTATCTTTTCGTATATCAAATATTACAATTCCTAGAGCTTTTGAAGTATTATAATAATTGTTTAATATCAGCCTGGAATCCGGAACCTAGTATTTAATGTGTCTTTCGGAGCGTGGAAAGATAACTTATCTTTCCTTTTATCTATGTGTGACTAAAAATTACTTAACTAAAATAGATCTTATCTAAATTATATAAAGTAAACTTACATTTTATTTTATCACCCATAGTTATTCCCATATTTTTCCACGAAGCTTTTCAAAGCTTTATAAGCACTATATATATAAAATAAGCTAAATTTATAAACCGTTTGGTAAACAAACATACAAACGAAAAATAAAAACATTTTCCAACTGTTAATATCAGTATTTCGTGAACTGAGCCAACCATAGTTTTTTTGTCGAAAGAACGGTACGTATACTGTTTACACAGTGATTCTTTATAATAGCTATTTTCTTTTCGTTTTGGAGGAAGCAATTTTGAAGGAATTCTTAAGCTTTTTTGTCATTTATTTGTTACTGGCCCGCCTGCGGCGTCGCTCGCTTGAACTACGATTATTTATTTAATACAACTTAAGTGTACGTAGAGAAAATTGCATGGTGATTTTAGTTAGTTTAGTTAGGTTATCTATATTGTTATATTCTTTTGAGATTTCATTTGGTTTCTGCTTGGGAAGATTGTTGTATCTAATAGGCAAATGTTAAGTTAATTTAATATTTATTTGGGTGGTAGTTATCCCTACGGTATTTCGGGATGAAATATACCCCATATGCTGCACTACAACCTACCCAATAAAAGTAATATAAAAATCGATTAAGCTGTTCTGATAAGGATGGACAAACAGAAAGACAGATTATATATGTATAAGATATAAATAGCTATATGAACTTTGTAAAAATAATTTTATTTTGAAATTACAGGAAGACATTTTAATTTTATTTTTATATATAGACATTTCCAATCGTTTGGATTTGGATTTTAAACGTGGGGTCTCTGTTGTAGGGTAAAGGCATTGTTGATCGTGTACCTTCATAAAATGAAATACTTTTTATTCTTTCTATTTGGTAAATCGATTTGTTTTATTTACCTTGACTTGCTACGTATTGTTATGGTAGAAGTTAAACTGTCACTGTTTTTTTTATTATTTAGGATTTTATATAATATTTTAAAAGTGATTTGAAACCTTTAGGTTACCTAGAATCACTTTTGATACCAGCCATTGAAACTTATTTCATTTGCGTGTATTAAAAACGTTGAGAGTAGTCAACGAAAGCAAGTTCGATCCGGAATCCAATATTTCCATTTCCTCCTCCCGAGGCACACGTGAGATCGTTCGAGAATGTAGAGTTCCGCCACTCAGCACGCAATGTCTCCATCAATCGGTGGAAAGTGGGGACCGGAATGTCTTAATGAGAAATGTCTTAATGAGAAATGTCTTAATGTGAAATGTCTTAATACCCAAGTTCCCTCTTCTTACACTTAGCTCAGTTCAGTCAAAAAACTGCCATATAATAAAGATATTCAAGAGTTCATCACATCAAAATCAATTAAGTAAAAAATCCAAATGAGATGTAACAGTTTTTTTTCCATCGTGATTGACGACATCATAACTGTTATTTGTAATAACTTTACGGTAGATTAAATATAATGGTAGTACGGTGTGAGAATAATGTGGAGATGTAAACAAATATTGATATACTAGCGACCCGCTCGCAGTTTCACCCGCATCAATTATTTAATTAAAATCAAATCAAATCAGCTTCACGCTGTATCCCGCACACAGCAGGGTAAACAGAGGGAACCTAGTGTTAACATACTCCATTCCCCACTTTCCGCTGAATTCTGGAGGCATAGCGTTTTGAGTGGCGGGGCTCAACGCCGTGCTTTGCCACGATACGAAAGTGAAGAAATGGAAATATACATTTAAATAAATATTTCATTTCTTCGAGTGGGGATCGAATCCACAACCAGTCGATTTTACAGTCACACTTCGTGCCCCTGCGCCACGACTGGCCTCGATTATTTAGGTATTTACTAACTTTACCTACATGTATATAACATATTTATTTAGGACCCGATTTAAACAAAACAAACACTAAATGTTAAGAAATTTGCTAAAATACAATTCGTTTATACTATAAAAATGGCTGTGTATTCAACACAATGAAGAAATATATCAAAAATTGACCGGAAATGAACAATAAAACGAGTTTCCCCAAATATAAAATACAAACTTTAAAATTCAATCGTCAACAAGAACATTTTACCTAAATTAATATTATTATATCAAAGCCATTTTCCGTTATTTCACTTCACTATGTAAACGTATTATATATATATTCTATAATAATATATCTATATTTATGATAGTCTATGGGCTATATTTTAATGGTGGGTCGTAAGTTCAAGGTGTACCGTAAGCATTCTCATTTCTGGGAGCTTTTGCAGAAAATGCATAATATATTTTATTGCAGAAATAACACTAGCTAAGACATTATTATATAAGAAAATATTCTTCACGCTTTAACGGCGTAGTTGACACGGTAGTTGTGGGTGTGGGTTGAAATTCATGAAGTTTAAATTATTTAATTATATTATATGGCAGGGTAGGCAGAGGGAACCTGGGAACCTAGTATTAAAACATTCCGTTCCTCATTAAGACACTTCCATTACCCACTTTCCACTGAATTCGTGCACTTAATTACTCAAGAGAAAACTTTAAAAAATCATATACGTTTGAACTTGTAAGTATTTAAATATTTTTAAGTATTTACTTACATTTATTAACTGTATCTCTTCATTTCGTTTACCCATTTAAAAAGTAATAAAAATAAATTATACTAATTTAAAATTGCGAATGGGCATATATTTATGATTTAGTTATTAAAAAATATTTTTAAATTATTAACTTTTATATGCTCATATCATTATTTTCAAAGTATTCATTCATATTACACATCTATGTTTCCGTATGGCTACTTTTATGACCACATATAAAAATATTAATAACAAAAAATAATATCAGATAATAAAAAAATGTCTTAAACATTAAATATTTACTTTAAAAACTGTTCAGAATTTATATATTTGATTTACACTTAAATAAACTTTATTTTTTAAGGAAGATTGGAACCTAGTAATATGACATCTAAAGGTGTCTCGTATTACATATTAGATAAGAAATTAATTACTTCGCGTAGCTTCTATATTAGTATGTACTTAAAATACGTTTTTTTTGTATTAAAAATAAAACATAAGTAAAAATAAACTCTACGAGAGCTATTGCCATGAGTTTTCTGAGTTCATGGTAATCAGTCAAGGCCTCATTTAATTTTCTACAGTAGTAAACACCAGTCCCTAGTCTGGTTTTGAAACCCTTTCTTTAAAGGTAAAAATAATGGAAAACTTTTGTTGCTAGTTGTATAAATTATGAACAGGTTCTCAAGTGCAGCTTTATAGAAAATTGTGTAACTTATTTCGAAATAGAAATGTATTGAAGTATGAAGAAATATTTACAATAAATAAACATATTTTTAATTTAAAATAAATTATTTCATATCGGTCGTCGAGATACGCGCACAGCTTCTGAAGGTGATAGGGTTCGATTCCCACTCGAGTGTATTTATTTTCATATCCTCTAGTAACAATGTCAACCGCGGCGTTGAAGTTCAACACTGAACAATGAATATCCTGTATTTTAAGTGAAAAATGGAGAACGGAGTGTCTCTATCGTTGCTATATGCGGTATTAATAATACAAATTAATTAAATAAATAAATTCCTATAATATATTGTAGATCTGAAATAACTGATTCTAAACTTAATTATTATATGACGAGTATAAGAATTTTGAGTAATGTTTAATAATTACAAATTATATATGTTTAAAACTATAAAATAAGATTAAATATTAATAAAAGAAATATTTGTTGGGAAATGATATCAAACTCACGACCTTTGCCATTGTATCACAACTCTTAACCACTAAATCTACACGTCAGCTGAATCTATATGCTATTATTAGAATAGTATTCAGTTCTAAAGAAAATAATGAGTGAAGTTAACTTAAAAATATTTGAACTAAATGATATTTAACCTTGTAATTTTTAACACAGAAATCTATTTTTCAACAAAATTTAATCAAAAACCGATAATTTTTACAATAAATTTAAAAAAAAGCTCACTTATACAATTAATAAAAACCATTAATAAAAAAAACGCTAAAAGCAATACAAAAAATACAAATAAAATCCATATATAACACCCCAAAAACCTGTAATTACTAATTAATATACAACCAAATTAAATATGACAGGAAATACATGAACAACACTCACCTGGAGAAGACAACTAATACACATAGGATAGGATGCGCAGAGCAATGACTCTCGCACTTGACCTTGCGCGGGCGAGTAACGCGAAACAGCCGTGGTGCTCGTTTTATACTGGCTTCGTTTTACATACGGCTATTGGGTTTGATGGACTGAGTTTAAAGGTAACAGGTTCTGGGTTCGATTCCCACTCGAGGGAATGGAACTGTCATAATGGGAACGCTTGTCTTAACACTAAATTCCCAGTAAGATAGTAAAGCAGAAAAATATTTAATTGTCTTTATCTGTTATCAAAATTAAAGTCAGACTGCACTGTCGGTTACCAGCAAAAACAGCAGAACTGCCTTCCAAACCAGTAGCTTTACCTTCATTCGATGATTCAACATTTGAAAAAAATATATTTAAAATTGAATTTGAAAATTGAAATTTTGGGCGTACCTCGTTGAGCGTTCGACGACAATCTGTTGATCTCGACAGAGTAGACGACTTTGCCGATGAACGTTATCAAAGGGATTTGGTACTGGACTCCCCATTACTATCGTGTTAAGGCAAGCGGACGATAGAGTGGCATGACAGCATTTCGACGGCTCCTCCACCAAGGCTTACCACTATAATTAGTGATAAAGAAATCGACGGAGTCGAGGAAGTTTCAGTATTAAAAGATTTCAGTAATAAAGAAAACGACGAAACGACGCGACGAGTAGAAATTTAGTTTTAAATAATTGTTTAGTCTTGTTATAGGCGAATATATTTGAACTCACATATTTTGATCATATTTTCAATTTATGCATTAAAATAATTAATAAAAATAGACATTAAAATAACCTTAAGAAACCTGTTCAAAATGGTCTTTATCATTTTAAAATATTCTTCAGTTATATAAAGCCCAATAATCTGGATTCACTTAAAGCTGCTTATTAATAAAAGCCAAATTTAGCACCTTTCTCTGCCTTTCCCGCGTTATGCAGGATAGAGCGTGATTATAAAAAAACTTAGTTGGCCAATCAAAAGAACAGTATGTATAACAACACGCTGAGCTTATCCAACTTAAGAAGGACCGCTTCATCAACACTGACCAAAGAAATATCATTCATATATAGGCGTAGTCATATTACATATTCTTATTATACTTTTTGCTTACCATTCCCAAATCGAGATACGTAATGGTGGAGGAAGAGAATTATGTAAGAGTTATCAAATTGAAATTGTTCATTAAAAAAAAAGGAGATCTACTAATATTGAAGAATGGGGATTGAAATTGAAATGCATTTTTTAGAAATAATGGATGTTTTTTGGTGGAATAGACACTGCAGGGTAGATAGGGGGAATGTAGTGTTAAGACACTCCGTTCCATATTTTCTGCCTAATTCTGGGGGCTTTGTGTATTGAGCGGCGGAACTTAACGCCGCGGTTTGCGGGCTAGTAATATGATATCGTAGTAATGGTCGTAGCATTAGTATGACACCGATTTCAAAATTATATTTTTTTAAAAATTATTTATTTTAATAAAATCAAAGTACGTTTTACCTACTTTATCTTAAGTAAATTTATTATATACTTTTTAGTTTATTGTTTGAAGTCGGTTTTTTCTTTGTTAAAAAATAATTTTATTTATAAAAAAATTACGTACTTAATATAATGTACCAATTAGAATCATTTTAATTTTATTTCTTTTGTGGAATATTCGTAGGTGGCCTTGAATTTTGATTGTAACTGAAGAGGTTTTAATCTTCCAACTTATAATATTTTTTGTCAAAATACTTAAAAGTTGTTAACAATTTATTATACGCTCCGTCTTTAGATCCTCTAAGTTAAACTTCTAAATGTTTAAGTATATATAAGTTAGAGTTATAAAAGCTAAGAAAAAAAGTTATTTTATGGCATTAAATTAATAAGAAATAAACTAAACATGTTTTACGTTGCGGTTAAAACGACAACCACTCCACTGGATTCTTATTGACTTAAAGTCCACTATAAATACTCGTAATTAAAACTAATTTTTTTTCATAAATATATATGTATAGGTTATTTTTATTAGGTATTATATTTGATATAAATTGGTGAAGTCAGGTTTACGGAAAAAAGAAATAATTTTGTAAGAAGTATTATTATACAAATTAATATATTTTTTAAGTATTTTTTTTTTCACTGTAATAATTATTGTATTCCATGAATATGGCCAAATTATCTTTACTATTATTTATACGTTGTTAAGTTTCCAGAATTCAGCGGAAAGTCTGGAACGGAAGTGACTGGAACTGGTTCCATATTCCATCTGGTTACCCTGCTATGTGCTGAATAAGACTTGAAGCTAAAAAAATCCTTACAAAATTGAAATTTTATTATTTGGCAAAATCTATTTAAACTTAAGTAAAGTGAGAAATTGCAACTAGTTTTTTTTTATAAATTGTACAATTTTCTTTACAGAGACAGTAAATGTACAGTTGCTAAACATAAATGATGATTGATGTTTCATATAGTGTTGCGAAGATTGACTGTGACAAGAATGAAATTGTTGTATTCGTATTTTGTACTATTATAGCAATGTTCACAGAACTTAACTAACTTACTTCAAGTGGGACCAAAGTGGTTCAATATTTATATTTATTTAGAAAAAGTTTCATCAATAAAAGCTCATCTTTTGTTAGAGTTCCAAACTCAAAGGGTAAAATAGAACGAACATTAACGGAACTATATTATTAAATAGAGGACAATTAATATTTAAAGGTCTCGGTGTAAATGTACGAAATTCTACAGATTAATAAGAACGTACTCATGTATGTAATGTATTAAAATTGATATGATTTTTTTAGCTTCATGCTGTATCCTGGACGCAGCAGTGAGAGAGACGCTAGTGTTGAGACACTCCGTCCGTTCCCCATTTTCCGCTGAATTCTAGATTCTTTTTACAGTCACACGCTTTTGTGCCTGCGCCACGAATGGCCTCATAAAGCGTTATTGTTGTTACTGTTGATATAATTAAATATTTAAAAAAAAATGAATTATATTTAAATTTATGTTATATTTATCCATTTAGTTCTCATATAACTTCTATAAAAAATTTTTCTTTTCTCACAAGTTCTAATGAACTGAAATAATAAGAAAATACGGGCTTTTAATTTATATAATTCATATACCTAACTGAGATTCAATGAGTTCTAGGTACTAATTACCGAAATAGTTGTTTTTATATAAAAAAGCTTAAATAATGCAGTGCAACTATAAAAAAATCTATTATTTATATAAGATTTCCTAGCTTAATGTCGCTTATAAACAATCTTTAATAATAACTTTTTTAATATATTGAGTGAAAGTGACCTAAACTAGGATTTGTATCAATTTTATCGATTCCTACTAACAATATTAGAATTTTACACACAATTAACGACTTTTCTAACGACTATCACCCAAGCATAAGGAATAGACTAATATCCGCTTTCGTAGATCTCTAGACGATTTAACTCTAATTAATTGATAGAAAGTAGGTACATACATCTTTATGGCTGTCTCCTTTTTGGTCTACTTTCACACTGTCCTATAGTACAATATATTTTGATAATGTAAAACTAGTCTTATTTTACATATTACATAAAAAAATCAAGTAAAAACAGCTCCATACGTTATCATAGCTTCAGTATACGTATAGCACGGTGGATAGAGAAGCAATAGTGAGAGCAGAGAAATATAAAAACAAAATAAAACATTTAATGTATAAAAATAAATATTTTTTTCACGGTATATATCGCATTTAGTAGGTTGGTAGAGGTAACCAAGTTGTTCCTCTCTTTCCGCCCAATTTTAAAGAAATTTCGTATTGATTGGCAAGCCCCGATGTCGAGCTTTGTTTAATTAGCAAAACGAGGAAATTAAAATAATAAATAATTCCTAATTCCTAATAAATCAAACTAATAAATCAGTCAATTCCAAAATTGTCATAAACGAACATTAAAAAAATATAAAATGGGCATGCGTGAAAAATTAAAAACCATGTGGTTCATGCACTAGGTTCTCTCTCCCTATCCTGTAGATCAAGAAAAGCGAATCACAGATGTTCAAAGTTCAAACTAGCTTATGAAAAGAAAGAAACAAATAAAATAACGGTGCATATCGTTCCGGTTATGTGTGACCAACCAATTGTTTATGGACACACACCAAATCTTGAAACGGGAAGCTTTCGCTGTTTTATCAGTATTATATAAGGTTCACGTTTTTCAAATACAATAGAAAACTTGTATTTATTTGAAAAATCTTGTAAGAAATAACTCTTGTAATAAATAAAGTATTAGCAATCTTATACAGCAGTTTTCAAGCAACTTTTAAGTTATTAATAATTCTGCAACTCGTCACTAGATGGCGGTGTTAATGTATTTAGGACTGCCAAATAAAGTTTGAATCAAAGTAATCGCTATTGTGTGTTGAGGTATCTATCTATCTATTACGTAAAAAATTAAAAAAATATTAGTGCAGATATTTTAAAAGCATTTTACTGGATTAAAAGTCTTAATTATTTCTAGATTCAAAGTATCTTATCGTTGTCTTTACATGATCAATCACATTAGTGGTTCATTTCAAACCAAGAGACTTGGCTGCATCCGTAGCATTCATCTTTAATTTTACCCAGTATTAATAAATCAATTTTTGCAAAATTATAGAAATATCGTGTACAGAAGTGTCAAAATAATTTTAATTATTATTATATTAAATCCATACAAATATACTATTTTTACATCATATTATCTTTATATTGCCAAATTTTGTAAAATATTGCAAGTTTAATTTGTCAAAACGGGAAAATACCTTTTTGTTCAAACAACATTAAATTAACAATTTCCAATTTTTTTTACCATAAACCATCGTCATCATATTTTCTATTTATAAAAGTATTATTTAAACGTCCGAGCTGATTTAATAGCCCGAGAACTAACTTACCAAGAAATAAATATGCTAATTACTTCATACATCCCCAATCCTCATCCTGTACATTTAACCCAAGTGTACGAGTACATCTAAGTTATCAATCGGTTGATTAATCAATAAGGGAGCTAATTTACCGTCGACTCCATTTCCGCCTAAACCTGTAGAGTTTGTGTGATTATTCCACTTCGCTATCACTAATGTCAATTTACGCTATCATTGGATCTCCTGCTAATTATCTGGTGAGGACTGTTCACGACAACAGTTTATTACGTTTTACATACGAAATAGGGGGTTTTTGTAAGTTACTTGAACACTGTTTTGCTATAAATTATCGTTTCTTTTAGAACCTTTGATAATGTTAGTTGTAAAAGACAGGTGGAATACACTAACAAGGTGGAAGCTATGCTTTACAACAACTTTTTTTCAATGTTTGCTTTATAATATACTACAGATAGGTGGAGTTGGCTCAGTGTTAAGATTCCTCGTTCTAAGCGTCATGTCGAATTTAACTACAAAGCGTATTAAGTCATTGACGTTGCTTTAAAATATATTTTTTTTGTCAGATTTAGATTTTATTGTATGTCGGTATTGCACATATATCTTTGATTTAACAACTTATCTATACACTACTCTCTAAGAGTAATAAAATTTGGAATTCAATTTTCAATAACAAACTACAAATAAAAAAAAATACTTTATGAAATTATGTAATAAACCACTTCCAAGATCTATTTTAATTATAAAATGATAGGTCATGGTTTTACAAGCGACGCGATAAACAGACTACATATAGATATTATTATAGAAACATCTAAGAAAATGTAATAATCTACTTTGAAACTAGTATGGATGTAATTCATATACAGATAGCCTAGAATCTATAATATTAATTGTGTAAATCCTGTAATTGCAACAAAATATAAGATCTTGGAACGGGATCGTAGAATTGCGACTTCGATAAGGAGGCAGTGCAAAACTCTGGTCAAGTATAAAATTATGAGCATCTATAATGACACTATGGCACGCCTATTACACATAATTATTTCAACTGAAAATTATAGCTTTGGTTTTCTTATAGTACATTGTGCAACTTAAAATGTTTTGCATATTTTTAAAATATTAATTCTAAATTTTAATATGTATATTTTTAAATATATTATATTATATATTTTTTATTTATTTTTTATTTATTTTTTATTTATTACGGAACGACATTATATTGTCTAAGTGACATTGACGTTTTGTTAAAATGTGTTGTCTATGGTAACAAGTAACAACTTAAATGTCAAAGTCAAACATTTAAATTTAGGTTAGGGTTTGAGTATCTGCCGAAATATAATAAAACTTTATTATTATAATTTATAAATAAACTATATAAATACAAACAATAGTCATGGCCAGCAAGCCTAACTCAAAGCGAACAATATATGTAGGTGGTTTAGCGGAGGAAGTCGATGAAAAAGTGTTAAACGCAGCTTTTGTTCCTTTTGGTGATCTTGTTGATGTTCAAATACCTCTCGATTATGAGACAGAAAAGCACAGAGGATTCGCTTTTATTGAATTTGAGAATGCTGAAGATGCTGCAGCGGCTATTGATAACATGGTATTAATTATTTTGTGGAATTAATGAGCTTTGAAATTTTGCTTTGTTTTTTATGTGTAAGTGATTTAAACTGTATTTATTATGTACACAATGTATATAAAATCTATTATGTTCCTTTTGGTGTATTTTATTATGTAATAAGTACTATGTATAAACTTATCTTAATTTTCAGAATGACTCAGAATTGTTTGGCCGTACTATTAGGGTAAATATTGCTGCGCCGCAAAGAATTAAAGAGGGTTGCACGCGAGCAGTTTGGACTGAAGACAGTTGGCTACAAAAACATGCCGGTGAAACTTTGAATGTTGAAAAAGATACAGAGGATACTAGTAAGAAAATGGAAACAGAGGAAGTAAGATTGTTTATAGTTTTATATTAAACAAAAAAAAGTATTGTTTTTATTACAATAATTATTTTTAACTTTTGTAATTGTCGTTTTGTATTCAAATGATGTGTTTATAATTTCTTGCCAGAGCAGGGAAATTAGAATAAATTATACCCTTGAGTTGAAACATAACATACTATCATTGCGTTTATAGTCAGGCATTGTTTTCTCATTACTTTATATGTTTTGTTGCTTTTGTCATTGCCCTATGAAAGTAGGGTTTAATACCCATTAAAAATCTATTTATTTCAGACATCAACAAAATCAACAGAGAAAAAGAAAAATCCACAAGTATATTTTGATATAAATGTTGGCAAACAAGAAATTGGAAGGATAATTATGATGCTAAGGTCTGACATAGTGCCGAAGACAGCAGAAAACTTTAGAGCTCTGTGTACACATGAAAAGGGTTTTGGTTACCAGGGGAGCAGTTTCCATAGAATCATTCCTGATTTTGTATCCTTTTCAAAATATCATTTTTATTTGACATTTAAAGTGTTATAATTCAATAGAACAGCAAATGACTGTAAATTCGATTATGGGTGCTCCTTGAAAGAATGAATTATTTTATCCCTGTATGGCAAGATAAAGCATGAAAGAAGTTTGTTTGTGCTAGCCTGCTGTATGCAGGCTAAAGCATGTAGCATTTTAATGGTTATTTGTGTATTAAAAATTATAGTCATTACTTTTAAAAATTAATATATTAATAACATTTTAAATATTAAAAACAATAACATTTACATACTTAAATACCAAAAAAGTATTTTGTGTGTACATACATATTTGTCACCAGCTCAGCCAGCTCCCAGTTATCTCCTATGATAAACTATGATTTATCTCCTTTCATAAGTAACTAATAAATTTCCTAAGCAACACCCAGATGTGTCAAGGTGGTGATTTCACAAATAACAACGGAACGGGTGGCAAGTCTATATATGGGAGGAAGTTTGAAGATGAGAACTTCACATTGCGGCATACAGGACCTGGCATATTGAGTATGGCCAACTCAGGACCTAATACAAATGGATCACAATTCTTTTTGTGTACTGCTAAGTGAGTTAGCTTTTGATTAATATGTATTTAGTGAGTTAAAGAATGAGTGAGTTTAAGAAATAGTTTGTGGCTGTCATGTGATAGTTGTCGGTTCAATCTTGCTCATCTGTCAAGAAGCGGTGATAAGTTCTGCCTCATCATACTGTTTTGTTTTGGAATAGTGTTTTGACACTAACTTCTTTCTGTGTTCTCTCAATAGAAAAGCATTTGTGTACATGATTTTTTTTGGATTCCTTTAGAGCTGGTATAAACTATAACAAGTTTGTATAAATTCTACTAAGTCAAGCCAAGTAAATGTTTTGTCTTTTTTTATTATAGTTAGTTTATCATAATATTAGCGACATTTTTTTTAAATTTTGGTTATACTCAATTGCATGTTAAAATTTTATTCAATAAATGAATAACAAAATATTAATTAAGTAAATATCTACGTAAATAAATAAAAAAACATCTAAACTAATAAATTATAATTTTGGCAGAGGCGATTTTTAAATTGAAATTTTATTTCTCTCTATGTAGTAGTGAGGTTTTTTTTAAATAAAATTACGGCTATATATATTACGGTGTAGGTACCAGCTGTGTCCTGAAGTAAACAAAATATTTATATAAAATGTGCTTAGTTGGACTAGTGCCAACTTTTGTTGTATGTACTTGAATGTTTTTTGGTTTTACCATTGCGACTTATATTATAAAACTATTTCGTAAATAAAATATTTTTTGCTGTGCTATTATAAGATATTCTTGTATCTTTTCATGTATAAAATTCTGTAATACATTTTTTTTGCTTAAATATACGGTGCCCTTATGCACCCTGCGTTCTTTTTAAATTACTTTTAAGATTTTACTAGGCATAAGGAGAAAGAGATATATTTCGTTACAAAAAAGTTGTTCCCGATAATCTCAAACTCCCGATGACTCCCGATATTATGTTAAATGGTTTAGAATACTGTGCTGTAGGAATGAAAATATATTCGTCTTTTTTTAAAAGGACAAAGTTTAAAAAAATTGATAAATCCTAAAATCAAATGTGCGCAGCAATCTACTGATAACTTCATTGCGGCCGCGACTCGTTAACCGGACTGTACTAATAAGTATTTAAATATGTATTTTGTTTTGTTTCAGGACTGACTGGTTAGATAATAAACACGTTGTTTTCGGCCATGTTATTTCCGGCTTGGACGTTTTGAAGAAAATGGAGAGATATGGAAACAAGAGCGGAACGCCGTCTGCTAAAATTACTATAAGCAACTGTGGAGAATTACAATGATTAATATTACATCTATATAACTTTCATTTATTACCTTTTATCGATTTATGGTATTTTATAATTATTTTAATAGTTACGACGTAACGAATTAGATGTAACAATATTGTCATTATTCATTAATTTAACTACGAGGTAGCGGAACCCAAAGTATAACATTGACTAGAATGGGAACCTGTAAATAAATTTCAATATAAACATTTTTCGGAGTTGGAATCGAATTCAGAGCCATCGTGCTTACAGTTTAAGACATCTGTTTCAAGACATCTGTCTCGTAAATGCGACAGTTTAGAGTACGGAATTCTAAAAAGCGAGGCGTTGAATTCCGCCACGCACTAATTTCTTGAAAACTTGGGGGAAACTTGAGGACGATGTTTCTTAACATTAGGTTCTCACTTGCCCACCCTATAAGCGGCATCAGCGTTATGCTAAAAAAACTAAATGTTGTTTTATCAACTATTTTAAAAGAGTATTACGGACATTTGTCATATAACTTAACGGATGCTCAACATACAATGGTGTAATGGTTCCTCAGTGTAACAGACGGCAGCGATTTTATTTAGCATACCAGCTGAAAAATGTTAGTTTGTTTCCTAACGATTGCTCTTGGATTCCACCCAAGAAAATAAATTGTAAAAAGATCTAGATTTTAGTATTCGTTCCCTAGCGGTTTATTGATATTGATGTCGTAAATCTTTTAGATAACATTATTCTTGTAGTACTGTTTTGTACTTATATTGAAGTTTTTACTAACTTTTAATATTAATATGTGTATAAATTACAAATGCTGTCACATTTACTACTACAGTTGTAATAATAAACAATTTGACAGCCTATTTTTTATTTTAATTGGTTTAAATGCAGCACAACTGCCTTTTCGAGATGCTGGTTTCATATAAGTAGTCATGTGATATTTATAGTAGTATTTTTTTATATATAATTTTAGTATCTTATTTTTTTATATATATTTTTCCAATCTGAACGCAAAAAGCTTTGGATTCCGCGACTCGATTAAGAACGACGAATAAAACTTCCGTTACTGAGTGGCTAACAGTCAACGCACAGATGATACTAATGACTTTAGAATTTGACGATTTTGACGATTTTCATCATAGGCAGAATAGAAAGTGTAGAATCCCTATAATTAAGGGATTTTTGTAATTTTTTTCGGAAGAATCGATATTTTGCATATTAATTTTTGAAGATCATTCATACAAGGTGTAAACGACGACTAAATTTATAATTACTCTTTGTTCTGGTAGACATTTATATTTATATCTTCAATGGATCCCAATTTAAATAATTTTAATATACGTACATTATTGCAAAAAGCTTTTATTGTAGTACATATATCTATTCAAATATAGCTTACAGGCTTAATCGCGTTCAACGTCGTTTACAGTGTCAGAAACACCTGTTTAGAAAATAAACCTCCCCTCAGGGTATTCTGTTCGGCGCTCACGAAATTAAATTACGCATTTGTACGAACTTCTATGAACATTTGAAGTTGGGAAGGTATCTTTGTATATGGAAAGATAAGTTGCCTTCTAACTTTGCCGATTCGGGTTTCACTGATGTAAATGTGACTTACTTAAGTAAGTATATATATTTTTTGCTTTGCGCTTTTTTTAGGTTCCCGCATGTAGTAGTTCCCCATTTCCACTACTTTTAAGACTATGGATTATTGAACAAATTTTTTTTCTTTTAGATTTATAATATTAATATAGATATAATAATAATATATAAAAGTGTTATAATATATTATAACGTTCACTAAGGTGTGAATTAAGTTTTTATATACAATAATATACTGTAAAATATATTTTACACTGCTACGAGCACTGATTCAAGCGAATATATCTAACCGAGTGCCTTTATATTGTCAATCGTTATATTATAGTGTGGATGCGTCTTTATAGCGTAATTGGAACGTGTCTTTTTAACATTAGCTGTAAGTTAACAACTAGCACACTAAAATGAACAAAATAGTATAAAATCTTACAGAAAATATTAATAATAACGAATATAATGTAATAATAAAATAATATAATGTAATAATGTAAGGCCGGCAACGAACCTGTAGCTGCTCTGGTGTTGCACGGGGTCGTGGGCGGCGGTGATCACCACCAGGTGACCCGAACGCTCGTTTGCCTTGTCCTTTTACCATAAAAAAAAATTGTACTCTTCTTTACTAGTAGGAAGTCTAAGGAAAATTTCTGTAAATTCTTATAATCTTATTTGTAGTTTCAATCTTCATTTTAAGTCAAAAACTAAGTAAGTAGTTAGTGCAAAGGATGCTTATTACCTCTGGCTAATATGCACTCACTGAAATTTTAGTTAGGGCCGAATTGGGAACCTCCTCCTTTTTGAAGTCGGTTAAAAGTCTTTAAAGTTTGCATTGTTTTAAACTGATAAATTGAGTTAAAAACTTTTACCTACATATTACGTAAGCTATTTTACTTTGTTGCGACGACGACATGTGTTTAAAAGTCATGAGAAAACATGTGTTCTTTAACTTTTCAATTATTGTTATCTACTTTTAAGTACATATATAGTTCTTTCCGTTTCACTTATTTTGTTATTCTCTTGGAATTAAATTCCATTTACTTACATTCTATTATTGGACGGTTAGTTTTATTTAACTTTTAACTACGATTATTTAACTTATTTTTGTAATAAAAATATCAAAATTTGTCGTTGAATCTTTGATCATCATAGTTTCAAAATATTCCAAAAAACGGAGAAATTGATCACTCTTTATGCCCTAAACTAATCGAAAAATGAATTCTGTGGCTTTTCATAGGTAAGTAGGTAGGTACTTGTATTTTACTGGAATATTTCAAAATACTGAATTTCCCAACAAGTACGTATGAACACCTATAACATTTCCTTCAAAATATATCTACAAGATAAAATCCGGGCCATTAGCGAAGTTTCTGTACGACACTTGTCGAGTCAGCGCCGAATCGCTTAATTTATCTCCAACTCGCCTGTAAATTGAAGGCGTTGAGATCTCTTTAGTACATTCTACTGTACTATTCTTAGCTTACGAGAAGATTTACTGTTCTTTAAAAAACATAGAATTAATGTTGTAGAGTAACGGAAGTGAATACACAGCTGGAGCTACGCGGCGTAGAACGCTGAAATTTGGTATGTAGGTTGCTTGTGAAGTATAGGGGAACACACAGGATTATCGCCGTCGTTCGATCGATGGTCCCTAGACGAAGTTAGAAGTTCGAATTGCGCAGGCAAAAAAAAAAGACGTTAATCTTAATTTCAAAATAAAAAAAAAACAATTTTTCACCTAGTGAGAATCGAACTAGCAATCCTCGTTTTTGCTGTTAGACTCTTTTCCACTCAGCCACGTTAGCGTCTATTTATCAAATTGTAAAATAGTTTCACAATTTTAAAAGACATTTTCACTTTTTCGTTTAATTTTTCAATTCGTTCAATTCTTTATTTATAGCATTTAAACGTGCCAGTTGAGCACAATTTACTTCGTCGAGTCGCTTAATTTTTATTTCGTAGGTTGGTAACTGTAGTAGGTTTGTATAAATTTATTTGCAAGGTTTTTTACCGTTGTACTACTATTCAGATATTTTTTTGTGAATCTCATATTTATTATTTTATAGAAAAAGTATTAATTAAGTAATATAAACTTCACGCTGTATCCCACATATAGCAAGGTAGGCATAGGAAACGGGGGAAGCTACTGTTAAGAATCTCCGTTCCTATTAAGACACTTCCGTTCCCTACTTTCTGAAGAATTCTTGAAGCATTACATACCTATTCAGTGAGGCAATTCAACAACCATCACAATTACAGTCGCACGCAGTAAAATATGTACGTAAATGTACCTAATGCTTAAAATACATAAAATAGTGTTACATACGTATTTCCCATACTTAGATTATAAAGCTGAAGAATTTGTTTGGTTGAACGCGCTAATCTCATAAACTACAAGTTCGACTTGAAAAAGTAGTTCTTTACTAAAAAAAAAAATACAGGCTCTATTACGTTCCATTAATCGTTTCGATATAGCCTTAGTTATTTCATATAATGTAAATGAGACAACAGAAATATTTCTTATAATATATAAAGGCAACTTTGGCCCGAATTTATATACTGTTCTCTACTCTGAGTTCGATCTTAAGTATGATTTTGAGATGCTGTTTTCATGAATAGAAAACGACATCTCAAGATTGATCTCAGTTGACGGCTTATAAATACGGTATTAATGTTACTAAATACAGCTTTTTGTTTTACCACAGCAGAGCAATAAAAATAATTCATTCTCCTACTGGTAATCGAACCCATAACCATCGCGTTCATGGTTAAACTACGTCCCAGAGCATAATATCCCAGCTAACATACCGATGAATGCGTAATCAGCTTAGTACTAAATCTTGCAAGCTCTAATGGTGTTTTCACGTAGATATAATAAATTATTGAGAGAACTTACGCAACATGGTTCACAGATCGAAGAAAATGTAAGTTCTCAATTTACAGAAGTAAATGGAATTTTAATGCGAATTGGAGATTTAAATATCAGTTAGTTACGTAATTAAACTTGTTTTGTTTTTGTTTGTTTATTATCAAAAATGTAACTATTATTGTTTTTATCTAGGAACTTGGGAACGTTAGTATTAAAACACTTCGTTCTCATTAGGACATTTCCGTTCCTACTTTTTCGTTGAATTCCTGAAGTATTGCGTGATGAGTGGCGGAATTCAACGTCGCACATTAAATATATCATTTTCTCAGGCGGGTATCGAACCCATAACCTGTCTGGCTAACCTGGCTTAAATTAGGCAAAATAAACTCTTTGTAAATATTTTATTTTCTAAATTAACTATTCAATTTTATTGGAAATGTGCGAAGGATTGAGAACGAAGTGTCTTGACACTAAGATTTCTATTTGTTTCCAGTATATTCTGTTATGCGGCAAAGAGTTTTAAAGAAATGAATTTTATATTATAAAGATATAAATTCTCCTTTTTCTATTCGAGTGGGATTTGAATTCGCTATTTTATTCTTAGACACAACAGCGATGTAGAAAAATAATATCAATTTTACGTGACTTCTTTTTTGTTATAATCATTTTTATAGTATTAGTGTGACCAATATCGCGCTAATGATGACCAAATGGAAATAAAACATTTATTTTTAAACACAAATCTCGAAACACATTTTATGCATACATATTTGTTACTCGCTTACTTTTATAAAAATATATTTTGTGCCTTTTTCCACCTATCTGTATTAAATACATATATTAAAAATAGTCAGCATAAAAGCGCTATCTCTTCTACCTAAAAAGAGACGTTGAAATTGGACAATGGAATTATTTATTTGGAGTTATTGCAATTTCTATATCAGCTGTTTATATATTCATCTAATAATAACTTTCTTTTATTGTATTATGTAGGTAAAATAAAATGAAAATAAATCAGCTTCAATAATTCAGCTTGAGTGGCAGAACTCAACGCCGCGCTTTGCCTCGACACCAGAGCGAAGAAATGGGAATATAAACGTAAATAAATATTTCACTTCCTCGAGTGGGGATCGAACCCAGAACCGTCGCGTTACAGTCACACCCTCGTTCCACTGCGCCACGACGGTCTTATCACTATATATATTTACTGTATCTTTAATAATAATCATACTATTTGTGTCAGTTACGTCCGAAATGCTGTTAAATCTCACTAAATAATGTAGGAACATTGAACCAAGTTCACCTTAGAGCAATGCTCTCTAAAGCGAATAAGTTTTCGACTGCCGTAGCTTATTTTAAAGTTAAATTGACTTCTATTTAGATAACACAAGTAGTTTTATCGAAAAAATCATTCATTCATTCATTCAAATATCTAAAAACTTCAATTGCAATTTCAAATAAATACTATAAGAGAACGAAACTAAAATATACAATACTTACATATGTAAATTCAATTAAAATATTTACTTTGTTGTTTTTTGGATGAAAGAAAAGAAATGGCACACAGATTAAATATTTTCACGGGATGCTGCGCTCGTGTTCGGCATTCCCGCCATTATGAGATTTCCCGCCAGTTTCCCGTCGTACTGCGAATGCTGTAGACGTTATCGTCCGCGACGAAAACTTGCTTCTAATACGACATTCTATTGAAACAGTGTTTTATATTTATTATTTAAATAATTACTATAGTTCTTTAATTAGCGTTACGAGTGTTTAAATGAATGATATTTAATTTCATGCAAAAACGAAACGGCTAATTTTGAAACAAAAGTGGAATTTAAGTGTCAGTTTTTGAAAACAGAATTAATTTTAGTGCATTACATTGTTTTGTCAATTTAGTTTTCTTTTTAATTATTTTTATTTAAATTTATAGTTTTATAACCTGTGAATATTCGTGGTGTTTTTTAAATGTTTCTACAGTGTCCGTGATCTAAGAATGAGTAAGTATTTTATTAAAGTCATAACGCATAGCATTTAATGTAAAAAGCTGTTTATAACACATTGCAAACTTTGATGAGCTGCTTTTATTGCGGATACGCGTATTTTTTTAAATAAACTATATATAGTTTATTGCAGTTTTTTATCTAACGAAAATCTATCACATCTATTTGTATGAAGATTTTTTTTGTTTTCATTTTTAATTTATAAAGAAGATGTGAAATTGTAATAATTATTAATTAATTAGCTCAAATTAGTTTATAATTTATGTTTTTAATTTGAATTAGAAATAATATAAATAAGATAAAATTGCAATGTAAAAAAGCGTGGGGTGTTTTTTAAGTAATCTATTGACAACACGATGCATAGGCACCCTCTATATATGACACCCACGACCGTCGGGTTTACAGTCAGACTTTATGCCACTGAACCATAACGGTCTAAAAACGGACCCGTTACGGTTTTACAAAGGAAGCAAATATTATTTCAATAATCTATTCCAAAACTCTTAAGGTTGTTTGTTCGTGTGAGATGAAATAGGAACTAAAATTTATTATGCAAAGCCGTTAAACCCTTACTACATCGTTTCGAAGATCTTATCGATAAAGTTTATTTTACTCTTGATGTTGTTATATTTGACTAATAATTTAATGACTAAACTAATATCCATATAAGTAGGAAGATGAAACCCACGCACCACCCAATTTTCGACAACTAATAATGTAGATTTTATCTGACTTAAAAAAACCTTATTTCAAAAAAACATTTTAAAAAACTAAAGAAATATTGAAGAAATTACTGTTTCTATCTCCTCTAATATTTACTTAAATATAAAATCTTGGTCCTATTAAAATTTACAATGATACTCATGAAAATTGACATTGATATACATCTTTTCATTTTTAACAAGTAGTACATTTTCACGACTTGATGGCACACTTGAAAGCCATAAATTAAGAACTGAACTGAACTGCAGACTTGGTCGACATTTATTTACAGAGGGAACCTGAGAATCTAGTGTTGAGACACTCAGTTCCCAATAAGACACTTCCATTCCCCACTTTCCGCCTAATTCTCGAGGCCTGTTGAGTGACGTAGTTCAACGCTCGCTTTGCCTTGTTACAAGAGCAAATTAGTAATTAAGCTTCACGGTGTAACCCGCACACAGAAGGGTAGGCAGAGGGAATCCAGGGTTAAGACTATGAGTTCCTCACCTTCCGCCGATTTTTTCGAGCCATAGCATGTTTAGTGGCGGAAGTCTACGTCGGGCTTTTGCATTAGTGCCAAAGCGAAGAAATGAAAGTGTTTTTTCAACTTCCCGCTGTATCCCGCACAAAGCAGGGTAAGCAGAGGGAACCCTTTGTGGGGGGGGGGGGGAATCGAATCCACAACCGTGGCGTTACACCCTTGCGCCCCTACGCCACTATAGCTTCCCGTTATTTAGATTTACATATATACATACATAATGCAATAGATACTGAAATCGCATCTCGTTTTAACTTTGCCAATAGATGATTATCAGTAATACCCGTTGATAGATTGTTTTATAAGGCCTGTTTCCACTGAATGTTTATTTATATAGGTTTTCATGTTAATATTAGTTATTTGTATTTTTGGCAACATCTGAAGCTGAGAAGAAGTGACAAAATTACATATTATAACTTGCTTATAGTAAGTTAGGCAAAGGGTCAAGAGTGATAAGACACTCCGCTCCCCACGCCCCGCCCAATTTTCGAGACGTTTGGCAATTCCTTTCATTGTTTTGCTACCAGAGAGTGTAAATGAAAATAATTTGAAACTTGGTTGCAAATCAAACCCACACCCGTCGTGTTTACAGCCAGACACTGAGATTTGAATTAAAATTTCATATAATTATTCATAGAAATAAATATTTAAAAACTTATATATTTCCTAGATACCTTCAACACCATTATAACGATATTAGTTTTATTTTATACTATAGAGGTCATGGCTTCTATATAATTACATTGCCTTACAGGAAAACTCTTTGTATTTTTAGTACAAATAATGAATATATATTACTAACAACGAATGTAGGTACATACAAATATGCTGGTAGTTAAAAAAAGTGATTTGATCTTTTGGTTTAAAGATTTATTGATACTATAAATAGGTTATAACATATTTTGGGCCCTCATGTCTAGATATAATTTATTATATCTTAAGATTTAAATTTTACGTTCTGATGGCTAATGTTAAAATAATGTCAATAATCGTAATGTCTTGAAAGTTGGGCGGAAAATGTCTTAAAACTGACTTTCCTCTATCAATCCTGTTATGCGGGAAAAGCGAAAAGCTGCGTTTTAAGTATATAATTATAAATTTATGATGGCATCAATACAGTTATAAAATTTAAAATCATATTTTTTTTAACTTTGTACCTTTACTCTTAATTCCGCACTTTGTGTTAACAGAGATTGATTCTATTTGTAGGTATCGAATCTACTATCATCACATTTACATTAGGACGCTGTATCGCTGCGCCATGAGGATCTCTTTTGTATTTTATAAAACAAAACAGCGCAAAAGGAAATCGCGAGATAAAAAAAATATCTAAAAGTGCATGTTATCACCTTGACATATAAAATGCATTATTTTTGTATAATGACGCACCGGGACGATAATGATTATATACGTTAAAATTTTGAGTTCAATTCCTACGAAGGAATCATAAGACAGCGTTTAGCTCCGCTACAAAATGATTGAAACTAGAATATAGGGAGTTTTAATAGTAAGCTTTTCTTATGCTATCATTTCAAAGGCCAGTCGTGGCGCAGGGGTCGCAAGCTTGTGACTGTAAAAGCGACAGGTGGTGGGGTCGATTCCCATTCGAGGAAATGAAATATTTAATATTTTCATTTCTGGCACCAAGGCAACAAAAGCGCGGCGTTGAATTTTACCACTCAACAGGCAATGTCTCCAGAAACTGGTAGAAAATGGGGAGCGGAGTGTAGTAATGTACTAGGCTTCCTCTGCCTACTCTTCTACATGCAGGATACATGCGTGAAGTTGTTTTATTTTGTCATTTAAAAAAAGTTTTATACAACTTACCATGTGAAATCAGCTTTAAAATAGATTAGTGAGCTTTCCCGATAGCCACGATTCAATTATTTGATTTGCAAACTATCGTGGACCTTCATAAATATTCTATAGTGTGATAATGTTACGAACTGGAAGCTCTAAACGCTGGATGAGGAAGCCACACTTGATAGTTGGAAGTTGCCACACTTGCTTAAGTAACTTATATATCTTACTAATATTATAAATGTAAATGTAAGTTTGTTTGTTACGCTTTCACGCCAAAACTGTTGAACTAATTATCACGAAACTACAAGTTTACACATATTTTTAGAAGTATTAGAATATTTTTAATTAAAATTATCATTTGGTTAAAAAATAAATTTAAGCGGGCGAAGCTACGTTTGAGTCTTTTAATTTTCCCTCTGTGTTTGAGTTTAATTTTCCCTCTTTTAATTAGCCTTCAGAATTCAACTGAAAATGGGGAGCAGAGTGTCTAACACTAGGCTCGCTCTACATGCGAAAAAAGACAATCAGCGTGAAGCTGAAATAAAAAATTTAAAAAAGATATTCTTCCATTTTAACTACTATATCCTTAGACATAGTATGGAAAAATCTTTAAATATTCTGAATATTTTTGTATGTAAAAACAACATAGCAGTTCTCGCATTACTGTGTAAGTTTGTTTAGCATTTTGTTGCAAGCGGCAACTGTACATACATACATACATACATACGTAAAGAATATACTCGTATAGTTAAACTTTTTGCTCATTAGACTAAAAAAATTCCATAATTCAAATCAAAAATAGTTTTTTTCCATTACCAATAAAATATATTACATATATTATTTAAGCTGTCATATTATGGAGAAAAATGTACATATAATTTTATTTGCTATCTCTACATGTTTTGCTTATTTAGAATAGGCAATTCATTTTAAAAGGAACGTCTGAACAGACTTGGGGTTTCAAAGTATCTCTTCAGCTATATATGTTCTGTTCATTGTATGGAGATAACGTTCAGTTTGTACAACTAGGGACAAAGGCATGAGTCGTTTTAGTATAAGTTAATATTAGCATTTTTTTTCTTGGAAATTTTTATTTGAAATGCATTAGGCATCCACTATAGATTATATAAATATCTATGTATATAGTACATGCCGACATGTATATGCCGATGGAATGGGTATGAAGTTAAAAGCTTTTATTTAAGTTACTGTCTTAGTGTGTTGGTGCATGTGCATATGCAATATTTCTATTACAAGCTCTTCTTAATAACAGTTTTCCTTATAAAAATAACACTTTAAATAAAACAAAATACAAGAAAACATTAACATGTATAAGCATGTAAAACAGTGCAAACCAAAAATACTTTAATAGTCCAGTCCAAACATACTTTAATTAAATGATGATATGCCATTTTTTATAATTGGATTCGATTTTTTTAAATATATTATTAGAGGAGAGAGACGTCACTAAAATACTTTTATAACTAGGTACTACTAGGTATATATAAACAAAACGGCTATAAAGTAAATTGTCGTATTTCCCTCGGTAAGAACGATAATAAAGATAAGATGGGGAATGATTGCTGAATTAATGACAGCAGGCACGCGTAAGTGATCGTGTAATTAGACCTGATGCTGAGCGAAACGGATTTGCTGACGTCATTGCGTGATACAATTCGAAAGATTTCTTCACTTTTTCAGCTTCACGCTGTATCCCGCATATAGAAGGGTAGGCTTAGGATACTAGGTTCTATAGGTTCTCTAACACTATGGTGATAAGACCAAGTCCCCGACTTTTCGCCTAACTTTCGTATCATTGCGTGTTGAGTGGCGCAACTCAACGCCGCGGTTTGGTACCAGAGCGAAGAAATGAAAATATTAATAAATACTTAATAATAATTAATATTTTATTTTTCTATTATTCAATAGCGTTTAAAAGGAAAGGAAAGAAATGTAGCATTTATTATTGATTTTGATAATCTAAACTACAACAACTAAGATTATGAAAATTTTAATAAGAAAATTTCTTAACAAAATGCTAAATACGGCTTTTAAGATGACAAAAATGAGAAAATGCGACAAATCAGTTGTCATTAAACCATATATACCTGCAAATATTCACTGAAATGGAACTAATTCTTACACTCGTAATGTTCAGCCAGGCCAGAGGACTTCATTATACATGCCCAGGTTTCATATAAAGATTTCTATTCTTTTTTTAATTCTACGTTTATCTATAGGTATATATAAAATCGAAAGGTCACTCGTCACGAAATCTCAGAAACTACAAGTGCTAGGAATCTCAAATTTTGTTTAAGAGTTATTTATAGGACGTAGGTGCTCGCTAAGACGGGAATTTGCAATATTCGACTTCTAGGGGATTGTTTTTGGGGTTGAAAGTTTGTATGAAACTTCGTTACTACAAATGCTAGGAGTCTCAAATTTTATATGGACGGCGGGCCGCTAGTACTGCATATATATAGAGTGTAGGCTGGGAGAACATAGTGTTAAGACCCTCCATATTTTGATATTTAACAATTTTTATATAAATATTCTTTAATAAAACAACAATTGACTCTTTAATACTTTTATGCTTATTTTTAACTTGGTGAAATGATACAAAAATATGAGGATGTGAAATTGAAAAATAGTTGGAGACGCTGTGAAGGAAAGCTACTTTATATTCAGATCTGACAACGTAACTTTCGTAGAAAAAACACTTTAATATTTTCTTTGCTATCCGTTAAACGTGGTGTCCGGTGACATATAGAAGCAGGACTAGCGAAGAAAATGTAGTGTTAAGACACTCCTTTCCCTGTGTCCCTGTCCACAAGGAAAATTGAGTAAACCTTGAGGCCGTCGTGGCGCATTGGCTCAGTGGTGTAACTGTAACGCGACGATTGTGGGTTCGATCCCCACTCGAGGAAGTGGAATATTTATTTACGTTTATATTTCCATTTTTTCGCTCTGGTGTCGAGGCAAAGCGCGGCGTTGAGTTCTGCCACTGTTGACTGGCAATGCCTCCGGCCGAAACTGGGTAATGGAGTGTCTTAAAACTAGGTTCCCTCTGCCTACCCTGCTGTGTGCGGGATACAGCGTGAAGCCGAGTAAACCTATATATAGTTTTCCATGCAATTAGCTTTGCAATTTAGCAGAAAAATACAATAAATGTTCTATTTACACGCACATGTTCGTTCAATTGGCGCTTAATTTTTATGTATTTCATTTAAATGTAAGTTTCCATGAGTTTCAATTTAAATTAGATTGTGCTATTTTAATATGTGTACTTACTTACTTACTTTCTTTATATTTTTTATTACACACTTTTTTTTATTTTTTTTATTTTAAAGTTATAAAGGTATTCTTAAAGAAGCTAAAAAATAGGGAGCTTTTTTTAAAGCTTTTATTAGCTTCACGCTGTATACCCCACTTTCCGCCGTATTCTGGCATTGCGTGTTGAATGGCGGAAGTCAACGGCGGGAAATAAAAATATTAAATATTTCCTTTCCTCGACTGGAAATCGAACCTATGGTTCACAGTGGCACGGTTGTCCTGAGTCACTACTGGCTTCAGAATTATGCATAAAATTCTGAATAGATCAATTAAAAGGCAGATTATAGGTAAACGTGGTTAAGTTATGCACAAAGGATGTCGGTCGAGAGGTATCGCCGGCTCTTTGATAGCGCTGTGTGACTGTGCCGCGAAACTACTTTGTGCCTAAAAGCTTTGGAGGACGGATTAGATTGGTGTTTGTCGTTTGGGTTTGTGGGTTACATTATTCTGAAGTTAATAGTAAGCGAAATTGTGAAGTTTTTTTAAATTATTTAATATTGATTTAGTTTTTTAATTTTTTTTTCTAATTTGGCCGTAAATTTCTGTTTGTGTATTTATGTATAATTCTATTCTTTCTGATAATATTATGTGAGATCTACATAAGATAAACGCGCGTCTATCTCCACCTCAAAGATCGGCAACGCACCTGTAGCTTATCTGGTGCTGCACGAGGTCGTAGGCGGCGGTGATCACAATCAGGTGACCCTAACGCTCGTTTACCTTGTCCTTTTTCCATAAAAAAAAACATACTTACATGAAATAAAAAACAAAAAATAGCTTCACGCTGTATCCCGCATATAGCATGGTGGGCAGAGTGAACCTAGTGTTACAACACTCCGTTCCCCACTTACCGCCGAATTTTTCAGGGTATTGTGTGTTGATTGGCGAAATTCGACGCCGGGCTTAAATAATATATATTTAACTCTATTTGAACCCACCACTTATAATCTCTAACACTATGCATACTTAAACAACCGATACTTATATTTAAATAATCAATGAGCTTTCACATATACTAAGCTGTTTTAATAGAATCAAACAAAGAGATACATGAATTCATTGTTTAATACAAAACATTCCTCGTGCGGGATTCGAACCTAAATACTTTAGTAATTGATTAAATTTTCAATTTTATCCGCTTCCCAACCACAATGTTTATGTGTTGCTGAAACATTTCCTTTGTAAATTGCGAAGGGAATAATAACTGGAGAATTATATTTACGAATTCTCAACCGCGAAGTCACTTCCTAAGTTTATGGGGTTAAATTAAACTGTTTATGTATTGCATTTACAGTATGTTAAGACGATTAAAGTTTACATAGATAATTNTGCCAATATAATTCTGACGCTCGTCAAAGTATCGTCGCGGAAGATTTTTACTCACACGGACAAAACTCGTGCACCTACTTCGACAGTTGATGCGGCACCAAGTCCTACGCGGGGGACGCTTCTTATTATGATCAAAAAGAAACACTGTAAACACGTCTAACATAGAGCATTTGAAACTGAGGCAAGTATCCGTCCGAGGCAACTATCCGGGTTTTACCCTACCTATTTAAGCAATTAGTTTCATCTGTTGTCTACATAGATAACAGATGAAACTCTGGTAGTAGTTCTATGTATGGCTTAAGGGAGGATCCACACTATAGTGCCAGTCACGTGTCTTTCTCGATCCGATTGGATTTAAAAAAAAAATTAAACACGCGTAACACGTTTGTTGGTTGGATCGGAACTTCTCATTATTTCTCATATAAGAATATTTTTAACAGACCTAAATCGGACGAAGAACGAATCGAAATCGGCATTATAGTGTGAATCCACCCTAACCCTGCTCCTGTCTTGTGCATCAGAGCGCGAAACGCATTGCGGCTTATATTACGTACGCTCGGTCTACTTGGCCTTAAAGTATTAAGTTTGTTTAAATAAACGTAAAAATGGCTATATTTGTTTGAAATAATTTGGACGCCAGTCGTTGCGCAGAGACAGAAAGTGCGAATGTAAACGCGACTGGTTGCGGGTTCGATGCCCACTTGAGGAAATTAAATATTTATTTAAATTTATACTCCCATTTCTTGATTTCCCTCACTCAGCACACATTGCCTTTAGAATTCACCGGGAACTGGGAAACGGAATGTCTTAACACCAGGTTCCCTCTGCTTACCCTGCTTTAAGATGAACACAGCGTGAACCTGATTATTTTTTTCTAGAAAAGTATTTAATTCCTCGCCGCATCGCTGTTTCCTGCCTAATACGTTTACTGTTGCTTACTTTTCAATTGTTTTTTGTTGATGTTTGTCTTTTGTGTACGTGTTGTTTTATAGCATTTTGTGAGACTAAAATAATTACAATGTGTGTTTTATGTAAGAGAAGAAAATTATGCTTGGAATAAACTGTTATAAATACATTTTTAGAGGAATGACACAAATAATATTCATCATCATCATCATCAGCCTGTCCTCNGCGGGGTTCGTACCTACGAACTTCGCGTTATAGACACACACTTCTGCACCTGTGCCATGACGGCCTCTACTTTAATAACATACTTTATATTTAGCGCAAATTATCAACGGAAGCGTTGCCAAAAATTGTAGCTTAATTAATTTATACTTTTCCACTTTGCACAAAAGTGGTATCTTAAATTAAATTTTGTAGGTTTTGTCGTTTTCCATTTAACGAGATGTCGGTAGAATTATAAATTTGTGAAGAATTGGCGGAATTGGCGGAATTTGTGGGAAGCAGCGGAGAATGGAGTGTCTTAACCTATTGTGACCCATGAATAGTTTGAATATTATTTGTTAATAATTAATGTATAGTCATTGTGACAGGTTGTGCGTTTGATTCCTATTAGAGGAAATAAATTATTAATATTCTTATATCTTCGCTCTGATATCGAGATAAAGCGTAGCGTTGAGTTTCGCTACTCAACACGCAATGCCTTCAGAATTCGGCGAAAAATGGGGAACGGAAGTGTCACGTGAAGAAGTGTCTTGGTTTCCTATGCCTACCCTGCTATGTGCGGGGTAATGGTGGGGCCTAAAAAAATTAAGATGTGTGGTACGAATTTTATTAATGAAATCTATGTTAATTGTAAATTTATTATATTTTTTTGTTTAACAACGAGACTTTCCCTCGCCTATCCTGTTTGTATAAGGCTAAACCCTGAAGCTAAAACAAAAAAGAAATTGTAATCATGACTTGATAAAATATTTGTATTTATTGGTGAAAATTAAACTTTTTAACGAAAAGATATTTGATACTGTTTATTTTGACTATCGCTTTGGCTTTTTACGACTTTATATAATGTAATGTAAAACTTGAAAGAAATTGGTTGTTTATTTATTGATATAATAAATGAAGGATCATTAAAAAAACTGGTTAAGTGCGAGTCGGATTTGCTCACCGAGGCTTCCGTACCTATTTCAGGATTGTAGTTCTACGGAGAGTACAATTTATAAAACTTTACCAGCTTAAGTTTGTGGGCATATAGAATAAAGAAAAAAGTCCGAAAAGATAAAATTAATTGATATTTCATAGAAAAAAATAATTACAATAATTTCATACAGAATCGATCTAGCAATGATATTAATTTTAGCATGATGCTTTTTCTCGATCTAGAGATAAAAACAAAGTGATACTAAAAATATTCCGTTTTTACTTGTGTAGTACGGAACCCTAAAATACTAATAATACAATTTCCATTTCCTCTTATTCTAAGGTAGTGTACACGTTGTAAAGTGCACTAAAGCCTTTTAATAGAGCATGAAGGCTTGACTTCTCTGCAGCGCAGTATTGTGCTAATGTATGGCAAAAGTTAGAGTATATTTGAGACTACGTCTCTAAGAGCGAGAACTCGCTTCGAAGGCACTTCTACGTTGAAGAAGCTTCTGATAGTACTAATTTTAGACAATTTTGTTAATACATTATATTTAGCCATAAATGAGGGAACCTGGGAGTCTAATCTTAGGACACTCCGTTCCTATTAACGTTTCCCATTTTCTTCACTTACGTTCCCCACTTTCCGCTAAATTATAACACAATGCAAAATACATATTTACTGTTAATCTATATAAGAGTTCTAATACTTTTTTTCTAAAAAAATATATTTCTATAAATAACCTAAATTTTCATATCCTATAGTTACTCCAATACAAAAATAGAATAAACCTATACGTTTCGCATAATCAAATAAGCTACCACCGATCCTCATGAATAGCAAGGGTTGAAATTATTCTGTCACAGCGTCGTAGGTAACAGGTGTAGTAAGAATCCGTTCTGGCTTTGAGATGGAAGGCTTTTAAAGTCTTTTGAATGTGAGGAAGTGATATTGGTCTATTTCATTTTAAATATTATATTATTCTATGAGAATTATCTTCATAGTTTAGTATCGTAGCCCTATAGGGATATGTCTGAGTTAAAATGACGAGTTTGACTCGTAAAATTTATAAGATTTTACTTTGACTTTGGCTCGCAATGCTTAGTGAAAAAACTCTGAAAGTGCAGAAATATAAGAACGAATTGTCATTAATTGGCTTTTAGAGAACCTAGATAGTAATCTAGGACAGTTCATGTCTCTCATATTTACATTGGTTCTTGACTTCAATATTTGTCTGGTGCAGAAGTGGGTAATTTACTGTAAACGGGAAACTAAATATTTTATATACCATAAGGCTATCATGGTGCTGTGTGTAACTGACAGTAATATGCAATGGTTTGGGGTTCGATTTCCACCCGGGGAAACGAATTGAGGTGTAGAACGGAGTGTCTTAACACTAGGTTAACTCTACCTATTCTGCAATATTTATTTATATCTTCACAGCGTTAAACTGTGAAAAAAAGTGACTACTGACGTACTGGGTAGACGGGTGACCTCTATGAGTATGTACTTATGGTATATTATTTGCAAATTTAAAAAAAAATCTCCATTTACATACTTTAAGTTTGATAATGGTTCATTTTATTTAACCTGTCACGATCGTCTGTCTTTTACCTGTCGTTGACAATATTATTATTTAAGTTTATAAAATCTTTTTTCAATTTTCTGATANTCACATTATCTTAAGTGATTTGCAAACATACATTATATGAATAATCCAGTAGTAAAAGCGGGCGAAGCCGCAATAGGGTCGCTAGTATAGAATAAAGGAAAAAAGTCCGAAAAGTTAAAATTAATAGATAATTCATAGAAAAAATATATTACAAACTTATGTTTATACACAATTTCATACAGAATCGATGTATAAATGATATTAATTTTAGCATGATGCTTTTACTCGATCTAGAGATAAAAACAAAGTGATATTAAAAGTGTACCGTTTTTCCTTGTGTGGTACGGAACCCTAAAAAGCTAATAATGCAATTTCCATTTCCTCTTATTCTAAGGTAGTGTACACGTTGTAAAGTGCACTAAAGCCTTTTAATAGAGCATGAAGGCTTGACTTCTCTGCAGCGCACTATTGTGCTAATGTATGGCAAAAGTTAGAGTATATTTGAGACTTCGCCTCTAAGAGCGAGTACTCGCTTCGAAGGCACTTCTACGTTGAAGAAGCTTCTGATAGTACTGATTTAAGACAGTTTTGTTAATACATTATATTTAGTCATAAATGAGGGAACCTGGGAGTCTAATCTTAGGACACTCCGTTCCTATTAACGTTCCCCATTTTCTTCACTTACGTTCCCCACTTTCCGCTGAATTATATTTGCAAAATACATATTTACTGTTAATCTATATCAGAGTTCTAATATTTTTTTTCTACAAAATTATATTTCTATAAAAAACCCAAATATTTATATCCTATAGTTCAAATAAGCTACCACTATTCTTCATGAATACAGCAAGGGTTGGAATTATTCTGTCACAGCGTCGTAGGTAACAGGTGTAGTAAGACACCACTCCGGCTGAGATGGAAGGCTTCTGAAGTCTATTGAATGTGAGAAAGTGATTCGTGAGTGATGTGATTCTATGAGAATTATCTTCATAGTTTAGTATCGTAGGGATATGTCTGAGTTAAGATGACGGCTTTGACTCGTAAAATTTATAAGATTTTACTTTGACTTTGGCTCCCAATGTTTCTCTTTTCTTTTCTCTGAAAGTGCAGAAATAGAAGAGAGAGAATCTAGATTATTAGAGTTATGCAGTTCATATCTATATTTACATTGTTGCTTGACTTCAATATTTGTCTTGTGCAGAAGTGGGTAATTTGTCTTGTCAGTAATACACAATAGTTTGGGGTTCCATATCCACCTGGGAGGTTACCTCTACCTATTCTGCAATATTTATTTATATCTTCACATCGTGAAACTGTGAAAAAAAAGTGACTACTGACGTACTGGGCAGACGGGTGGCAGACCTCTATGAGTATGTACTTATGGTATATTATTTGCAAATTTTAAAAAAATCTCCATTTACATACTTTAAGTTTGATAATGGTTCATTTTATTTTACCTGTCACATTCATCTGTCTTTTACCTGTCGTTGACAATATTATTATTTAAGTTTATAAAATCTTTTTTCAATTTTCTGATATTTGTAAAGATATTTTAAGGTTAAGGTTGTCGTAAAGCAATGAGAGTGCGTCTGACAGTAAATAAGACGATTTTGGCGATCCTCATGCGAAGAATGTAAATAAAAATATATATATATTTATTAGAAATAGTATTTCGATTCCTGAGTTGATATTGAGCCCGCCCATAGCTTTTCAGTAAAACGCTGACACACTATGCCACTATAGCTTAAATAACTATAATATAATTATTTACAAAAAATCATAAAATCAGTTTCACACTGTATCCCGCACACAGCAGGTTAGGCAGAGGGAACCTCGTGTTAAGGCACTCCGTTCCCCACTTTCTGCTGAATTCTGGAGGCATTGCGTGTTGAGGGGCAGAACTCAACGCCGCCTTGACCCCAGAGCGTAGAAATGGAAATATAAACGTAAATAAATATTTCACTTCCTCGAGTGGGGATCGAACCCATTACCGTCGCGTTACAGTCACACCCTTGTGCCGCTGCGCTACGACGGCTTTAAAAAATCATGCTATTTAATTTTGGTTTTACATGTTTCTTTAAGTATACAGACCCAATTCACGCTTATTACTTGACCTTCGTATTGAGTTACAATGACTCGAGACTGAAGTGTACAGTTTCAGCGGTGTAGAGTTACGTATTATATTATTTGCAGCAAATAGTGATTTGACACTGTGCTAATAGAGTTAAATCAGACAGTTCAATGAGGGACGTCACTCGATATTCGATACATTTAATTATTTTGAATTCGATTTCGATATTGGAATACTCGATTCGATTTGGGTATTTTTTGTAATAACTGCAATGATTGCATCATTGCAGTTATTTTACAAAGAATATTATATTTAAGAACCTTATCCAAATCAATAACATTACATTTAAGACTGTTTCTGAACGAGTAAATGAAATTAGTCATTGACATCAACACATATGAACTGTCAGTCAATTCTGTTTATTAAATGAATAATCATGTAGTTCAAGCGGGCGAAGCCGCTGGCAGGTCTCTAGTAGTATATATTAATAGGAGAGGTAGTCGTGACACAGGGGCACTAGTGTGCGACCGTAAACGCGGCGGTTATTGATTCGATTCTTAATCGGAAAATTTAAAAATTCAATTCAAAATTTTATTTCCTCGCTCAATAACGTGGCAAATCGCGGCGTTGAGTTCCGCAATTCAACATGCAATGCCAGCGTACATCTTAAAAATAGGGGAAACACAGGACAAAGTAATTTAGTAATAGGTCTACTTATAATAATTTTAAATATAATCAGTTTTTTTGGCATAAAAAGAATATATACAAAAAAGATAAACATTTCCACCCATATTTGACAACATTCTGTAATAACTCAGCATCTGACCTTCCATCAGTCTCTGATGAATTCCATTCAAACTTGTTCTTGTGAACATTTTACTCTCGCAATGTTAATATTTAACTTAAAAAAATATTCTAGCGCCGCCGGTGTTTAATCTGGGTTATGTCGCTTTGTGTTCTATGAAAGTCGATCAGGTATACAATGAAAACTATATATATGGACTTTTCTTTATATTTCCGTTATTTTTATAACCTATTCCGTTTTACTGTTTAGTTTCCTTTCTTTTCTCTGTTTTTATAACGTATTCCGTTTTTTTCAACTATCAGTATCAAAAGCTTTGTTGAATATTTTAAATTGTTAACTTAAATTTATGATATTTCTACTATTTCCTAGAAGTTATTCGTAAATAATTCTAAAAGGAATAATATGCATAATTTATTTTAATAATGCTCTATTTACATCATCTAAGGCTTAGTTGGGCTTGCTCTTTTTAAAATGTTATTTCACACTCGATAAAGAAAACTACTTACTTCTTATCTGAAATTCTAAATTCCGAATTCTAGAAGTGTGGGTTCAAATTTTCTAAGCAAACATTTTTCTCATCATATATTGGAAACATAAATAATTACCCAAACAGGATGTAAACCCCCTACTGTCACGATTCAATAAGACTAGCTTCTTAGTATATATTTATAGAAGAAGGGTTCCTTAATGTCCTAAGCTAGAGTGCATCGATGCATCAAACTGTAAGAGTTGGTTGTGGTGATCGTAATTGATATAAATAGCTTCTTCGTCCGCTTTATGTTCGTAAAATCGCAAAAATACTTAGAAATTCAATATGTTAGGTGCTTTCATGAACTGTTAGTATATAATTAATATGTTATTAAAGAAAGGCCGGTCGTTCGCTCTGCACAAGAGTTTGACGCGATAGATTGTGGGTTTGATTCCCTCTCGAGGAAATGAAAAATATTTTTATTTTATTGAAAGTGGCAATATCTTAAAACTAGGTTCCCAAGTTCCCATTGTCTCCTGTGCGGGATACAGCATGAACCTAAAAATAAATTCCATAATTTTCCTAATGTCTGTCGTTTTGCTAACCATTCCAATGGTTTATTAGAGGAAAATGTCAATACAATTTGTAGTGGACATAGAAAAAGTGTTGAATAATACAGTGAACATTGCCTTTATTACGTCTGTAAATCAAATGTCAAAATGCGATTGACAGATGGGATTTCGTTTATAACATAATATGCCTGTATTGTTTTGTTTCGTATGTTTTTTCATTTTTTATCATTTTAAATTTAATAATAATTTACATTTAATTTTATGTAACGGAGTGTCTTAACACTAGGTTCTCTCTTGAAAGACAGATAGATTAGCAACATTTTGTTTTTCTCATTTTTCCAGACTATTAATAAGATTACAGTATATTTACATGAATATCTTTCAAATATCTACACTCATATATAATATAAGTGACAACTGAAAAGTTTGTTTTCTACGAAAAATAGCTCCTTCTTCCTCCTGGCATTAATCCCGGCTATTGCCAGGGTCTGCCCTCCTACTCAACCTGCTCCACTTTGCACGGTCTTTTGCGTCCTCGGTGGTTAGACCATTGGCTCTCATGTCCTGCATNTTGACTCTCATATCTTAATTTAGAGGTTTTTTTTTATTTTAACATCCCTAGTAATAAAAAGGCAGATTTAAGAGTAGTGTTCAGTGACTATGTTCTCTGACTTTTGCCCATTGAAAGATATTATACGTAAATCTACGTAATTATCGTTCTATTAAAATTAACTATTAGTAGAGCCGAATTATAGGTTTATTTTCCAAATAAAAGGAGACTTAAATCCTTTTATATTTTTCTTTTGCTAAGTCTAAAGCTGAAACTAAGTACCGGCTTAGAAAGCCTACCCAAACTTAATTAGCGCTAAATCAAACGGTGTGGGAAGGGTATTACTAGACAATGCTAAAGTATTTTTCTTTGTAAGTATAATATTAATTAAGAATATTAATTTATTTTGTCAGCTTCACGCTGTATCCCGCACACAGCAGGGTAGGCAGAGGGAACCTAGTGTTAAGATTTCCCGTTTTCCAGTTTCTTCAGAATTCTGGAGGCATTCGGCTTTGAGTTCTGCCACTCAACACGCAATGCCTCCACGGAACAACGGAAAATGGAAACGGATTGTCTAAACACTAGGTTTCCCCTGATTTACATTTTTTCTTTAAATGTTGTAAAAATTGATATATTAAATTATATTAACAAATCGTCCGTTTTACCCTTATTAGATAGGGTTGACGTTACAAAAATCTTGCTACCCTAATAACGTTATCTGTATGTTTGGTTTGTCATTGGTAGACAAGTCAGTGACCTTTTCTTATTTCTAAATCTTAATATTATAGGGATGAAATCAATATAAGTTGATAATGTGATGAGATTTTATAGTTTCAAGGCACTCCATTTCTTTTTTGACCTTGACACCAGCGAAGCGAAGAAAGGAAATTAATTCATTCTCTGAGAAGGAATCGATCCTACAACTGTCGCTTTTAATAGAATAGAATATTTTAGGCCCTTTAACTCTACATGCAATGCCCTTAGAAATCGGCTGGAAATCTGAACGGACTGTTATAACACTAGGTTATAAAATTTCGTAAAAAACACTTGTAAATATAGATTAAGCATTAATCATTCATTAATAAAATTATAATTAAATACTGTGGCCCTTTCTGGATTATTAATAAATCGAAATAATATTCCGTGACCAGAAAATCTCTTCCCAATAACGGGACAAATGATATCTACCAACAAAATTATACATCGGATCTTTCTAAAATTGGGAACATTCATATGAAAAAAGGCTAGAAAATAGGTTTTTATTAAGTTTTGTACACATATTACGTGTTGTGATCCGCATACAGAGTGTACACAATTATTTATTGCTCCCGCCTTCTGACCATTTTTCATACAAAATGTCTAGAACGTGTAGTGTTATTACTGTTATTAGAGTAAAAATAAGATACTATATATTTCTAAACAACTTCATATACTTTTTTGTTGTAAATAAATCAGCTTCTCGTTGTATCCCGCATATAGGAGGGTAGGCAGAAACGTAGTGTTAAGACACTCCGTTCTCCATTTCCGCTATCAAAGTGTGATAATGAAAATAATTTGTTCCCCGAATAAGAATAGAATAGATCCCACAAACATGACAAGACAAACGCATGTACGTGCATAGATAGAGAGCCACCGTGACGTAATGGAACTGCCGGCGACGTGATGGCCTCAATCAAAACTGAATTAAGTTAATTTGTTTTATATGGGGAACATTATATGGATGATGGAATACTAATATAAATATACGAATACTATGTCCCAAATATTTTATTATAGTTCTTATAATTTCTTAGACTCGATCGAATTTTGATTTTTTTTATAATATTCCTAGTAGGACTTGAATAGACAATAATTGTGTACAATTAATTTTGTACTATCGAAATAAGGGCGTTTATTCAATTTTCTTTGACTTACAATTTAAAGCTGAGGCCAGTCGTAGCGCAGGGGCACAAAGTGTGGTGCAAAAACGACTGGTTGTGGGTTCGATCCTCACTCGAGGAAATTAAATATTTATTTAAATTTATATTTCCATTTCGTCGCTCTGGTGTCGAGGCAAAGCGCGGCGTTGAGTTCCGCCTTTCAACACGTAATGCTTACAAAATGTGGCGAACAGTGAGGAACGGCGTGCCTTAACACGAGGTTCCCTCTGCCTACCATGCTGTGTGCGGGATACAGCGTGAAGCTGGTTAAGTTTTTAACTATTTAAAGCTACAAAAACGTATACGAAATTTATTTTTAACGTTGTATGACTCCATACATCTCATACAAAATGTGAAAAAGTAGATACGTAAATACCTATAGAGAGTCAGTATTTTGTGTGAATGGTGATGACTGAGAGAGTTTATATTCAGTCCTCTTGAGTACAGCAAATTATGTAATTTACATTTATATTTCATGTTCCCATCTAAAAGCTTTCGTCACATACTTGTTGGGGAAGGGTTTGGTCCGTTTTACTGGTTATACTGATATTATGATTTAACTTTTGTATGACATCTTTTAAGAGGTAGTTTTGGATGAAAAATGTTCATGTCACCTTGGCGAAATTCTTAAAAAAGAATAAATTGAAACTTCTAAATTCTCTTATCTCTTCTTTTAATTTTTACAAACCCTATATACCGTAGAGGTAGTCGCGTCATAGCGGAATGGCACATCGTCTGACAGTTGAGTGTAAACGTGACAGTTGTGGACTCGATTCCTGATTGGGGAAATTAATTATTTTCATTTCCACAATCTAGTAACAAGACAAAGCGCGGCGTTGACTTCCAAAACTTAAAACGTTGAAATCTGAGCAGTAAATGGGGAATAGATTGTCTTTATACAAGGTTCCATTTGCCTACCTAAAAAAAGTACAATTATATAAAAAAATATATTTGATATTTTTAATTAATATACAGCCAGAATATGTTTAGTTATTTTATATGGAGAATATTAATTTAATACTTATTTTATGGATCCTACATAATAAAATAACTTAACATTATTGATATTTCCGCTACAAGTGAGACTCCACATTTTATTATGTCGTCGTATTATGCTTTTGACCTTGAAGCGTTTCATATTGTCGCTTATTGCTTTTAAAATTATCAATAAAAGTTGAAATGAATAGATGGTAGAAATTCATATTAAAATATGAAAAATAATTATTTTATGAAGATTATAATAAAATGGCTAAATACTTTGACCGAAGCTATATGGGCATATAAATGTAAACTTATTACGTATATGTAGACTATATAACATACTAGCGGCTCGGTCGCGGTTTCACCCGCGTGAACTATGTTATTATTAATTTCTGTCTCCATGACTACGTCCTAGTGACGTCTATGCAAAATTTGAGACTCCTAGCATTTGTAG
>JAKRZM010000033.1:0-13415 GCA_036379175.1 Heliconius cydno galanthus | reverse complement strand
TTCTAATTTGACATGCAATTTATTCTGCCATGTTAATAACAACCGTCGTCGCTACGCGACCGCGTTCGTTACCGCGTCATTTTGATATTCATCCTTATGAAAATAAATATAATAGTCACTTTTAGCATTTCATCTAGACTGAAATTATATTTCTATTGAAATTATATTCTTATATTTCAAGCAGGCGTAGCCGCGTCCGGGTCCGCTAGTATATATATATAGGTATTTATATATAAGTATTTATATATAACGCGACTATTGTGAGTTCGATTCCCATTCAGAGGAATTGGTTATTTACATTTTCTCACTTTGGAATAAGACAGCGTGACGAAAATGCTGCGTAATTTGTTATATGCAGGACAAAAATTTCTGAATTTCCATATAAAATTCAAGCAAAACCTACCCCCTTTTTTTCAGCGTCACGCTATATCCCACACATAGAAGTGTTGGGAGACTTCATTTCCGTTCTTCCGTTTTGAAAACGCAGAATTCTGTCGGTATTGCCCGTTGAGAGGTAAAACCTAGTTGCTTCATTATCATCATAATTTCACAATTATATGACTAAAATAACTAATATATAAGCCAGTACATAATTACATTGAATTTCTATTCTGCAAGTACGGCAAATGTTTCCTTATTACAAGACGCATGCCGACTAGGCCAAGTCATTTCCATTTCCACATCAATTCATACGACGACATCCGTAGTAGATATCTCGCATAAGTAACTGTATGCAAATGGGTGGTTGTACCTTCACAATTGATCCTATGCTGATGAAAAATTTGCAACTAATATTGTTGTTTAGCATCTTCATCATATTTTTCCTGAAGCCGTCGCGCGACGAACGCGACGGTCGTCGGTTCGATCCCCACTCGAGGAAATTAAATATTTATTTACAATTCAATTTTCATTTCTTCGTTTTGATGTCGAGGTAGATAGCGGCGTTGAGTTCCACCACTCAACACGCCTCTAGAATTCGGCGGAAAGTGGGGAACGGGGTAGAGACCTCGTAACACTAGGTTCCCTCTGCCTACCCTGCTGTGTGCGGGATACAGCGTGAAGCTGATTTATTTTATTTTTATTTAATTATCCTAATAGAAATATCCTCATATTATAAGAGTATTTTCATATAACCAAATAATAAAAAATTTTTACACTATTTTCATTATAAAAAAAACGTACTACATAGCTTTAGTTAGGTATAAATTAAGAGAAATGCTTATTTGGACGGAGCGGTAAGCCAATTATCGCTGTTAGTTCTAAAAATTGGCACGGGAATATTTCATTAATTTATTCTTGAATTGTATTTCCAATCAAATATTAGATTTGGCGTTCGAAATCTTTTATTTATTTATTTATTATTTAAAAATAAATTAGCCTATATGACTTTTTGTGTGATTGTATGCTGGATTGCCATATATAGGTAAATACCAGTATATGACTTTTTTTGCTTCATGCTGTATCCCACATACAGCAGGGTAGTGTGTAGTGTTAAGGTACTCCGTTCTTTACTCCGCTACTCAACACGCAATACCTCGAGTATTCGGCAGAAAGTGGGGGACGGAGTGTCTTAACACTAGGTTCCCTGATTTAATTTGATTTGATTTAAAATAAAAATACAATATTAACTAATATTACTTTTAAATAATTATTAATCATTTTCATATATTATCATTTTATTGAAAAGTGTAATAAATCTAAACTTAATTTTACTATTCGCATACGAATGCAGCTAAGGATCATGATATCGATGGAGTTGTAATACCTGAAAAAGGCTGAGCTAAGTGCCTTCGCAACGGAAAGAACGGAAAACTAATTATGGCCAACAATAACGCCCCGTAATTCTAGCATTGTAGCTTTGTTTACTTTGTTTTTTTATCTTTTAAGAAAAAGGTCTTACTAATGATTAAAAGAAAGAGAGTTCTCTTTATCTCCGCAATTTTATTGCTCAATTCCGTGACTTCAAAATTACCCCTTTCGAAGAATACTCATTGTTCTACCCTAAACGATACTTTTTCTTGTTTCAGATTTCTGAAGTAACTTAATGAACAAACGAGAAACACCAACAATGCTCCATGAAAGAATAACCTAATATCGAATAAATGGAATAATCCTACCGGCTATGACGAATTTCACTTATCCGGATCCATCACTAGAGGACTTCAGATGTCAATTGATTTCTGGCAAGAGCTGTGTAAACGGATCCTTTTCCTCGGGTCTGGAGTGTGTTACCTACGGAAATTCTATAGAATTCAGTTGCGAATTAGATTTGGACGTTCACAATGGAACTACTTATAGCTGTTTCCAATGTTCCAACAATTCCTTGGATTTTAGGAGCTACGACGTTGAATGTAGCGTTAGACTCAAGCTGAATGTAATGACTGATTTAGTTGAGAGTGTTCTAAGACATTTGTGGTTACGGATACCTAACTTCGGTACTTGTAAATCAGATATGCTATTTTGTTATGGGGATACAAATCGGACGTTTTACATTGATGCTACGAGTGGTAGTGGAAATAATAGTTTAGTAGATAATTTTCAATGTACATGGAACGGCAATAGTACTGAAGATAGTATAGATGGTGTAGGATATGAGTGGAGTTTCCTGTTTGTGATATTGTTTATAGTGGCGGGAGGTGTGGGTAATATCTTGGTGTGTCTGGCGGTGTGCCTGGACAAGCGGTTGCAGAATGTGACCAATTACTTTCTGCTGTCGCTGGCGATTGCTGATTTGCTCGTCAGTTTGTTTGTAATGCCGATGGGAGCTATACCTGGATTCTTAGGTAAGATTTTTTTGTTTTGTTTTAGCTTCACGCCTTATCCCGTAAAAAGGCAAAGAGTACTTAGTGTTAAGATGCACCGTTCTCCACTTTCCGCCCAATTTTGGAGACATTGCGGAACTTATCGCCGTGCTTTGCCTCGTTACTATAGCAACGAAATTATTAAATATTTAAATATAAAATAGTCCCACAACCATCGCGCTTATAGCTGCCTCAATTCTGCCTTTTAAAATTAATTTATTTTAAAATCATCTTACAGTATTAATAATGGAAATATCAAAGAATTAAATGAAACAATTTAATTAAGTAAAGAGTAGTTTCAAATGATGTAATAAGCTTTTAAAGTAAAACGATTATGAATTTATGGATATTTTCGGTCTGTAATATAAATTTATGCCGGTCTCATAGAATGTTATTATGAGTGATTTTTTTACATATTTTGTTAGGGTCAAAGAACAAAACTTATGAAGTAAAGTTGCAATATATTGAAGTAAGAAAAATGTACTTTTGATATATTATATATGTATTATATATGTAGCAGCAAAGTTTATATCTCGGTTCCCACTCGTAGAAATGAATTAGCGCGACAGGTTATGGGTTCGATTCTCAGCCGAAATGATTAAATATTTTTAGTTTCGAGTTCAGCCACTCGAGACGCATTGCGTTCAGAATTCGGTGGAAAATAGAGAACGGAAAAATCTTAATGGAAATGGAGTCTCTTTCTACTAGGTTTCCAAATCTCTATTGCTGCTATGTGCGGCATACAGATTTCTCATTTAATGTTAATACAATAACTATTTTTAGTATATGTTGCCTACTGATAGGTTTAAAGTCGGTGCCAAGACCTGAACCAAATAATATTAATATTATAAACAGCATAAATGAATACTGGAAGTTTACTGTAATAAATTCTTATTTCTAATTTATTAATGCACCTAAATCGGTACTAGTTAATGCTACTTACTACTCAAATACTAACTTTAGCTTAAGGCTTGAGATCTCCTCTTTTCTGAAGTTGGTTAAGAATTACAAACAGACTACTTTCATTTTATACTAGTCAAACATTATTCAAGGTTTTCTATAGTAAAAAATATTAAATATTCCGCAATGTGTATAACTTATCATATTTTTGCATGAAATATAAAACTGACGCCAACGTTTGGCTAAGATGAATTTGGCAGGTATACTAATCTTGATATAGAGGTTCGCCAAAAACCGTATATTTTGGTTAATTTTATCTTTCGTTACCAAGTTTTTTTTTAAATTTTGAAGCAAATTTCATATGAACGTAGTGAAATTGCTTAGGTGTCTTATAGTCTAGTGTATAACTAGTGACAAACTCGCGGCTTCGCCCGATTACTAAAAACTTCTTGTTGTGTATAGACAAATTTTACAAAATTTTAACAAAAAGTCTATGTATTATTCTATGATTGATGATGTCTATTATTGTAAAGTTTCATCTAAATCGGTTTTTACGTAAATGTGGAAATCTCCATAAGCTTTCTAGCTAAGCGTATGGGTTCAAGTCTTATTCGGTGGAAGATTACTATAAATATACGCGAAGTCTCGAAGTTGAGTGAAAGGTCCCTTAGAGATTAGAGAGAGAGAGATAGAGATTCTTAACACGGTCATTTCTGACTACCCTAAACTCACAGAAATATTAACAAAAAGATATAGGAAGGGGAGTAAAAAAAGAAAACGTTTAATGGTTGTTTTTTTTATTTGCAAATAAAATTTAACCACAGTTTGTTTTCTCACTTGAACTGTATATTTGTGTTTGAATACAATAACATTGTTTGACTGACACCGATACTGAATAAATATTGGTTGAATTTGGAAAACTGTTGATTTTTCCTTATACAAATTGACAAGTTAAATGTGAAGTTTAGATTTTTTTATCAGCTTTAGCTCGACGTTTTTTTTCCTGCACAGTAGTAAGCAAACAGAAATTAGTGTAATGACTCTTTTTTCTCTGCTTCTCACTCAATCTAGTAGGTATAGTTATATTTAGGTATGTTTAGTGGTTAATTTTTTTTTAGTTTCACATTGGATCTAGTAAATAGTAGGGTAGACAGAAGGTACCTGGGAACTCGAACTCTGTTACCCAGTAAGACATTTCCTTCCATCACTTTCCGCTGAACTATAAGGCGGTTAGTCTTGTTTTATAAAAAAAGAGAAACGAAAATAATTTAAGTGCATCTCCCACCTGAATGGGGGCATAAACGGAAATAACACATTTTAAAGGCTGACACTGTCCAAAGAGTCATGAAAGTTTCAACTAGCTACAATTTAGCAATGTTTCCATAATAATCTTAAAATCCAGTAGGTAAAACTAAATTTTGGCCCTATGCCAGAGTACGAGGTTTTTTGGAGTACATTTTTAAATTAACTGATCGAAATGGCTTACAAAGCTAATTTATATGTTTTATTAGAAAAAAAATAGGTTATATTACCGTAGCGTTTGGCATTCCGTTGTCTCTGTCTACTCACTACATTAAATATTAAATATTTTTATTTTCTCGCTCTGGTAGCGAGGTAAAGCGTAGTGATGAGTTCCAACACTCCTTCAGAACTTGGCGGAAATAGGAACCTATTATCCAAGCATTCCATTCCCCTCTGTCTGCCCCTGTTTTCGAGACATTACTTGTTGAGTCAGATTTCTACGTTTATTTTGGTACCAGAGCAAAATAATGAAATTTATTAATTTCCACCACTTGGAATCGAACTTACAACCGTCGTATTCACAGCCAGACCCTGTGCCAATGCAAACGAGAGTTTTTCATCATATTTTTTATATTATATTTTCATACAATTTAAATAATACTTTATTATAGGTTACTGGCCGCTGGGCGTTGTCTGGTGCAACGTGTACGTGACGTGCGACGTCCTCGCCTGCTCCGCTAGCATCATGCATATGTGCTTTATAAGCATTGGCAGGTTTGTATTTNAAATAATTTAAGTGCATCTCCCACCTGAGTGGGGGCATAAACGGAAATTACACATTTTAAAGGCTGACACTGTCTAAAGAGTCATGAGAGTTTCAACTAGCTACAATTTAGCAATGTTTCCATAATAATCTTAAAATCCAGTAAAACTAAATTCTGGAGCTATGCCAGAGCATGAGGTTTTTTGGAGTACATTTTTAAATTAACTGATCGAAACGGCTTACAAAGCTAATTTATATGTTTTATTAGAAAAAAATAGGTTATATTACAGTAGCGTTTGGCATTCCGTTGTCTCTGTCTACTCACTACATTAAATATTAAATATTTTTATTTTCTTACTCTGGTAGCGAGGTAAAGCGTAGTGATGAGTTCCAACACTCCTTCAGAACTCGGCGGAAAAAGGAACCTATTATCCAAGCATTCCATTCCCCTCTTTCTGCCCCTGTTTTCGAGACATTACTTGTTAAGTATCAGATTTCTACGTTTATTTTGTTACCAGAGCAAAAATAATGAAATTTACTACCACTTGGAATCGAACTTATAATCCTCGTGTTTACAGCAGGACCCTGTGCTGAGAGTTAATGAGAGTTTTTCAACATATTTTTTATATTATATGTTCATACAATTTAAATAATATTTCATTATAGGTTACTGGCCGCTGGGCGTTGTCTGGTGCAACGTGTACGTGACGTGCGACGTCCTCGCCTGCTCCGCTAGCATCATGCATATGTGCTTTATAAGCATTGGCAGGTTTGTATTTTATGTAGAAAAGTTTATTTATTATTAAAAATTTTATTTTTTTATTTTTGCTTTTTTAGTTTAATAACTATGAAAACAAAGCTTCGGCCCCCAGGTTCCAGTTATGTTTTAGGTTCAAACATTAACCATATACTTAAGGTTAACAAAGGAATTCATAATATAACATATATAAATCAGCTTCACGCTGTATCCCGCACACAGCAGGGTAGGCAGAGGGAACCTAGTGTTAAGACACTCCGTTTCCCACTTTTTGCCGAATTTTGGAGGCTTTGCGTGTTGAGTGGCAGAACTCAACGCCGCGCTTTGCCATATATAATCAAAATTAATTTCCATAAATAATATTACCTCATATTACTTTTTTTACAACCTTTTTATAATGTTTTTAACTTCTCGCTGTATCCCGAATGTAGAGTGAGGATCGAACCCATAGCCTGTCTCTTAGGCCTGTGCACCAGAACTGGCTTTAATTAACATAAGCACATAGAGCAGTAAATAAATAAATATTTTATTATGTTTTAGTCGTTCCACCGTCATCATTTGTATTGTGTGTATACGAATCCTAATAAATTGTACCCTCGTGCCGAGCATATATGGTGGTTCGTTTGCGCCTAATGTTAGAGAACTGGCCTATTTTGCTGAAAGATGCTGAGTAGGTTATATATTTTTCATTTATATAAAAAAAATATTTCATAATATTACTGATATTAGTATAATTTAATATTAAGTTCCAAAAATGGTGTTGAAGGCGTTATGGTTTCCATTTCCTCACCATTCAACAGCCAATGTCTCCAGATTCGGAATCGAAGCGCCCCTAACTCTAGGTTTTCTTCGCCTTTTCTGCTATATGCGGGATACGGCGGGATGCTAAAAATGTAATAAAGTAAACCTGTTTCTTTATTCATAGCTTCACGCTGTATCCCGCACACAACAGGGTAAACAAAGGGAACCTAGTGTTAAGATACTCCGTTGCCCCCTTTCTGCCGAATTCTGGAGGCATTGCGTGTTGAGGTTAGTTAGACACGATAGTTTTCTTAAAAATATTATTATTACAATTCCATCTAAATATATCGTAAAACATTGACGATATTTGACGATAAAAAATATATCTAATTCTGTCTGTTCATCCGTTATGTTAGTTGTAAAAGTTTTATTATAGTTTAGGTTCCAAATTACTTTAATCAACGGAACAGATTTTAGTTCGGAGTTCCTAAGAAAACTATAAAAACTGTAATTCTTAAACTTTTAAAACTGTATTTTAAGCTTTTAAGTTAAATTTATTAATTAGATAAATACATTTTTAGTGTCTCCAACGATTTTATATGGCATACAATCAAAACGCAAATATTATAAAAATAACCATTGAATGCTTAATTTTTAAATTTAATCCTAGAAAAAAAAAAATAGATTATACATTTTTATTACGATATAACATTATATTCACGATATAAGTTTTTTTCAACTATCCGCTTTAGCCCGTACGGCAGGGCTCTATTGTCAAGACAATCCGCTTTTCGACAGAATTCGAGATATTATTGTGAGCGAGTGCCAGAACTGCGCACACAGAGCACAGACAGTTCCCGCGAGTGGGAATCGAACCCAAAAAAATAATGCTTCCAGTCACACACTGTTCCACTGGGTCACAATAGCCTCAACTATACTAGGTTTATCATACATGTGGAAGGTATTTACTTTAGGGTGAAGTACTTCTTAAGCTCCAACTGCTAGCTTTAAAAGACACTATTTACTCTTTGTATAATAACGCCTTCTCATCAGCGAATTTCCTTAAAGGCCTAAGTTGTTGTAAAGGGATCTACTAACCATCTCATATTGTGGATGTTTGTATGCAAATGATTTTCTTTATGAGCTTGAAAAGTTTAGTAGAAATGTGCAGAGCAAAATAAGGTCACATATGGGGTTTGAGTTTACATGTTCGTTAGAACTTAGTATACGTAAGTAACTATCTTTAAAACGTACTATATACAAGTAGAGTCGAATTATGACATTTTACACGTAATACCTACAAAAATTGGGAACGGAGAAAAATGGGGAGCGGAGTGTCTTAACACTAGGTTCCTTCAACCCTAGCCCTATCTTGATATATGCGGGAGACAGCGTGGAGCTGATTTTTTTAGGTAGTGTACACTAATATTATAACACCAGACCGGAATCGACCCTGTCCGATGTCATGCTATATCCGGGATATAGCATGAAGCTTATAATTACCATTGCACCATAAGGGTAATAATGGTAATAATGTCATGTAATTTAACTCCGTCTATATTAAGATATGACAGAGTGCGGGGTCACGATTCAGATTACTGTATACATACCGTTTTATCGGAACAAATGTTTACCAAAAGGATATAACGTTACGTGCCTTATTTCCTCAGTCGAGACCCTCTTGAAGTGGCCAATTTATATAGAAGAAATGCTGTATTTTTATAGGCCCGATAAATACGTTGTGGATATCCGCTGCCAGCTATCTATACTATCTATACTAATATAATAAAGCGGAAGAGTTTGTTTGTTTGTTTGTTTGAACGCTAAGATCTCTGGATCTATTGGTCCGATTTACATTGTTTTTGTTTTGTATGAAAGCTGCATTCTTCAGAAGTGCTATAGGCTATATAACATTACATTACACGTATATACTAATATATTTTAAAGTACTTTCTAATTTGACATGCAATTTATTCTGCCATGTTAATAACAACCGTCGCGTCGCTACGCAACCGTTACCGCGACATTTTGATATTCGTCCTTATGAAAATAAATATAATAGTCACTTTTAGCATTTTATCTAGATTGAAATTATAGCTTACTGTATAACATTCTAATAAATAATTAAGGAGATGTCACTGATTCGGAATGACCTAGCCTCCGGGGGCATAGTATGAGTATGACCGACGCGAAAATATTCTTACAGTTCAAGCAGGCGTAGCCGCGTCCGGGTCCACTAGTGCTATATATTGGTTTGAGCAATTAGATTTTTTCACGCTGTATCCCCCATATAGAATGGTAGGCAGAGGTAACATGCGTGTTGAGTGGCGAAACTCAACGCTTTTCGTTACCAATGGGAGAAAATGAAATTATTGAATATTTTATTCCTTCGAGTGGGAATGGAACCCACATCCACTGCCCCTGCGTCCACGCACGTATCCACATAGAGAAGAATATGCGAAGAGGATCGATTTTATAGACACTATACTGCTTCGAGATATTATGCTCGTGTTTAGTAGAGGAACTTAACACTGTATTTTTATATTGTTACATTTAAAATAAATAATATATATATTTATATATTTTAAGAATAGAAAAATAAATATATTTCAAATACTTTGTAAAAAGGTTAATTTTCTTTAAATATCTATATAATTAAATGTTCTTTGATTTATCCTTTATATGCTTTAGCGTGATTACAGGCTTACGGTCTGTTCGCTTAGAGCTATTAAGAAAATGATGAGTACTAAAGATTCTTCTAAGCTCGGACATAATAGAACGCAATAAAAAATATGACGTATTCTGATAGAAAGTATCGCTTTATAGACTTACAATGTTTTAATTTAATGAATGCTGCCTTTTGTTATTTCCAACTACCATATAACTAGCGGCCCGCTCGTGGTTTCACCCGCGTGAACTATGTTATTATTAATTTCTGTCTCCATGACTACGTCCTAGTGACGTCTATGCAAAATTTGAGACTCCTAGCATTTGTAGTAACGGAGCTTCAGCCAAACTTTCGACCCCAAAAACAACTCCTTAGAAGTCGAATATTGCAAATTCCGGTCTTAGCGAGCACCTACGTCCTATAAGTAACTCCTATGCAAAAATTGAAATTCCTAGCACTTGTAGTTTCTGAGATTTCGTGATGAGTGAGTGACCTTTCGATTTTATATATATAGATTGTTTTTTTTTAACGTCAAGTTGTATCCCACACACAGCAGCATAGGTCCCTACATCTTGGTAGAGGGAACCTAGTGGTAACACATTCCGTTCCCCATTTTCCGGAAAAAAACCGGAAATATTTTTATAAGTACCTAAAAATACTTTAAAACTTGGAAATAATATTTTTATTCTCTTTAACTTTTAACTTGAATAAAATTTATAAATTTTCAATATTAATTCTTAAAATATACATATTTCTTAGAAAAAAGTACGAGAGGAGAATATCCAGGAAGATAAAGCCGGATGTTCCTTTTATTCAGCGCTTTTTATAAAGGCTGCTCATTTAATGAACTAACTTTGATATTAGCACCGGTATCTAATTCTTTAAAAGATATGACTGACAAAGTTGATTTATTAATTAATAGTAATTATTATAATATTTATTTAGAAGTTTTATATAATACTTATTTATATAATGTTGGTATTCTTTTAAAATAATAATTGTAGTCCCAATTATATAGAGTAGGAATAGAGACCAGATGTGGCACAGGGGCATAAGCGTGTGATTCTAAAGTGAAAAATTGTGGGTTTGATTCCAACTCGAGAAAGTAAAATATTTATTATTTTCATTTCATAGCTTTAATTTTGTCATTTAACACGCAACGCTTTGAGAGTTCGACGGAAAGTACGGAAGTTTTCTATGTTCGGGATACAACATGAAGAGAAAAAAAGATAACTCGTCTTATCTTAGGACCGAAAGACCGATGTTGGATTTCATCAATCACAATATCTCGAATCCCAGTAGAAAATGGAGGACAGAGTGTCAAAACACTAGCTTCCCTCTGCATTACCTGTACAAAAAAACGTAAATCTGGAAAAAAAAACACTAAATTATATTTATACCTGGAAATAATGTATTTTTATTGCATTTATGTAGGTTTTATATTAATTTCCACAGGTACTTGGGTATCCGCAATCCACTTAAAAGCCGGCACCATTCGACTAAACGGCTGGTGGTGATCAAAATAGCGCTGGTCTGGCTGCTCAGCATGTTCGTGTCGAGCTCTATCACTGTTTTAGGTAAGTTAAGTATATATAATTTTAAAAGGAATTTAATTACAGTAGAGTAGAGTAAATTAAAATAATTTAAATATATTCTAATCTTTCACCCGAGTGGAGATTGAATCAATAGTCTTTGTGTCTGTATTAAGGCGTTATCTAAATCTGTTACGAAAAAAAAAAATACTTTCCTTATATACGTATACTATGTTTTTCACAAGAGATGGGTAAGTATATGCAGGATATGGTGGAGATGCGTGAAGGTATAAAGAAATTGCATTATGAAAGGTACAAGTGCATTTTAAAGTTGATCTTCACCAGGCCATGTTTAAATCTCTTGAATTTTGGCTGAATGGGTGGGTGCACGAGGTGCACTCTTACCGTGCTTTCAAGAAATTATATTTTAAGAAAGCAAGAAGTTAAATAAAATACATATTTTAATCTTAACATTTATTCAATTAAGCTTGTTACTGTCCACTTGAAGATGAAAGAAATTAAAAACATCTATCTGTAAAGGTTGAAACTCAATTGTTACTTCAAACGCGTTCTTTTTCCATTCAAATGAGATAATAATCAAGTTGACTTAGATCCTCGTTAAAACAGATTGTGCCTCTTAATTTTTGATTGACATTATACATTTCGTTATTATGATTATACTAAAGCTTGTTATTTTACTTTGTATTGTCTCCTACAAATGGTATGATTAAAATATGTGATAGAATATTATAGTAAAACGGAAGTAATCTCGTACATAATTTGCATATAGTGGGGTGTTTACTTTTACAAATTGACATATAAGACAGAAAATTAAAAATCTAGTGATGTGCAAGCATATTTTCCAAGCGTTTATTTAACTTGCCGTATTTGTGAAATGAAATTACATATATCTAATTTGCATTGCTGTTAATTCAAAATGGCCACCGCAACAAAATGGCGGATTACAAATAACAAAGCCCATCTATTATAGATATCAAATGAAACACACTGGTTTGTAAAATACAATACATCTTGAAAAATAAAAATATCTAGGTAGCTTGTTCTTTAAAATTATGATGAAATAAAAACATTATAAAAATTGAGGCCACAGAGGAAAAACTCTCCATTCTTTTTTAAATAGCTGTACTTGGATAAGACCCTTCCATTCTATTTACCTGCATTTCGTTTGTATTGTACAGGTCAATGAATAAAAATAATTTCAGCGTTGAGGTCCGCCACTCAACTCACAATGCAAGAATTCTGCGGAACGGTAGTGTCTTAATGGAGAACAGAGTGTCTTAGCACTAGATTCTGAGGTCCCTCTATCTACCCCGCTATTAGCGTGACACAGCATTAAAATAAAAAAAGAATAATAATAATCCACAACAAGTACGTGTACGTGAAAACAACGAAATTAACATTCACAAAATTAACTAGCCGTCACAGTTTAAATGTTCCAAGCTTTAATTTGCTTAACCTCTCGGAAAATCGGACAAAGCTATTCCGTTCAACTGTGCATTTCATATAAGAACCAGTGAGAGACATAATCTGGAATCGAATTTGGGACCCTTCGGATCTTTATGAGCGATTTCACTCGTAAATCTCTATTCATTATTTCCTTTTGATTTAGTGCTAAGAAGCTGCCGACGTTAATGTTTCTGAACTGGCTGGTTCGATAAGAAAATATAACTGTAGCTGTATATCTGTTTCTAAGACCATCGTGGCGCAGTGGAACATCTTACTGTTAATGTCATCATTGTGGGTTCGATTCTCATTGGGGGGGAATAATTTGTAATGATGGTAGGAATAGAATTGTTTCTGAGGTTGTGCGGTGTATTGAAAATGTCAAACCTGTCCAGAATCTGTGGTGTACTCTGCTATATGCGGGATACAGCGTGAAACTGATTATTATAAAAAAATATTTTGAACATTAAAGACACACCTAACTGATATTTTATTTTACTTCTCAATCTATATATATATATAAAAGGACTTGTCCTCACTGACTGAG
>JAKRZM010000032.1:495016-530439 GCA_036379175.1 Heliconius cydno galanthus | reverse complement strand
TAATGAATTTACTACAACTTGAAGAGCTTTAAGCTCAAACACATGAGGAACTTTGGACAAGTTGCTTAATTTGAAAAATAAAATTGATCAAGTGCCAAGTCTAGTTAGTTAGGAAAATTGTATTAAAATTTAAATTTCGCTAAAATTTACTTATTTTACAACAATATATAAAATCTTAAGAGATTGATATTGCTATAGTTTATAGTGTTATTACTTATACCAAAACTTAAACACTTCGGAATGAACAATTTTATAAAAACTTACTTAATTACTAGTCCCACTAAAAATATGTAAGAATGGATGTGTGTTCCATTTTTACGCTAAAACTGAACAGATTTAGATGAAACTTTACAATAATATAGCTTATACAATGATTTTGTACAATTTAGCTATAATATAACAATTGGTTTAAGCGAACGAAGTCGCGTTTGGGTCGCTAGTAACTTATAGTTTTAGAAATATAGGAATTCATTAGAATATATATAGTCGTACACTATAAGTGCATATAGAATATGTAACAGTTTTTTCAAAACCACGTTAGTTTATACAATTGTATTTTAATTGCTAAAGAACTTTTACTTTATAAGGTGAAAATGATAAAGCTAATTGGAATTTGACATTTACTTTTTCTATATCAGCAGAGCATTTGACTCTATTTATAGAATAGATAATTATTCGTTCAATTGAACCGTTTCTAATTGAATATTAATTGTTTCGGAACATCGACCGATATACGACTGTTTTTCCCTATATATACTCGTATATGTACGACATGGGTATATTACTTCCATTCCATATCAGTTTTATTATAGTTTAAGCGATGACAGCCTTTGTGTTTGGGTATTGTATTCTTTAATATCAGCTAAATGTGTTACTTTGCTCTGCATGACATTAATGGTATTCTTAACTCATAAAATTTACAGAGTAAGAATTAAATTGGGTATAATATAAACAAAGAACTTATACTGGTTGTCGATATTTATTAAGTCATATTTTTTTATGTAAATACAAAATTTTACATGGAAGTCACAGTACATCTGAAGCTACAATGAAGATATTTTTTATAACCTACTTAGAAACATATTATCGTACCTCTCAAGCAGCTTAAATATTAATAGATTCCAAAATTCCTTTCTTTATCATACAAATAACATTGTAAACAAGAGAGAATCCGTTCTGTAATAAACAGACATACTCAACAATTTACGCAATAACATCTAATATTAACAACAAAGAAACGAGACAGGAAATAAGTAATTCACAGCAGGTGATGACTTAGATAGTTCTACAATCAACAAAACCTGTCTCCAACGGTCACTTCAATTGGCTGGACTTCACTCTATTAAGAAATATGTGACATTTATTGTCAGTCAATATGCTCATGTGGGTGCTCCACTACTCCCCATTATACGACAATTGGACAGACCGCTGCCACGCTGCTCATGTCACGTTTGACGTTTTGTTTTTTTTTTGTTTCAGTTGACACCACTGAGCGGCTTAAACATGTCATAAGGTAAGTTTTTTTTCGTTATTGCTTAATAATTTTGTATTAAATATAATTAATTTAAACTAAAGTTGTTTGATTATATTTTGGATTATATGTTTGGTTTTCACTCTGTATCCCACACATAGCAGAGTAGGCAGAGGGCACTTGGGAACCTAGGGTTCCGTTTCCATGTTTCCGTTCCCTACTTCCCGACGAATTCTCAACACATTGCGTGTTAAGTGGTGGATTTCAACGCCTCCTTACCAGAACGAGGAAATGAAAATATTTAATATTTCATTCCCACAAGTGGGAATTCAACCCACAACCCTCACGTTTACAGTTTTCAATAATAGTATTTTTTATTAATAGTAACGATATAGCAGAAACAATAATATTCTCTCCACTAAAACTAAAATTTTATGTCCATTTCCATTGGACCATTTTCAACTATCGAACCGAACCTCAAAATAGAATATCCCAGTTTACTGTAGCGCCATCAACATGTCCGAACTGGCCAGCACAACTTGCATAGGAAGTGGTTAATGTAGTCCAACGCTGTCGGATCTGCCCGATTTATATGTTTACTGGAAAACGGGGCAAGCCCGAGGCGTATGTCAACCACTCGGTTGCAGATTATGCTCTAATCCCCTTTCTCTGCTAAGCCGCTTCCATAGCTTTGTGTTGAGACTGAGCGCGAGGCCCGTCAAGTCTGCTCTGAATCTGTTTTCGTTGAGCATTGTACGTGGCTAATGTGCTGTATCATTGGCGTGATATACATGTGGTGGTATTATTGGCTGGAAGATTTTTTAAAAAAAATCCCATTTGCCGCCGAATTTTCAAGGCGACACTGTAATATTTAATTGTAGAATGTGTGGAATATATACTTGTAGAAGTATTTTTTCATTAAAAAATCCAAATAACTGTAGACGAGCGACATGGCCGTCTGTCATGTTTTTTTACAGATTGTCCATCCTATGAAATACATAGAAACAAAACAATTATGTTTAAAATAAAAACGTGATTCTACTAGATATATGAGAAATATTGTAAGTTTTTGTATCTTACTAATAGTATGACCCATAGCGTTTTCAACATTTCAAATAAAAAATGGAATTGTAAATTAATCTTGCGTTTTAATGATTAAAATCGTAATAGTAACTTGTTCATTTAAATCAAATACTATAAGGAATACTGCACATTTCTATAGAAAATTATATTCAGTCAACCAAATCATAATATCACCGAAAAGAGGTCAATAAGGTTTCTACAGTAAAAAAATAACAACGAAATGTTTTATATCCAAATCGTGACTGTTTTTTTGGTAGAAAACGCTACAAATGAAACAAAAAAGAACTGTTCTCGTAACTGAATTATACGGTTCATTTACAAAGAACCGTGACAAAACAAGAAAGGTGGTACAAATTAGATAGAAATGTCGCAAATTCTAATCGATGGTGAGGTAATGTGGATTTAATATGGCCTCGGAGTCATGGACGCGTGTCTCCACATCGCCAGCGGAGATTACTGGTTAATCCACTTTCTTTATACCTAAATCGACGATGACCTTTCGGAATGTGCAAAGATAATGGAAAAGATTATTCAAAACTTAGCCTGGTTTTCAAGAATTGTTCATTTTTTGAGTATATTAGGTGAACTAGATGAGTTCAAAGTTCTACTATGTAGTGTACCAAATTATAACTATATAACATAACAACGTGCAATTTTCATTAGAGAATTGAAACAAAAAGAAAGATGAAGAAAATATGTTTAATTCCTAATGAAGAAGTCGTGCCTTCCCGTCAAAATTTAATATACATATAAAGAAAAATGTCATAATAACATTTTCCGAATAAATATTTTTGACTTCGTCTGCGATCTTCCTTTTGGTGACAACGCAATTTACGGCACCTATTGTAATTTAAAGAGTTTTGACTCGCTTCAGCTGACAGCTTACTCTTTTTATATTTTTATTTTAAAATACAAAATATTTTTAAGTAAGTTTATTTATCACATGTAATACATATCTCGTTTACGTTATGTGTAGCAGCGTAGGCCTTTTGATTGAATAGACATAGTGAAATTTCTATTCATCTAAAATATAGTGTGTCTAATAATTTTACAAACATATTAAACATCGTTGAGGCCGTGCCAACATGCAGTGCCTCGAGAATTTGGTGGAAAATGGAAGTGTCTTAATAGAAAGGAATTGTTTTAACCCTAGATACCCAGATTATCTTTGCGTATCCTGATATGTGCTGAAAACGACGTGAAGTTAATAAAGTATAATTTCATACAAAAATACAAATTTCGGCGTTGAGATCCGTAATTAAAAGAAAAAGTTTTTGTCAAGAGGTTTCCTTTTCCTATTATGCTACACAAGAGGAACCGTAAAACTGAATTTAATTTGACAGTATTTGATCTAATATTGAAACTGAAAGTTTCTAAGACATTAATTTAAATAGATTCACAAACTACGTCAAAGAATCATCCTGACGGATCTGTTGGTGCGTGCTAAGAATTTAACTAGGAAAATATTAATTAATTTTGTTCATAAAAATGCGAGAGTAAATTTTACGAAGGGGACTTATGTTTCAGTATTGGAAGATTTATTTATTTTTAATGAACACTAGGCGTTACTTGGAGTGTGTTTTTCTGTATTGTAATTAAATATATATATTCACTTATTTATAATTTAAAGCTTTTTAAATAACAACTTTTAACACCTTGAATATTATAGGAGTTCTATTAATACAAATTTAATTGATAATATTTTTAAATATCTTACATCTCCAATGCTACTTAAATACAGAAAGTTTTAATTTGGTTAAGTTATTTAGTTATATATATATATAGTAATTCATATAATTACCTGTTGACAACAATAAACTTTTTACATGTCTTAATAAAGCAAATACACTCACTCATCACTCATAGTTACGCGACAATTCAAAGTAATAAAACTTTGGTTTACCTCGTCTAGCAAATAGACTAACACCACATGTCACAGCTTCTCAAACATTATTTATTTTAACCCTCATATAGCGCTGGTGAAGGTTAGGATATAAAATGTGATTGTTTCTGTGAGAATATTTTATTATGTTTAAAATAAACACAGCAGGTTTTCTNAGGTTTTCTGTTTCTATTATGCTACACGGGAGGATCCGTGAAACTGAATTTAATTTGACAGTATTTGATCTAATATTGAAAGTGAAACTTTTTAAGGCATTAATTTAAGTAGGTTTACAAACTACGTCAAAGAATCATCCTGACGGATCTGTTGGTGCGTGCTAAGAATTTAACTAGGAAAATATTAATTAATTTTGTTCAAAAAAATGCGAGAGTAAATTTTACGAAGTGGACTTATGTTTCAGTATTGGAAGATTTATTTATTTTTAATGAGCACTAGGCGTTACTTGGAGTGTGTTTTTCTGTATTGTAATTAAATATATTCACTTATTTATACTATAAGCTTTTTAAATAACAACTTTTAACACCTTGAATATTATAGGAGTTCTATTAATACAAATTTAATTGATAATATTTTTAAATATCTTACATCTCCAATGCTACTTAAATACAGGAAGTTTTAATTTGGTTATATTATTTTTGAAAATGTATAGTTTTTTCATCTGAATTACTTTCAGGATCTTATAACATTATAATCTTAAAGATCCATACAAAGAAATTTTCAATCACCCAATTCGATAAAATATTTATTTTAGCAATATAAAAAAATAAAAATAATTGTTTTGTGTTAGAACACATCGATAAATACCCCCAATAATATTTTTCTCATATATCTTACATGTACAGACAGCCATGTGTTACAGTTTTATTATATATATATATTTAAAGTAATTCATATAATTACCTGTTGACAACAATAAACTTTTTACATGTCTTAATAAAGCAAATACACTCATCACTCATAGTTACGACAATTCAAAGTAATAAAACTTTGGTTTACCTTGTCTAGCAAATAGAATAACACCACATGTCACAGCTTCTCAAACATTATTTATTTTAACCCCCATATAACGCTGGTGAAGGTTAGGATATAAAATGTGATTGTTTCTGTGAGAATATTTTATTATGTTTAAAATAAACACAGCGGGTTTTCTCTATACTGGTCGGGTATTGGTTAAATAAATAAACATACCGGCAACCAGCCCGTTGTTAATAGGGGTGCTATTCTAAAATACGAGGAATCACTGGTGTTCAATTTTCATAGAATTGATAAATAATTAGATTCGTTTTATACATTTAAATCTGTTTGTGTTCGTTAGGTATGGCTTTGTTTATTTTAATATGAAATTTAGAAATGTTGAGGCCTGTCGTGGCCATGGCAGGAGCACAAGTGTGACTGTAAATGCGACAAGTTATGGGTTCGATTCCCATTTGAAGAAATTAAATATTTAATACTTTCATTTTAAATATTTAATAGTTCCACAATTCAACAAGAAATGCCTCCAGAATTTGGCAGAAAATGAGGAACAGAGTGTCTTAACATTAGGTTCCTAATAGCATAATGTTACGAAAAAATTAAGAATGTGATATATTCTAACTAAAAGTTAAAAGGGGCTTCAAAAGCTGTGAAATTGAAGTAAACGATACTATCCTTTTAGTTAAGTATACAATATGGTGAGCTTTAAAAAGATTAAATGTATTATATGACACGAAGCAAAATGTTAGCAGTAAGAGGATTTGAAACATAAAACACCACAGGATCTTAACTGGAAATTAAATATTTACTGAAATAAAGTGTTTAGTTTACTTTTCCCTACGAAATATAATATCCACAAGGATAATCCTAGCTTAAAATTAAAATTTATTGTAAAAAATGTTTAAGAATGTCTTAATTAATATGGCATTTTTTAAACTTCTACTTTAAAATATAATAAATAGTCAAATGAATATTTATTTGCTTATTATAAAAAATAATGACTTTTTTGTTAAAAAAAAACCCCGCCCATAACAGGGAAGGCAGTAAAAACCTAACCTAGTGTTACATCACTCTGCTCCCCATTAAGACTTCCGTTCGCCATATTTTGTTAAATTCTTGACGCGTGGCGGAACTTAACGCCGCGCTTTACCCTGTTACTAGAGCGAATAATTGATTACCGTATAATTGCTTTAATTGCACTAATAGAAGTGAACTTAATGGGGGCGCTTCCGGCCTGCGCCCGCGCCCTGGGCCTCGGAACTTCAATTTCCGCTGAAGCTGGTTTTCCTTTATATAGCAACATAGGCTCTATTCTTTCATATACGCTTATTCATACGTTCATTATGAGTTATGTCCACCCTTCAATTCAATTAGCGTTCTTTATCATTTTCTGATAAAAGGTTGATTTTTCTAATTTATATGAGATTGCCAAGAGAATTTTTTTTCAAATTATAACCTTTATATATGCGTAAAAATGTATATTGTCTAAAATAAACGTTAAAAATATATTTTTTATTTTATAGAATGTTGCAACTTTTGCTCTAGCTTGCGCTAGCAAGAAAAAATGTTTTCTGCTCTCTTTTCTTTTGCTAACGTTAGGGAGCTCCGCCCGGACAAGAAAGAAACAAATCTTAGAAATAAATCATTTTTAAAACTTACGCCTTTAACTCATATGCAATAATTTTGATTTCACAGTGCTACAAAAATTATAAAAATCACATTTTTTTTGGTATAAGAAAAAAATCATGCATAAAATAAGATAAACCATTCAGAAAGATTGGGACTCTGAAACTTTTCTATTCTGGCACCTGTCACCCTTCATTCGTCACATAAATTATATTCGCGACTTCCCTCCCACCCACGACGTGACATTGGCGAAGTGATTTTGTGCTCATCTGGCACTCAAAACGTCATTATTAAAGAACTGATCTGAAATGACTTCCCACTCTTATGGCAAATTATAAAACTGGTTGGTTTCTGAAATTACACTTGTGTACCAAATAAGATTCTGCAAACTTCTTATGTTCACGAATTCCCAATATTTGTTCACTCATATTGCTTGGTATACCTATTTAATCTATTTTTAGTAATTTTGTCAATTCTACCGACCGACCCTTGTTGCTCAAAATGCCATAACAAATGTTCGAATTGGGATCAACTGACGTAATGTGATGTCGATAGATGTATGCTACAATACATTTTTCTCTTTTTAACACATAATAAATTTTTATGTCCCATTTAGTTTTGTTTGTGATGAACATATCTTTATCGCCCGGCTTGTATTTTATGTATTCATTCAGCGTCTATTTAAAAAAATGGATTTACGGACTAATCAACATAAAAATAATAGAATAGAATATTTTTTTAGGTCGACGATCACTCTATTTGTTGCAGGGATGGCAGAGATAAACTAGTATTTTTTTTTAATGTCTAATCCAATTTATTAACATTTTTTTCTTGTTATATATTTAAAAAGATGTATTTAACCAAATAAATAGATGTATTTAACCAAATCGGGAGCAGTCAGGAAATATCAATACAAAGTTTTCGAAGGTCAACCGAGGTCTCCCCATCTGCCTTTCTTACCATTCGCTCTTGATTCGTAATTCATTATTAGAAGGAAAGCCATGTAGCTAAATCACTTGAGAATGTTTTTTTTGTCATTCTCACTGTGAGATCTAGTGAGCCCGTATACCAGACATGCTGTTCAACCATTATATCAATATTTAAATAATAGATTATTACCTAAACTTAATTCAAATTAGCTTAAAAAATCTTTAACGTAGCTTCCAAATCGAAAATACTCCTTTTTCTTGTCTGTAGCACACAAAAAGTTTTATGTTAGAAATAAATTTTCAATATACTATAAATAACCGATGCCAAAAGTATATTCAGAAATTTAATAAGAATATGATATAGGTCTATCTACGAGTACATATCCACTTTATAATATTTTATTGAAAATATGAAACCACATGTTAAAATGAAAGGTTTCAATGAAGCCTTACTGACGTACACGGCAGAATATTAAATAATTCTCCGTTATAGTAGGTACAGTCAAAGCCACAAAATATTCCTATAATAATTAGTTATTTTTAATTTTAATTATATTCCTATATTAATTAGTTATTTTTAACTTAAAAATTCTTATTAAATTCGACATTAAAATACAATTTCCATACTTCGCAAAAGAAAAAAGAACTACCTTGCGACAGTTTCGAATAACAAAACGAAAATCGTTCCTAAACAATGGCTACCAACATTGCGTATAATCTCGAGATATATAAATCTGTCCTTAGATCGTGTATTAATCGTCGTATTTGGCGAATAAATTTACTTTTGTTTGAGTTTGCTCTCGCCGGCGTTATTTATTCAGTAGGTCGACCCGGGGCCAGGAGCTGATACTCCTGATGTTTACATAACATTTTCGTCCCACTGTTTGCAATTGACTTGGCGATATTTTCACGAACTGAATTTATTAAATAAGTATTTGCTTTGAATGGGGGACAGTGCGGGCTTATTGTGAAATGAACGAGGAAATTCTGTTATTTCTAATTTTATGATGTTTTTATTTTATAGAATGTTTTTTGAAGTTGATGTTACAAAAATTATAAAATATTAATTACTCATTCATCACTATTCTTTACTTCCATTTCTCTATTTTTTCTCTTGTTTTTTATCTACAATAAATAAAAGTAATAAAAATACAGAATGAAAATGTCAACTTTAAAAATATGACACGAACGCTGTGCAAATTTCTCATGTTACCTCCACTATCTGTCATGTTTATAGAGGCAATACTCCGTAGATCCTGGGCGTAGGCGATTGATTTACCTATCAATGGTCCCTAGTTGCCTACGCATTGTGACAGCTATATCTCCCTGCCTACACTAAGTGCTGTAATAAGTACTGTACAATTATCTGTCTATTGTACTTCTGTATATCATGATGAAGCTGAATGTAGTTATTAGGTTATATTATTATAATGACAGTCATTTAAGTAAGTTGGGGTACAAGTGTTTGACTGTGACGGAGGTTGTGCGTTCGATTTCTATACGGAGGAAGGAAATATTTAATATTCTAGATGTAGATCTTATGTAGATCGGAAGTGTACTAGGCTTCCTCTGCCTACTCTGTTAAACACTTTACTCGTCGTGTTACACTCACGTACTCTCTTTTTACACAAAATCACTTAAATTTAATAATTCAAAAATAAAATATTCTAATACATCTACCAAGGTTAATATAAATAGCCAGGTTAGTTAATTTGTTCTTATATCCAGAAATGTTACCGTTAAGAAATAAAATTCAAATGATTTTGTTATACTTGTACCATTTACATCCGGTTCGAAGATAAACTTGCAAATGTTTACACTGTACACAAAAGAAAATATATTTTTCTCTTTAAAGTATAATCAGGAGTTACTTCTATTCCTTTACTACAAAAGAAGACAGAAGTTTTCTCTTATCATTTAAATGGAATTTCCATTTATAATTAATAACAAACCTTAAATTAACTACATACCCAAGTGGTATTCGAACCAAATACAGAAATAGAGATACCTCTATAATATCAAATGACGACACCAATGTTCTCGTGCCAATTAATGAAAAAGCAGTTACACTTTTATATTGCACTTAGTTAAAATTTTCTGAAACTTTGGCAACTTTTCAAGCGATTTCAACATTAAATTTCATGAGACGCTAATTTTTGAACAAATCGCGTGGTCTGCACGCCTTTGAGCCAACTATATATATTATATATATTTTTACACAATTTTCTAGAAATGCCGATCGTAAAAATATTTTTTAATATGAGATCGTAATATATTTTAGTTAACTTTTATTAATATATAGTAATTAGATAAATAATTATTTATCAGTTTTATTGTTGAAAAGAAAATGCTTATAAGTATTTCTTTAAATACTAGATAAGCATTACGTATTTACATTGATGTGTACGGGTTCGATATCTAGATTTGTTTTTGTAGAAAAAAAAATGAAAACAGATAAATAGGAACATTGTTTATGTAAAATAATATAAATATTGTAAAATGTAACGGTTTATTTTAACGGTAATTTCAGTACATAATAAATCCATGCTACCAAAAGAACCCGGTTTAAGTTAAAATAAGAAGTGAAAATTACTGGCGGTATAATTATTTGCACTTATACGGCCTCGCTTGAGATATTACTTAAGTACCTACATTAAACGTTCGACGGGTTTGTGGATTTTGTACTGTGTTTGTCCATCACATGACGTGCTGTTTGTTGAATTGTTTTTAATAAGAATATGTTTGCTAAACATTTATCAATATTTAAATTACATATTAATATCGGCCAGTCGTGACAAGCTGTGACTGTAAATGTGACAGGTCGCGGATTCGATTCTTTCTCGAGGAAATTAAATATCTAATATTTTCATTTCTTCGCTCTGGTTTCAAGGCAAAGTGCGGCGTTGAGTGCCGACATTCAACACTCGATTTCTACAGAATTTCCCGGAAAATGAGGGACGCTTATAAGTACACTAGTGTAAGATTATAGTAAAATCTTTCTTATTAAAGAAGAAAAACAATAACTAGAATAAGCTTTATTAAAATAAATTCAGAAACATTTTAATAATTGTACAAATTCCTTACAGTTTTTGTCAGCTTTAACAATGTGCAATTCTTAAACCGTTCTATCTTAAGTATTTGTAGTCGTGAAATAAATTATTTCTTCGTTTTACGTTGTCGCGCTAGCCGCCGGGAATGCTGACGGGATACTGCACAGTTTATTTTTATTTTCACTCTTTAAAGTCTACGATTTATAAACGATGATTTGTAAAGTAAAAATTAAAATTAAAAATCAGCTTGCTGCTGTATCCCGCACACAGTAGGGTAGGGAAAGGGAACCTAATGTTAAGACTCTCCGTTCCCCACTTTCCGCCAAATTTTTCGTGTTGAGTGGGGGAACTTTACGTCGGGTTTATTGCCTTGATGCCCACCAAGAAATGAAATGAATTCCCCCGAATGTTGATTGAACCTATGACCATAGCGTTACAGTCACACCCTTGTCTCTCTGCGCCACGAGGACCTCAGGATGATTTGTATACATAGTAGATATATACTCGTGTCTAAATACTATATTAATTTTACGGCTTTTTTAGCATGAATAGCTTTTAAAGCATCAATAATTAATCGCTTCTTTATTACAAAAAGAAGTTCCTAACCTATTATTTGTGTTTCAAAGGAATACTTTTATAACCGGTCGATACACATTCATATGGATTCAATGATCATATATTATTCTTTAATTTTTTTAGCTTCACGCTATATTTTGCACATAATGTGAGACAAGACGCGGCGTTAAGTTCCACCATTCAACACGCAAAGCTTTCCGAATTTGCAGGAAAATAGGGAACGGAGTATCCTAACATTAGATTCCCTCTGCATTCTCTTCTCTGGCCGTTTTTAATAGTAAATATAATTTACTTTTTCTAGTACGTTAGGTTATGGTTTCTTAGCAATAATTTCATAGTTCTATATACTCGTAGTGTTGAGTTTCTACACGCTACGCAAACCGGCCATCAATCATGGTAGTATCAAAATTTGATGTTGACATAAAGTGGATGGGAATAAGATTGATGCATTCACTTACAAAACCACGTAAGTAACCACAACTAAAATAATAATTTAATAAAATTACTTTATATTTTTGTTTTACACATTCGTTGTATACATTACGTTTTTTTTCACTTATTATTTTAAAAAAAAAAGAAAAAGAAAGAAATTTATTAAAAGAGTTCTTTGTATATTTACTTACACTTATTTAGTTTTAGCGTTTGGAGAATTCGTGTTTTTTTTTAAATTAAAGACTCAGCACGATCTTCTTCATTGTCATTGTGACATCCTGGTGAAGTATAAATGTACAACTATAGTAAAATATAAATAATACTTAACGACTTTTTGGTTTATCGATTTTTGTCAGTATAAACGTCTAAAATAAATTATCGAATAAGTTCCTAAATAATTTTGCAATTTCATTTAACGATTAATAAGGTGGAACGTAACTATGTACGGTTTCCAGAAAAACTAACCGTGATCATTTGTTTGGTGACTTGACGAGTTTTGGCCAGCTTCGTAAACTGCTCCAAGTTAGTGATGCTCACCATTTTTCTTTCAGTTAATGACACTTCAGAAAATGAATAAATATTGGTATGGGGCAGTGGTTCAGCGAGTGCCTCTCAGCTCGAGGGATACGAGTTCGATTCCCATTCGTAAATAGTATACAAGATACGGTTTTATTAGCCAGAGCAGAGAAATGAAATAATCTAATAAAAAATATATATGTTAACTTTTTAATTTGATGCCCGTTTCGAAGATCGAATTTGCTTTAATATAAGTTAAGCTAATAATTATTTAAGCTAATAATTATTATTTTTTAATATATTTTTATCAAATCTTCGCCCTATTATAAAAAATATAAAGCTAAAAAACATTGTAAAAGCTTTTGACGGAAAAATATTACCAAAGATTACGAAATATGTTCCTGAAGTATATTAACTTTAATTAAAATATAAATATAAAACATAATTATCTTAATTAATATAGTAAACAAATCTAATTAGTCAATCACCGAAGTATTCGAACAATTTTAATGGCAGAGAATATAACAAAAACTTCGCAAAAGTTTAAATTAAGTTTCTCCATTCGGGTTGTGAGCGTAATTATAGCTGTCAATGAATTTAATGATTTTGGGCGCATTACAATTTTCTTGTCAATCTCATGGTGATATCATGGAAATTAGCTTGATTGTTAATTTCTGATTTTAGTTTTTTTTTGTAGCTTCACCCCTTTTTCTGCGTAGTAGGATAGAGAGAGCTGACGACACTCTGTTCCTATCATAATTTTCGGAACATTGCACTTGTTCTACCACAGGAAACCTCCAAGTGGGGCCGAACTCCAATACTATCGCGTTTATAATCAGACGCTCTACGGCGCGACCGTCTTATATTTTTGGTTATAAAGAAGTTTTGGAATTTAATATTAGAATGCAAATTATATTTAATATTCGTCTAGAGGATAATAATATCTGTGAATTTGATATAATAGTAAAAAATTTGAAGACAATAAAAAAATATTAATCTTTTAATATTTTTTTACGAGGTATCTTTAAATATAGATATGATAAAAAGCAAATAACCCCATTACACATCTTGGAATTAAAGATTAAAAAAATCTAAATATTAAGATCTAAATCTAAATATTAAAAGCTTATCTCTTTGAAAGCTAAATATATATCCTCAAAGTTATCAAGCGGCTATCATAAGTGGATTTAGTTTATTATAATATGTAAAATATTAAGGATATCTTTGCATAATTTCTGACAAGGGTATGTTACGAATTTCTATTCGTCATAAGTCCCGTTTACATTCACGAGAAATGACAAAGCTGACCTGATTTCCCGTAACTTCGCAGTCCATTGGGGAAGGAAGCCCTTTGGGGGACATAATTTCATTACATCTAACCTACGTTGTTAGAATTGATACTATTTTAGGGGCTGCGGTCGGGTTGCCGCGCGCCTTTCCGAAATTACTCTCTATTATTAAGTTATTATTTTCAATTTCGTCTAAATTTTAGGGAAAAATTCTTCTCCGGTGCTGGGAACAGTACCTTTTATGATTATATTAAAATAACCGCCTACAAAAACAAAAACATAAAAATTTGCGAGATGATTGAAGTGGTTATCGTAGGTCCTCGTCGAAGATTCTACTTTTACGTTGCTTACTAATTCTTAAATTCAAACGTTTGAAATATCATAAAAATATTATATAAATAAAATATGGGCTATACTTAGAATTATACCACACTAGCGGCCCTAACGCAGCTTCACCCACTTAAAATTATTATTATAATAATCCACATTTGTACATAAATTGTAGCCTATGTTTTGTTCTGGTATATAAGCTATATTACTGTAAAGTTTCACCTAAATCAGCTCAGTAGTTTTTGCGTGAAGGTAGAACAAACATCCATCTTCACAAACACATTTATAATATTATCAGGATACCCACACTTTACTTCTTTAAAGTGTATTCAGTTATTCACGCTTTCATAGAAAAGAGTCAGCATAAAACATTAATTTCCTAAGCCGAGCTCATTCGGGTGAGTGGGTTCATTAGCACAGGTGACTTGTAAAACTGGTGTAATGTGAAATCGTATGTCACCGGGCACTCCTGTATCCGCATAATGGCCGACCTCACTTAACATACCCTACAAATATACGTTACGTTCGACATTTGATACGAGTGTCTCATTTCTTTATATATTTTGCGTCTATTTGTGTAATTGTTTTTATACAAATAAATAAATACATATATTGTTACTATTTTTATACGTTTTTTTTAGAATATAATATTTTAATTTAATAAAATTGAAAAGAAAATATACAATACCGCGTACAACAAGGTGGAGTGGTTCCCATTAACATACTTTCGTTCTCCACATTCCGCCGAATTCTGAAGGTATTGTATTTGCCTGGTTACTAGAGCGTGGAAATAAAAATAATAAATATTTCATTTCCTCGAGTGGAAATCGAATCCATAACCATCAAAATGTGTCAATAACTATAATGTTTGCTTAAAAGTGATATAAAATAACAAAAATAAAGGTTTATCATCACATCTCTCCACTCCATTAACTTCCAAAATATGTGAAATGCATAATAATTAGCTAACAAAGTTTGTCGTACAAATATGAAACCTTTTAGCTATATATTTCCCCAGGAGTGAAACGAAAGAGCAACGTTGAAAATTTAAACATATAATATTATTAGTTCTCTAGTTGCTAAAGTTGGCAATTACTAAATTTCTAATATATTTAGTTATACTCGAAGCTACTATTATAAAGTTAGTTGTCGTCAGTGACACGTGACTGATATGGTCACGAATTCAAATCGCACTCTGGGGAATGCAGCTTTTTTAATGTAGGTAACGTTTACCCTGTTATTTTAATATCTATATAAGTAAATGCTTGCAAAAATCATCCTAGTCTTAATTAATCACAATTTTATTAAATTATATTCTGCTAAATTTATAACTAATTGAATCTTAAAAATTATATTTAGATTTATTTAAATAGCTTTTTGCTCCAAATCCGTTATACATTATTTTTACTACACTCCAACGAAACAATACAAATTTTATATCTTTAATAAAATATATATAAGCATCTAAACTTACAATAACTGTGAAGCATTGCGATATACATAGGCTGTCATAAAATCGTCAATATAATTTACTGTTTACCAATATTTATTTTCTAAGAAAGTATTACAATAAATATTTCCTTGGTATTTATTATTTGTTATGAAAATTCACTTGCTTTACTTTATAATATTAGAGTGGTGTTATTTTGGGAAACATCGAGCGATCTCAATTTGAGTTTATATATAGGTCGAACGATCTCAAGCTGATACTTGTACAATGCAATAGAAAATTATTTTGCTATATTTACGGCCATCGTTATTTTGTTAAAATACATATGTATATTATTCACATTTTATTTTATAGACAAGTTTGAAATAGATCTTAAGATGCCCGTTTCATTCATATATTACATATCTATGAATGAAAACGTCATCTCAAGATCGATCTCGGATTTGAAAGCTATTTATACGTACCTAAGTGTTCATAACGAGTAGTAAAGACCTTTACTTTGAGAATATGAAATATTTAAAATTTTTAATTTTTTCCTCTGGTGTCAAAGCAAAACGAGGCGTTGAGGCCGCCACTCATCACGCAAAGCCTCCAGAATCCGCCGGAAAATGGAGAACGAAGTGTCTTAACACAAGGTTCCCTCTGCCTACCCTATGCTATGTGCGGGATACAACGTGATGCAAAAAAAATTGGATATATACAAACAATATTCATGTTTGTATATACATACATATTTACATTTAATTCAAATTTCAATTTTAAGTTTAGTCCTAGATTTAAATAATTAATTATCTGATAGTTATGTACTGCATTATCATAGTAGACTGATTGATGGAAAAGGTCACGCGTGTTGGACGTGGACATGTGGACGATATCATCGGATGCATATAAACACTGATTTATCTTTCATACATGTATTTGGATCGAGCGTCCATTTTGTATTTGATTTTAATCTTTGATGTGGCTCATGTAAATGATACATAAACTTTCAAAAATCTCTTTGTTCAAATTTTGGGTTTGTATAATTATACTTAATATGTGTCTAGACAGGCCTATGTACGTAATATAATATGTCTAAATTTATTAAAATTAGTGCCTTATACCTTACTCTTTTTTTTAGCTTCACATTTTGTCCCGCATATAGCAGGGTGAAATAAATAAATACACTATATTTTTCACTTTTCGCACGAAATGGCGGAACTAAACGCCGCTCTTTGTTTATATGAGCGAAGTAACGAAAATAATTCATTACCCTGAGTAAAGATAGAACCCTCGATCATAGAGCGCTTGCAGTCAGATGATGTCATTGTTTGGATGGCCTCTTTACTTATGAATGAATTATGTTTTTCTATAAACTTTTAGAAAGTTACTTTGAAAATTTGCTTTTCTTAGAATTTGATAAGGTTGTTAAGATATTTTAATATAATATTTTAAACATAGTTATTGTCATCCATATTGTGTTACTAAAGAATTAATACAAGATTTAATTATTTAGTAAAACAAAATAGATTCGCCCCATCTTTATTATTTAATAGATTCCAAAATAGACTTATAATTGTGAAGATTAGAGTATTTGACAAACGAAATGCATATTCCAAGTAATCCAAGCTCGTGATGGCCATAGTATCTTGTTATTTCTCTGTTTAATTTAAATATGTAAATTTTATTAGACATAATACAGGCTGAGGACTCTGGAATTGCAAATGAATGTGACATTACATTTTATAGGCTGGTAGCCAATTCGCCGGGCCGTTTCCTCAGCAAATTTTCACTTAGAAATATCCACGATTTTAGTATCGTCGTTTTATTGGATACGTTTAGGTGAAACAACAAGATGTTTACATTTGTTTCGACATCTGCGGTTGTTTAAGCCAATTTTTTTGGNTGATGCAAAAAAAATTGGATATATACAAACACTATTCATGTTTGTATATACATACATATTTACATTTATTCCAAATTTCAATTTTAAGTTTAGTCCTAGATTTAAATAATTAATTATCTGATAGTTATGTACTGCATTATCATAGTGGACTGATTGATGGAAAAGGTCACGCGTGTTGGACGTGGACATGTGGACGATATCATCGGATGCATATAAACACTGATTTATCTTTCATACATGTATTTGGATCGAGCGTCCATTTTGTATTTGATTTTAATCTCTGATGTGGCTCATGTAAATGATATACAAACTTTCAAAAATCTCTTTGTTCAAATTTTGGATTGTATAATTATACTTAATATGTGTCTAGACAGGCCTATGTACGTAATATAATATGTCTAAATTTATTAAAATCAGTGCCTTATACCTTACTCTTTTTTTTAGCTTCACATTTTGTCCCGCATATAGCAGGGTGAAATAATTAAATACTCTAATATTTTTCACTTTTCGCACGAAATGGCGGAACTTAACGCCGCTCTTTCTTGATATGAGCGAAATAATGAAAATAGTACATTACCCCGAGTAGAGATCGAACCCACAGTCATTGAGCGTTTGCAGTCAGATGATGTCTCATTGTTCTGATGGCCTATTTACTTATGAATGAATTATGTTTTTCTATAAAGATTGCAGAGGCCGTCGCGTGCGATTGTTAACACTACGCGTGGGTTTGATTCCCACTCAGGACACAGAGGAAAGAAATATATAATACTTTTTCTCATCGTCCTGGTAATTAGTAACAGTTTTCTGACTTTTCTTACTTTTCCTACTTTGAAAATTTGGCTTTTCTTAGAATTTGATAAGGTTGTTAAGGTATTTTAATATAATATTTGAAAAACAATTATTGTCATCCATATTGTTTTATTAAAGAATTAAGACAAGATTTAATTCTTTAGTAAAACAACATAGATGCGCTCCAACTTTATTATTTAATAGATTCCAAAATAGACTTATAATTGTGAAGATTAGAGTATTTGACAAACGAAATGCATATTCCAAGTAATCCAAGCTCGTGATGGCCATAGTATCTTGTTATTTCTCTGTTTAATTTAAATATGTAAATTTTATTAGACATAATACAGGCTGAGGACTCTGGAATTGCAAATGAATGTGACATTACATTTTATAGGCTGGTAGCCAATTCGCCGGGCCGTTTCCTCAGCAAATTTTCACTTAGAAATATCCACGATTTTAGTATCGTCGTTTTATTGGATACGTTTAGGTGAAACAACAAGATGTTTACATTTGTTTCGACATCTGCGGTTGTTTAAGCCAATTTTTTGGGATTGCTTTTCGATTTTACTTTATTAGATTGTTATTCTTTTAGGCATTGCAAGAATTTGGCAGAATACTTTGTAAGAGAATTGATAAAAACGACTACGGTAGACAGACCTACCTAGTGCCTAGTGTCAAAACTCTTAGTGCCGCCGTAACTGAGGCTGCGTGTTGAGTGGCGAAACTCATCACAGCGCTTTTTCTTGGTACCAGAACGCGGAGAGAATGAAAGTAATTCATTCCTCCAATTTGAAATGAAATTTGTAGTTAATGATATAGCCGAAACCTACATATTAAAACTAGGTATAATAAATATTATATGTGTAAGCTTTAGCTATTTTAAGTTTTCGAAAGCTCTCGAGATCTTTTATTTTATTACTTGTATAGTAATAATTGTTTAACATAACCATATTTCATAATACAAAAGAATTCAACGAATAGAAACGGGGTCTCAGTAAGAGAATACATTAAAATTGGAAAGCTTCACTACATTTAAAAACACATGTTAGCAGTTCTTACAAAAATCATAGAATAACTGGGGTAAAATACATTTCTGTTTACAATATACGTACCATATTATTATAAGTAAATAATATCTACGTATACGTTTATAATTACACCTAGCATTTTATAATTATTACTCGCGTCTAAAATTACAAAATATTGTTTTTAATAATTAAAATTAAACAAAAATACTTAAGTCATTTATTTAATGGACACGAAATTGTGAAGCAAACTAACCTAGAATTCTACATTTCATAATCACTAAGTTCATAATAGGAGTATAGTCTATTTTTTAAACTTTGACATGAAAAGTTATAAACATCGCTTAAAAGCAATTCACGTGTAGGAATAATGGGATTTAAAACGCTGGTTTCATGTTTTACTTTCGTTCATATGTTTGTCTTAACTATCAAGTAAATTTTAATTCACATTAATCGATTCGGTTGTTATTTTAATAAGAAAATACAATATGAAACAGTCATGGCACAGTGGGGACAATATGGGTCCGATCCAAATACCAACTTGGTCAATTTTTTTTTTATTATGAAAATATTAAATATTTTATTTATTTTAGCGGCGTTGAGTTCTGCCACTCAACACACAATGCCTACAGAATAGGGCGGAAAGTGGGGAACGGAGTGTCTTAACACTAGGATCCCTCTGCTTTCCCTGCTGTGTGCGGAATGCACCGTGAAGCTGATTTTTAAATATTTTATTTCCCGTGCTTAGGGATGGTAAACACACAATGGCATTTTTTTAAAGAACACAATAAAAATACAATAATATATTCTACATTTGCTACGTATACATAAGAAATACATAATTTCTGAGAAAATAATTAGATTTTTTTAAATATATTGAAAACATGCTATTTATTTATACATTTTATTCTTCTGTCTTAATGGTGATGCTATGGCTAATCCCTCGTTACTTATTTCGACAAGGGTCCAATGTAATAAAACATTGATATCCTTTATAATCCTCATTTTGTATAATAATTTCAATAAATCATTGAAGTCTAAATACCCTATTGGTTTTCTTTTAAATTGGACATTAAAAGAATTCATAATATTTCATTATTCTAAATCAAATATAAATAATTATTTCAAATATTTATACTTATTATTTTTTTTATGAAAATTGCTACATTTTTATGAAAAATGTAATAGAATTCACAACCGTCGCGTACAGCCTAATACTGTTCCACTGAGCTACAACGACCTCAAGAACTAAATCTTGATATAGTTAATACAAATATCATATTCATTGCCTAACTATATTTAGCAAATTGATATCTGTTCAACGTCCAACTCCAAGAATATCCTAATTGTATGCAATACGGAGTCCATTTTCTTTACGGCTTTGTTATTTTCGCGCATTTTATTAACAATTCTCTTAGCAGTAAAACATTGGTATCTCCACAAACACTTAATGGTTTTCTGCTGTGCAGCCCTAAATAGCATTTTAGTACTAAATTAACTGCTTCTTCGTACATTTGTCAATAACAGTTTATTGACGCAGTTAGTGAACCGCGTATAATTCACTGGTTAGTTGTTTATGTAGGTTTAAATTGATGGGATCTATTGTAGTTCAAAAGGGCGTTTATTTTTATGCTTACTATATATTATTTTTATTTATTTTAGCTTCACGCTGTATCCCACACACAACAGGGAAGAATGGGGAACCTAGAGTTAGGACTCTCCGTGTTCTTCTGGAGACATTGTGTTTGCGAATGACCTCAAATCAATATACTTTTAGCTATATAAAATTTATATTATTATCTATATAGACACATTTTTATTTGGCTGATAGGCTATCAAAAATGTTTTATATTTATAAGTAATGAAACATAAGCATTTCATAAAATTTTATACGCGTTCATAAAAATCATGCGGCTTTGACTAATAAAATTATGCGCTACCTCACATTCTCGAATATATTAAATTCCATAAAAGTATGGAACACACATGTGTACCAAATACCTACTATGGGGTCTAAAACACAAACGAGGGGTGCATAGAAAAAACACTTGTTATCTTATCTCCATGATGGATGGTTATAGTATTATAATAGCGGGACATTTGTGGCAAGACTAGTTGTAAAAACGTGGTCAACTAATTTTGAGTTAATGTATTATAGTATTAAATTATTTTGTAGTATATTTGTTCATTTCATACGATAGGCTTCGATGCGGTCTATAGGTATGGGTGTAAAAGTGTAGAGGGTCCCTCTGTCGACAAAGGGCGGCGTTAAGCTCCGTTACCCAACACACAATGTGTGTACGCGGTAAGTAGAAAACGTAAATGATGCGTTGCTAGATTATATATAAGCCCTTTTCTCACCAACCCCTGAAATGAGATTTTTGGACTCGTATCATTGTTGAAGAACAATTTAAATTCAAGTAAAGATAAAAAAATATATTACTTTATAATACTTTCTTTTTATAATTCTTATAGCTCATAGTACAATATATTTTCTTGAGAAAATAGTATCTAATATTTGATTATCACTATGGAGCAAAATAATTGGATAAAAATATTTGTCTAGCAAGAAAGCGCTTATTTGTAGAAAAATAGGCATAGGTATTGTTATTAAACCTTATACAATAGTAATAATGTTTAATTTAAAGAAAACTAATATTTTTTTGCCTTAACAAAGTTATGAATAATATGTACATTTAATGTTAATTCCATACATTTTCACTTATCAATCCTTATAATTATAAAAAATCGATTTTGAGGCAAAAAAAGCGCGGCGGTGAGTTCTGCTCAACACACAATTCAATGATATAATAAAATATATAAATATGCATAAAATACCTGAATTCGCCAGAAAGTGGGGAGCGAAGTGTCTTAACACTTAGCTCCCACTGCCCACCCCAAAACATGCGGAATAAAGCGTGAATCTGAAAAAAAAGCAATATAAAATCTAGAGCGTCTCAATAAAAACATAATATAATTCGTAAATTATGAGGCGAACACCCAGTTACAATTTTGTTAAATGTTAAATAACACGGAATTGATTGCAATTATGCCACCCAAGGCAATGTTGCATGATTTTTTACCCTCATACCTAACACGTAAGGCGAGGGGTGCTGAGGGGATCAAATGTGCTGATATCACGATTCAAATAATGTATACCATAAATTTAACTAAGCTTTACATTTACACGTTATTTATATTAGAATTGTAATTTGCGGCAAGAATATTTGTTTAATTATTCTTATTCCTTTTTAATTAATTGATACATCCTTCGTATAGAAAAATAGCTCTAATTTTATAAAATAAAATAAAAGCTTAATTTTGCTAAAAGAATATTTTAATTTAAAATACAAAAAAAAATCTAAGAAAAGTGTTATTATGATAACAATGAATACACTAAACATAATAGAAGTTAATAAAACCTGTAGCATTCCAAGAATTATAAATAAAACTAAAACACTCCACCGCAAACAAAAAGCCTATAAAGAAAAATTAATGGAACTGTCCACAGTGTAAGCCGCCAGGACGAAAAACAAACAGGAGGTATTAAAGCCAACGCTATTAACGATTTCCCCCAAACATATAAAGAACAAGAATTGCGTTGGAAAGACGACTTAATACGCAATTGGGGACTATCTTGGGGCGATGCAATTGCGTAACAAATTGCTGTCCGGATGGTCACCATCGGGCCTTTACGAGTCTTCCCAGCGTTGATGATGATTTAGATGCAAAGAATATCGGACGGGAGCGACTGATACCGCGGGAACTCCCCTGTTGTCATGGCGACGGCGAGGGAGTCCCCCGAACCCCCCGACACTGTCTAGTTCACGGACACTTATTATTGTTATCGTAATAAATTGGTCTGGAATGCGTGCAATAACTTCTAGCGAAATCGCAATAAAATTCAGATGTGGAATTTCGTTATGATAAAAATGGATTTATTACTTTTTTTTTGCCTTTTTGAATACGTGTTTCATATTTCCGTGAATACTATATGAATGAAATTTTATTTTGAAAATGTTGAATTCATTCATCTTGATTTTACTTGTCTAATAATTAAATTATTTTCAGAGAATTCTATAATTTGTAAATAAATAATATATTTGTTCTTGTTGATTATTCAGATGCATTTAAATTTTTTATATAAATGGTTTTGACGATTGAAAACATTTTGCCGATGTGCTTGAAAACATATATTATTATTGTTATTGTCACATATTTATATTGTATTAAATAAATATTATAATTGTTAATTATTAATTATCACGACGACGAATCCAGTTCGTAATCTGACTGACCTTAAATCAAACAAGAATATTTTTTCACAAACAACATTATATATGTATACAGTAAACGATTATATCCTTATAAAAACAGTAATAAACATTGTGTGCAGCTTAAATTTATGACGCAGCGATTGATGATGATATATCGTTTGTCAGTGTCTGTTGATCACTTACCCTACCCTTATAACAAAGCAAGCAATTTCGAATTCGTTGCCCTCTGTAAAAATGCGTTATAAATTGTTGTACTATACAAATTTAATAATTTAATTTGGCACCAGTATTAAATATATTTTTTAACTTGCAGGTACTCAATGGCGAGTAGACGATGAGCCATGGAATCACGCAGTGCGCCGCCCAGCCCCGACGAATCTGGGGAGGCGGTGTTCAACTCTCGTTGTGGGCGATACCAACACCAACCTTCGCTTCAGAGAGCATTTGCAAGTTGCCGCGAAACAGGTCGACCTCGACCTCATCATCGTCATGCCGCCTCAGAGCCAGCACGACCAGACGATCGAGTTCTTACGACAGCCGAGGTTCACGATTATCCATCATCCGAATCCGGCATCGCGGCCGATTGTCCCCATCCTCACTCGAGCACTGCCGACGACAGCCCGTGCTACGACCGGTCAGACTATGAGGGAACTTCCAGCTACAGTCTCAGACATAACTTCCACCACACAATCGATTGCAATAAACTCAGATCAGACCTAAATCGTAGCCATACACCAGATTATAATCATGATGATTCAGATTGTGACCAAAGGCATCCTCGTTCACAAACATCCCGACGTCCACATAGAAAACATAGACGAGATGATGGAGACGGCGCGCAATCACTTGACGAGCGATGTGCGCGAGATCTTGATGAAATACTACCTGCACGTCTCGCTGCAGTAAATCTATCTAGAGACTCTCCACCACAACCTTGGAATCGAAGTAATATAGCTGCTACAATGGAGAGATTTGAGCCTGTTGATTATTCATATGCATACTATGACCACCACTTGTCTATGCCTTCATCTTCTAAAAAAGCTAACAGACAACGAGGAAGGGGTGGTGTTCCACGAGATCGATCAGCTCGACATAATTTTGTAACAAGATATGGTACAGAAGAAAATATTTATGAAGAAATAACAGAAGGCTCACGAACTTGTCCCAAGCATCGGTATGGTCCACGGCAGTCCCTTGTTTCACTGGACAGAAGTGTTGTTGAGGAAGAAGTACGGCGGGTAGAGTCAAGACATAAAAGAATTTTAGGAGAATTAAATCTCAGCGTAGAGGCTATGTTAATGCCTGAATGTGAATCACCCGATTCAGAACGGGCAGAAGATAGAGACAATATAGAAGAATTGTTAAGAGTCGGTCCGACGGACGAATTGTTATCGCCGGCTAGCTGTAATCCTCCAGATTTAGATAGCGGATTTAGTGGAAGTAGTAGTGGTGCCAGCTACGTTGGCAGCTTACGGAGAAAACCGACGGGCTCAGTCCCCCATTTACCTGCAGTGGCATATGGAACTCGTGGTGCAGGTGTACGCATTTTAGGTGCCGACGAATGTAATTTACGCTGTCCGAGAGATGGAACATCCCCTCGAAGTTCTAGTTGCGGAGATGCAAAAGCCAGTGGATTTTGGAATAAAAAAACTTGGAAGAAAATATCTGGATTTTCCAGTTCGAATAGCATAAATAAAGCGGGATTAACAGGTGAGTTGTTTTTTTTTAAATTTTATTAATGTTCTGTCACTGCAACCTAGAATCTGCTTTGTCATTGTCTACCACCATTTTACATTCCATTTCATATTTTTATTTAATCACATTTTTTTATTTTATTTTTAATTTTTAACATTACCTTTAATACTAATCGCGTTTATTTTAAATTACATTCTGAATTTAGCTCAAAACATACAGAACTATAATTGATTTAAATACACATAATCCAAATCAAATACCACCCACACATGACATAGTTCGTCTTCTTCTGTTCGCGGTTGAGTTCAGATGGGCGCGCTTGTTGTTTTTGTTTGTTTTAACGGTGCGGCGTTTCATTGCAGGTCTGCTCGTTAGGTACACTTTCCGGCGTAAGTCCGGCTCGCAGGGCTCTCAAGCCAAGCGGCGTGCGGAGCCCGTCAAATGCGATGCGTGCCTCTCGCAACGGTGTTAGCCGCTTTATGGTAAGGGCCAATAGTACAAAAGTTAACTCGTTATTAGAACCATATTAATCAAAACTTAATTTTGGATAGGATTTTTATATTTTTTTTAGTTTTATCGTATTTATTATAGCGCGTCCATATATTTATTTTGCACATCCAAGTTTAATCGCTTATTGTTTTGTTTCATTCTCACCTTAAATTGTAGCACCTTCTAATTTTACGTTCAAACTTTCTTGCTTCAATATTTATGAAATGTATCTCAAATTCTAAGTGAGTCAGTACGGCACTGCGGCTGGGTCAAAAACGATTAACGAAGTCGACACAAAGTTCTCTCATTAAGGTATCGCAGATATTACTTTTGCCAACTTCGACTTAAGATAAGTATTGTTCGGCAAGAATCGAGACAATAGTATGCACTTCCGCTCTATTAAGCTTTAAAACGACAAGCATAACTTTGAAATGAGTTTAGAAACATAACTCTGTCATATTAATGTTCATATATTGAATTATAAAATTAAATTATGAATTTCAACGTTCGTATCTTGGTTACAGATGAAGCGTGTAGGCCAAGCAGAGCTAAATCCAGAACGGCTACTATACCATACAGGTTAAAACTTGTGAATGTTATTTAATATTTAAGTACATATATTATATGTATACTATACTAACGACGCACACGCGGCTTCGCCCGCTCAAAATCATTGTAATACTATAGCCAAACAATACAAAATTACAAAAATTGTAGTCTAAGAGTATATGTTATCCTGATGTATAAGCTATATTACTGTAAAGTTAAATCTAAATCTGTTCAGAGGTTTTTGTGTGAAAGTGGAATCCATGAAACTTTCACATTTATAGTATTAGTAAGATTCTACTTCAAACTAAAAAATAAAAATTATATACGCAAATAATAGGGTGCGTTACATTTAATATTCTTGTTCCTACCCACATGTTTGTAAAACACATTGTTATATAGGTACATACGTTTTCCATTGTTTATATTTCTCCGCCTTTGAAGTGAACAGGTGGCAATATTACACGAGGTCGGTAGGGGACAAGTGAGCAGGAAATTAAAATACAACATATAAGAAAAGAAATATTTGATTGTAAAATTTGTAAAAATATTTCTCTTATTTTTAAATAATTGTATAAAATAATCAAATTGTTAAATAAAGATAGCTTATCTATTTCTTTATTTATAGTGGGTACTACAAAATCATCTTTAAATTTGAAATGTACATAGTATTTCAAATAAAAAAGTATATTATCATTATTTCTAAATGTTAATAAGCAATTAAATATCTGTAAAACACTTCTAATTTTACGGCGTTTTTCGTGATAATCTAGATTTTCTTGTTTTAAATTAACTTTTAAAATAAAATCCACACATCAGAGTAGTTCACATACTTAAAAAACTATTTTTATTGTTACAGCTACTCCAATGGAAAACTTGTGGTGCCGTTGGATTCCATAGCAAAAAGCTGAGGGGTTGCACCCCCTCGCAATTCCCGACTTCAGATCCTCCAAAAAACATCCAAGTACTAAAAACCAGTAATAGTGAACTGCTCGAACCATGCAAGTATTCCGTGTTACGTACACTTTTGAGAAATGAACCTTGTACCTTCGATGAAGCTGTCACGAAGTCTATATTAATCGTTCGAGGGGTCATCTTTGTTCGTTGATGCTTCTTATACCGTTCTACACCAATATTATATATAGTATATATATTTTATAACTTAGAAACCAAATAAAAGTGGTATTTTATTGTTTTATAAATATTTATATTTATGTTTTCTTTAAATATAATACATTAATATTATAATAGCTTTATGAGATCGCGAATCACTCTAACAAAAACTATCAGCAGTATGCACTCTTTGTCTATTTAAATAACATTCCTCATACATTTAAGGAACTGAAATCAAATAAATATTTAAATCAGAACCAAATATTTTTAATTTGAAATTGTTTAATAAAATGTGTGTTAAATAAATAATAAAAAAAATATATACTTAGTACATTTGTATATCCATCCACCACAAATTATATAAATTAAAAATGTTTTTAAGGATTTACATCAGATCAACAAAATTTGTACCAGTCGTTACATTTAGCACTATTAAGAATTTAAGTATTTAATTTCAATTAAATATTTTAAAAGGACAGTTAGATAATTACTAATATTATTTCAACATTCCATTTTGACTTAATCTACTTGCTTTACTAGATATGTGTCATTTTCTCAGTGTGTCTAAAAGACTATCTGTATAAGTTAGACATTACTTAAAATTCTTAAATTAATATTGTAAATATATATAATTTGATAACCTTTAGAAAAGAGGCGTATACGTTGAAGTGATAGAAGAGCCTAATTAATATTTTGTATTGTTAAAACACCGGTTTCATAGAAACATGATAACTATGTTGTTGTTAATTATACTTATCGATCTTTAGTAGATATTAGGTACAAAAAGGCTGACATGATTGAATCCGATTTTATACATGTTCATAGCTAAAATGGCGTTTTATATGTCCAAGCTTAGTACCAATTGTTAGACAGTTTAAGCATTACTTACTTTTCATACATTTTAATAAGAAATCTTCAATAAAACCAATGTAAATAAATTGTAAATCAAGGTCCAATATTTTATTTATTGTACACATTTCTTTTTTTGTAAATGTTTCTTTTTTAAATATTAACGTTAATTTCACGTAATTGTTGATAGTTGTTAGATGATAAATGTACATTTTGTAAATAAACACATGGTGCACTCATTTTATAATCATATTTGTATGTAAATACGTCATTTATTATTAATTGTCGCAATTATGTTAGTTACTATTTATATTCGCTTCTTGGGGCGTTGGGATGAAAGAAAAAAGTGAGTCATTATTATTCATACAATTAATTAAAAATCCATTCTTAATTTACAAATTATAATAATCTATGACATGTTCATATCAATATAAAAAATTATATATTTTATATTAAATTAGTATTTCTATTGCCATTTATAATATCTATAGATTCTACATCCTGACGTCTTAGGAAGCTTTGTAGGTTACTTGTAACACATGAAAATCTGCCCAACTACTGCCGGCCTCATAAATTTTATGTCAATGTATTGTATTTACAAAGAAATGCTACATAATCTTAATGACTAAATTTATATTTTAAATACGAACTATATCACACAGCTTGATTTAAAATATTTATATATATTAATATGTTGATAACACGTACAAAACCAAAACGCAATGATTATTTTAATATTAATTCTTTATTAAAATTTAATACAAAGTTTCTTTTCTAAATAATTAACAATTTTATCATATCAAATGAACATTACCTATGTATAATTTATTTGAAACATATAATACTTTCACGCATTCTGAATTGAAGTAATAATAAATAAGTGACATTTTGTTAAAAATATTTCATTTATTTGTTTTACATTTATTTGATTTACATTTATTAATTTGACATTACAGTTTCGTACAAAAAGAATAATTATGTATAATTAAAAGTCACGTATTGAATAAGCAACGTTATTTTTGTCTTGTAATAAAACATCAAGAGTCTTTTCCTTTTTAGAAATAATATGAGGCTCGAGGGCATCACAATATTTACATAAAGGTTGAATAAATCCTTCTCGGCCCGAGATGAGCAATTCGGAAGCTATTTACATTGGTCCCAAAGTTAATTGATATCATTTCTACGTATAAGATTTGTTTGTGGTTTTCCTTATAATAAAATAAATTCTTTATACCATTTATAAGGCAATATATATAAATATAATTGATTTATACGTAATTTTAGACTCATCTCAATCATTTTCATCAAAATTTTGATCCTACAGTGGTCGTTAAATAATTTTCAATATTCATTTTTCATCTATCTAGCATAAGTAACGAAGCAAAGACGTTTCCTTAATTATTATAATACACTCGAAACAGAATGGCATGTTTGGTTATCCCGTAACTTGTCAAACTTATGTAAATATTTATATAATAGTTCTGGAAGTCAGCGAGCTATGATTTTATATGTTTATTATAAGCTACTCGACTGATACGAAGTAAATAATAATCAATGTTAACAATTTCTTTAACTGTCTGTATTTTAGTGATCGTGTTCAAGTCAAAAGAGATTTTTATTAAATAAACTTTAAAAAGTCAATTGTGTTTTTATTTTATTTATTTATTTAGATGTTATATTACACTTCCGTATGGAATGTCTTTGTAAAGATGAATAAAGAAAAATAAATGATATTTCACTAGGCCTTCTCTGTGATGAGCGTAGCTAGCCTAGGAATATTTACATAAGAAACTAAGGCCTATCTTGAAGTAATTAGAAGGAAAGAAATCTTATAAACTATGTGCATTAAAATAAAGTCTAATAAAATATACAGGTGCTTATACAGAAGGCCAGAGAGACGAATTAATAATTACATTATATATTTTTTAATAAAAGGAGCGGTAAGAGAAGATTCAAGTTGACCTTTGAAAATAAAAGAGGAAGATCACGTACAAAACAAACTATACTCCGGAGAGTGGGCATGAATAGACAATGCGTAAAGTAAAAAGGAATTAAAAAAGAAAGCTGAATTTCACTTCTTTTTTTATATAGTAAAAAAATATATATTTATAAAATGGTCATATTTTTCCTTACTTTCCTAAGATTTCATCAAAATATAATCGAATAAATATTAGAAAGAATAACACACATAAAAAAATTACTTCCATATAAAATTTACGCCTATAATTTTTGGACAAACCCAATCAACAAAGCCCAAATAGCGGTGAATCTACCAAAGTCTTTCATCTTATGAATGAATTAACATTCTAAAAATTATCACAATACTGAATGGGTATAAAATTTCTCCCTCACGAAGGGAGGCTCGGAGAGGCCTTTGTAAAACTAAATGGGTTAATTGTTTAATTGCCAATAAAAATAAAAACGACGTTATTCATTCCAAATTTTGATGTACAGCTGTTTAAGCACAAAAGAATAGTTGCATGCATATTTTATAGGCGGCTAATATTTGTGGCCTCTTGTATTCTAAAAAGAATGCCTGTTTTGCTGTAACGTCTGTGTGTTTGGTTATATTATTTGAAAGTTGAAATTATATTTAAAACACTTTCACATTTAAAAAACGCCGAAAATTATAAATTTATATCAAATTGCAATAAAAAAAGCCAATATTTGACAAAAAGGAAAAATATAAACGGCGCATATCTAAATGATGTATTTTCATACACAAAGGACATTCCACAAAATTGGAATCGCGTCCAACATTAATCTGGAATTCCCAAATTCGGCGGTGCGTAGTTCAGGTTCGGAGTAGGGAACCTACTTTTCCCTTTAACTTACGATACTCCATAGTTCAGAGTATCGTAACAGTAGGTTCCCCCTGTCTACCCTGCTGTGATATTATATAAGACGACTAACGAGATATTGAAATTTGTCTAACTTTGTTTTTCTTGGTGGTTTCACTCTCCACTGAATTTTGAAAGAATTACGTGTTGAGAGACGGAACTTAACGCCAAATATAAAATTTGTCTAATTTAGCTAATAAACGCAATAAAATAGCCAATATTGGACAAAGAGGAAAAATATTAACAGCATATATACCTAAAATTGGTATTTTGTTTCATAGAACTTGGCACAAAGGACATTCCAACATAGAATCGCTTTAATCTGGCGCTCGCTCCCAAAAGGGCCTGGTCCTATGTCCAACAATTAATATCAATATACGAGCATGGATTGTAATTTGTAACATTCCTTTTCGTCAGCGCATACGATACGAGCTTATTGTGAATACAAATCCGTGCGTCAAATGGTATGCAGGAAGCCTTGGCTTTGATGGGGATCATATTCAAATATTTGGCAATTATTTCTAGGCCATTCATGGCGCAGAGACATAAAGTGTGTCTGTAAACGCGGTTGCGCGAGTTCGATCCCCACTCGAGGAAATTAAATATTTAATAATTTCATTTCTTTCCTCTGATTTCGAGGCAAAGCGCGGTGTTGAATTCCACTCAACATTCAATGCCTCCAAAATTTAATGGAAAATGGGGAATTGAGTTTCTTAACATTAGGTTCCTTCTGCCTACCTTGCTATGTGGAAAAACTGTGAAACTGCTCATTATACAACATAGGTGGTATAAAAAGTGAGTAATAAAAAAGCTAAGCTAAGCTTGTGTTCTTACATTTTATTCATTATGAATTATATAGTTTTCTCAACAAACACTTAATTAATAGAATTTCAATCGTAGACAAGCAATCCACGTAGAATAAATTACAATCATATTCCTCTATATAAACTCTGGACTAAAATATTTCAATTTACTCGCCTGGACGCAGCTACAGCTACAGCTACAGCTACAGCTAGCAAATTCACAAAGTTATTCAAACAGTTGCTGATTGTACAAGTTTCAATGCATAATAACTTGAAGTGTCTGCGCTCGGCGTCACAACAGACGGCTGTCGGCCATAGCTTTGATGTAACAAACGAACATTTTACGTACTAGGATATATATTATATCTATAGTATATATAGTAAATATGTATACTATTTAAAAGGATTATTCAGTGATATTTATTAATATAAAGCATATATTTTAAATTAAACTTTATCTGGATTAGACATCCTGTAGACCACGGACTGCTGTTTCAGTTTCCAAAAATGTATAGTATTAAATATATGCGACAAACCTGATTAAAGAGTTTCATTTAAAATATGTAAATCGATAAATATGTAAAAATCTAATATTTTTAATACCTAATTTATGGAGATTTTTAACAAAAGAAATTTTAAAGAATAAATATTTACTAGACTTCCGAATTATTCGTAAACGAAATACATAATGTATTAAATAAAATTAATACCTGTCATTTGTTAAAATGAACCATCTATAAAACAAAAAATAAACCGCCTAATATTAATCTTTGATTTCATTTTTTCTTACATACCATATATCTTAANTATCACCCCTTTAGGGTTAAAGTTTTTCAAAATCCTTTCTTAGTGGATGTCCAGATTACGAAAGTAAACATCTGTCCAAATTTCACGTTTTTACTCACAGCGGTTACGGCTGTGCGTGCGTCTTACCTCAGTCAGTGAGGACAAGTCCTTTTATATATATAGATGAATTATATACTTTTCTCAACAAACAATTAATAGAATTTCAATCGTAGACAAGCAATCCACGTAGAATAAATTACAATCATATTCCTCTATATAAACTCTGGACTAAAATATTTCAATTTACTCGCCTGGACGCTGCTACAGTTACAGTTACAGCTACAGCTAGCAAATTCACAAAGTTATTCAAACCGTTGCTGATTGTACAAGTTTCAATGCATAATAACTTGAAGTGTCTGCGCTCGGCGTCACAACAGACGGCTGTCGGCCAAAGCTTTGATGTAACAAACGAACATTTTACGTACTAGGATATATATATACTAGTGGACCCGAACGCGGCTACGCCCGCTTGAACTATACGAATATTTATTGAAATTATTTACAGCTTTCAATAGAGAGATGCGTTAAGCAAGCTCATTTTGGGTGACTTTTCTAACAACAAACATTGCAAATCGTTGCTTAGCGACGGTTGCTATTAACATGGCAGAATAAATTGAATGTCAAATTAATAAGTATTTTAATATATTAGTATATATCGATAATATTACAAATATCAGAAAAAAAGTATCCTATGTTCATCCCGAGACCCTCAAGTATCTCTATATGAGTATTTTATCACAATTAAATTTGCGGTTTGGCCCTGATTGCGTAAAAGACAGACAGAAAGACAGACAGAGTTACTTTCGAATTTATAATATAGGTATGGATATATCTATAGTATATATAGTAAATATGAATACTATTTAAAAGGATTATCTAGTGATATTTATTAATACAAAGCATATTTTTTAAATTAAACTTTAACTGGATTAGACACCCTGTAGACCACGGACTACTGTTTCAGTTTCCAAAAATTATTATATATACGATAAATCCGGTTAAAAAAAGTTTCCTTTAAAAATATGTTATAATTGATAATTTTGTAAAAATCTAAGATCCCAAAAGCGTGTTATTTTCAATATTTAATTTATGGAGATTTTTAACAAAAGAATTTTTAAAGAATAAGATTTACTAGGCATCCGTATTATTCGTAAACGAAATACGGAATGTATTAATACCTGTTATTTGTTAAAATGAACCGCTTATAAAACAAAAAATAAACCTTCTAATATTAATCCTTTATTTAATTTTTTCTTACATACCATATATCTTAAAAAAAAAATTAAGAATCTCTATTTAAATCCTCTAACATAATGCCGAAAATCCTTAAATGATAGCTGCCATTAATTCTACATATAACGATAGGAGATTACCATAAGCTCAGGCTGGTCCAAGAACGGAACAAAATTAATATAAGCAAGATAACTGTATAATTAACTGGCTTGTAACAATAAACGCCGCGAGCGATTGTTTTTGTTGAGGAACTTATAGAAGGTTTACTCCTATATATACGTTCTCATTATGAATCCATCTACATAACCAAGGAAAACAAGCTCTCCTAATTATAGATGCTACCGTGTAATGGATTTTCATAAAGAAAATATTATCTCTCCGTTTCAAAATGATGGCGTATTTCGTTATCAGATACTGATACTGACTAAATGATACTGTGAGGCCGTCGCGGCCCAGGAACATAAAGGTGTGACTGTAAACACGACAGGTTGTGGATTCGATTAACACTTGAGGGACTAAAATATTTACCTTTTTCATTTCCTCGGTCTAGTAAGGAGGTAAAGCGCGACGTTGAGTTCCGCTATCAACACGCAACGTCTCCAGAATTTGGTGGAAAGTGGAAACCAGAGTGTCTTAACACTAAGATACTTACCCTGCTTTCTACAGGATACAGCGTGAAGTTAAAAAAATATTATCTAAAACGCTGACAGAACTGTAAACTGAATGTTGACACAGATATTTGTTTGTTCAAAACTCAATTGGAAAATAATAAGAATAATACAGAAAACCCGGTCCCATCTTTTATTAAAATAATAAAAGATGCGTTGGGTTTTCTTTGTAATTGTAATTTCAAAAGTCGAAATAATAGAACCAATCATTATTTTTTTAGAATTTACATATACTTCCAGGAATACGATCACCTCAAAAACGTATCTTGGTTAGAATCTATATTGACCATAGCTAGAGATGCATATTTGCGTACGTCCAATCGAATTAAATTTCAGTCAGAAGCAAAACGAGAATTACTATGTGTTTTTGTAAGCTGTTACTAGATATATAAATGCCCTGGAGGTGCTGCTAGCTTGGACTTGTTGACCTACGTGATTGTGAAATAACTCAGGAAGGAATTGAGTGATGTGTTCATAGACATGTGTCGAGAACGAAAGTCAATATAGCTTAATTTAAACAAATATAAAGTTTAATTTAAACATAATTTTATTAGATTTACCTTTCTGTGTTGATTTTACAACAACTTTTATCTTAATCAACTGATATCTTAATTATTTAATTTTAAAAACATGGCTTTATTACTTAATTTATCTATATATATAAAATCGAAAGGTCACTCACTCATCACGAAATCTCAGAAACTACATGTGCTAGAAATCTCAAATTTTGCATAG
>JAKRZM010000032.1:450130-494242 GCA_036379175.1 Heliconius cydno galanthus | reverse complement strand
TAATATATATAAGAGGTATATTTCACCGGATTTTATGAGCTAATTGGGCCAAGATATGGTTTTATAACAACATAAATATTATATCGTCCACTATATTTAAAAAATATAGTAAGGAAGGTAGGCTTTTGAGTAAGGACAATTAAATAGTATTAACACATTCTTTTTCTGAGGTTCATGAGATGGTGATAAAATAACTCTCTCTACTCTCTGTTGCCTCAGTATCAATATAGATAGAGCACCCGCTCTATAATATGCCACGAAATATAGCTAATAAGCTGATCACACTAGTGCTGCGTCCGACAGCTTCGTCCACCTAGTGACAGGCGAGTTACCGTCCGACGTCCAACCAGTCAGTTTCAAAATGTTGAAAAGGCGGACGTCCGTTGATCTCATTCAGCCCAGTTTAGACTATAGAATGGAACATGGGTGTTGAGTCCATTCTGGAGTTGAGACTTTGCAACCTTATACCATAACTAATTTAGCTTTTCATATATAATTTAGTTTTATTTATTATCCCATAGCTAGTATTGGACATGTGTCCAAACGTAGATTCCCGAAAACAATAATAATATCCTAAAATAAAAGAAATAAAATAATAATAATAGCAATTTTTTATTTATTAGTTTGTCATTTATATGTAGATATTTTGTAAAGTGAAGTTATATACTAGTAACCACAATGTTTTTAACCAGAACACGAAATACTTCCATAGAGGGAAAATCTTCATATAAAAAGAAACGACGTTGAAAAGAAAACACATTTTCCAGTCTTTTCCATATGTGATATAATATTTTTGTGTAATAACGTGAGAGTACCTTTTATTTTCCTCATTGTCATTGTTGACGCATTCTATAAGCGAGTTCAGAAAGTGCATTTTAATCATTTATTCACATTTTACTGAATACTTTGTGAAATACCTTTTCATTTTTATAGCGAATGTGCGACGTGGTTGATGTAAAAAATGTAAAAATATTTAACTGTAACGACATATGAATATATATTTCTTTATTATATTTAATTTCCAGACTTTTATATAAATATAAAAACATTGTTATTTAACTTTTTCTTTATTAAGAGTCAAATAGGGTTTGAACCCACTATCTATATCTATATATAAATATATCGTTTTATACAAAACAGTAATCAGTAAATAGTAGTCCTATTTATAGTGTATAGTTTAATTTATGAAATCTAATATTCCTGCTAAAACGCTAATTATACAAACAAAGTAAATAACCATTTACTAAACATGTACAATATAATATGTATTTGTAATAAAAACTCTATTTGCTCGCTCACTTTGACTATAAATTCCATACTAGCAACAATTACTTTTATGAAATAACTATTAATGACGATAAAGGCTTTCCTAAATTCGATGAGACACTGGTATCTAAATATGATACAGTATAATAGTCCTTATGAAGAGGACCTCAAGGACAATAGCTGCATATCCCAGCGTGTGGTCGGTACATGTGAAATTTAATTGCACCGCAAAACAGAGTTGTTCGCCAACCCGCAACGCTAGTATTTCGGTAAATAAAGTAGGTTGTCCTTTCTATTACTAAAGCTATTTCACTATAACGCAGCTGTGAAATCATTTGTAGATTTATAAGGAAGGTTTATGTAAGAGAATAGTTTAATGGTGTAAGTTTTGGCTTAATAACGATCTAATATCAAAATTTGGTTTTGTTGTACAAAACCTCAAAACATCGGCATATAGTGGAGAACGGTGCCTTAACACTAGTGTTCTATGCGGGATACAGCGTGAAGGTGAAAAAAATTACCCCTAAAATAGTATAAGTAAATAAAACAGATTTAGTGTGGATATGAAAATGTATGTCAAGTTATTACACAGTGACGCTTTATGAATAATGTTTACATCCAGGTGTAGCCAGAAACTTAAACAAGTTTTGGGCAAGCTACAACGTCGAGGATTCTAATTATGGTTTCTCTGGAAGTTACTATGGATTTCAATCAAGAAAATCAAAACTTGATACTAGAAAGTTAATAATATTTCACTTGGTATAAGCTGGACTTAGATATATGTACGTGAAACTGCACACACTCTTCCGACTTCCTCATTCCGACTGTTTTCTCCATTTTTGACGACAATTCCCAAGTTCTCGTTAAATAAACTACACGCTGTATCTCGGCACACAGCAGGATGGCAAAGGGAACCTACCATTAAGGGACTCCGTTCCCCATTGAACTATATTGAAGTAAATGGCAAAATTAGAAAATTTGCTTATTTTGTCTGTTGATTTGATATCTAATAATTATACCAGCAGTTCCAAAATGAAATGATTCCAATTACCTACTTCATAAACAATATTATTATTAGATACTATAATAATATTGTTAAACTATTCATAGAATCAAACTTAGATCACGTGGTCCTTTACTATTTGATTATAGATGAACTCTATCGTATAAACTTAGACGGTAGTTACGAATCAATTATATTAGTTATACTAGAACTAGTTTACCAGATTTTCGAAAAAAATGTTAAAGACTTATTTATTCGTGGTAATATTGGGGCCCTCTCTCTCTTGGGGTCTCTGTGACTGTTAGGGCGAAAAGTTCCCACTTTAGTTCTTAATTTAATATTTTCATTCCTTCGTTCTGGTGTCAAGGGAAAACGCGGTGTTCCCACCAGCCTCCTTCAAAGTGGGGAGCGGAGTGTCATAACACAAAGTTCCCTCCCAGTCTACCCTGCCATATTGGGGTACAACGTAATACGTAGTAGATTCGTAAAACTAAATCACCATTTTATATGACCAAAGCTGAACCACATTAGTTATTCTAATTAGGTATACGTAATGAGATAGCAGCAAAGAGAATGTTGACAGTGATAACAAAGAGAAATTGAATGCTACATTTAATTAAATGATGTTTTAATAATTAGCGTTTGTTAATACAAAATATTTGAACGTGCGTTTGTACTTTATGTTTGGTCTGTCGGTCTGTTTGTTAGTGTTACTAAATTTTAAAGTTAGGTAAATATGGAATATGCTGAATTGATTTCGTAGTTTGTTTTGGTTTCAATAATATATTTAAATGGATAACGCTTTCCACGTTCATCGTCATTGTCGTATTGAGAAGAAAACAAGTGAATTAATATAGTTTGCGTTTCTTTTGCATATTTCTCCTTACAAATAAGTATGTGTGGCCAGACCAGATCAGAGCCTTTTAAATGTTTTAAAAAAGACTAATAGATATATTTAAAAAAAACGTTTAAGCCTTTAATTGAGAGTTATGACTACATATTTTGTAACTGGACTATAAAGGACAACAGTTTTCGAGCAACATTTTTTTTAACCTAGACCGATCGACGGGCGGTTTCCAGGATTTGAGTCCCGCAGGGGACGCCCTTGCCTCTATGTGCAATTTCTCAGGGACAGAGTACCCTCTTCCTTACCCACCCAGCGTCGCTGTAAAGGCCAGTAGTCACAACATTAACCTCATGTTAAAAAAAATAAGAATAAAACAACACTAATTTCAATCTGTATGGTTCACTCACCGATTATATTAAAACCTCTGTGCGCAAATACTATATTAAACGTATACAACACTAATATTCGATGCAATGAATATTTAGAGCAGAGAACGTCACTTTATTGTTAGTTAATATAATCAAATATAGACGCCAATTGTATTTGAATACTACAATTGTATGTACAGTAATATTTGTGCTATTAATATTACTAATTATTTCTACACTATTGCGAAAAATCTATCTATTTGAATTAATTTATGTTAATAAATGTGCATATTATTGAGAGACGGATGGCGCAGTGAAACAAACGTGTAAGGGTTGCGGGTTCGATTTCCCCCTGGGGAAAAAAAATATTATATATCATTTAATTTTCTCAAAGTGAAAAAGTAGGGAACGGAGTGTCTTAACACTATGTCCCCTCTGCCTACCTTGCTGTGTGCAGGAGACAATGTGAAGCTGAAAATAATGTGCATTTATTTGGTNAGTGGGGAGCGGAGTGTCATAACACAAAGTTCCCTCTGTCTACCCTGCCTTATTGGGGTATAACGTGATACGTAGTAGATTCGTAAAACTAAATCACCATTTTATATGACCAAAGCTGAACCACATTAGTTATTCTAATTAGGTATACGTAATGAGATAGCAGCAAAGAGAATGTTGACAGTGATAACAAAGAGAAATTGAATGCTACATTTAATTAAATGATGTTTTAATAATTAGCGTTTGTTAATACAAAATATTTGAACGTGCGTTTGTACTTTATGTTTGGTCTGGCGGTCTGTTTGTTAGTGTTACTAAATTTTAAAGTTAGTTAAATATGGAATATGCTGAACTGATTTTGCAGTTTGTTTTGGTTTCAATAATATATTTAAATGGATAACGCTTTCCACGTTCATCGTCCGTCTGTTGTCGTATCGAGAAGAAAACAAGTGAATTAATTTAGTTCGCGTTTCTTTTGAATATTTTTCATAACAAAGAAGTATGTGTAACCAGACCAGACCAGAGCCAGTCTTTTAAATGTTTTAAAAAAGACTAATATATTTGAAAAAAAAACATTTAAGACTTGAATTGAGAATTATGACTACATATTTTGTAACTGGGCTATAAAGGCCGACAACCGGTTGCCAAGGTTCGAGTCCCGCAGGAGACGCCCTTGCCTCTATCGACATCCTCTCAAGCAGCCACTTAGTGCGTGCAATTTCTCAGGGACAGACCGTCACCTCACCCAATAATCACAACATTAACCTAATGTTCTAAAAAAATAAGAATAAAACAACACTAAATTCAATCTGTATGGTTCACTCACCGATTATATTAAAACCTCTTTGCGCAAATACTATATTAAACGTATACAACACTAATATTCGATGCAATGAATATTTAGAACAGAGAACGTCACTTTATTGTTTGTTAATATAATCAAATATAGAAGCCAATTGTATTTGAATACTTCAATTGTATGTACAGTAATATTTGTACTATTAATATTACTAATTATTTCTACGCTATTGCGAAAAATCTATCTATTTGAATTAATTTATGTTAATAAATGTGCATATTGTTGAGAGGCGGGCGGCGCAGTGACACAAACGTGTAAGCGAGGTTGTGAGTTCGATTCCCCGGGGGGAATCAATTATTATTTGTTAATATATCATTTCATTTCTTCGCCACTCAACAGGCAATGCCTCGCCATTCGGCGGAGAGAGAGAAATGGAGTATCGTAACGCTAGATTCCCTCTGCCTACCTTGCTGTGTGCAAGATACAACATGAAGCTGAAAACAATGTGCATTTATTTGGTGTCTATCTATATATATAAAATCGAAAGGTCACTCACTCATCACGAAATCTCAGAAACGACATGTGTTAGGAATCCGAAATTTTGCATGGGAGCTACTTATAGGACGTAGGTGCTCGCTAAGACGGGAATTTGCAATATTCGATTTCTAAGGGGTTGTTTTTGGGGTCGAAAATTTGTATGAAACTTCGTTACTACAAATGCTAGGAGTCTCAAATTTTGCATAGACGTCACTAGGACGTAGTCATGGAGATAGAAATTAATAATAACATAGTTCACGCGGGTGAAACCGCGAGCGGGCCGATAGTATAGAATAAAAACATACTTGTTTATACATATATGGGACGAAAAATACTCTGTACGTGAAAAGCGTGTTTAAAAACACATACGTTTTATCTATCTATTTATTTTGTCAGACCGAAGAAATTGAACTACAAATCATTCATATGAATACAACAAAAATAAGCTGTAAAAGTCCAAGCCTAGTTTGTCCGCTCGTAGATATTGCTGGCATCTGCCCAACTCAAATACTATCTCGATGTAGAGCCGATGTAGAGCGACACTTAAATTTTACATTTCTTTGCGAATACGTGATGAGAGCAAGTCTTTTTGGTCCTTTGATAATGGTTGACGTCAAATTTAGTAGTAATTTGTGTAACCGTAGTCCTTTTTAAGCGTTTTTTTAGTATGTCTGTTAAATAGTTGGGGAACATTCTTTTTTATTTCTATTTCCTTTAACTTTTTTTTAGCTTTACGCTATATCCCACACGTAGCTGGGTACATAGAGGGATCCTAGTGTTGAGGCACTCCGTTCCCCAGTTTCTGCTGAATTCTTGAGTCGTTTTGTGTTGAATGGTGAAATTCAACGCCGTGCGTTGCCTCGAAGATTTAAAAAAAATATTATTAACTACAAATTCACTTATATACAATATACGGCCATTTTTATTCACATCCCAAAAGATATATTTGAATTTAATGCTAATCTAAGCTCCTACTCTAGAGACAGCACCATTTAGTAATTGGTTGAATGTTATCACGCCATTTACAAGGGTACAACTTTGATAACCTCCTCGAAAATATTCCCTCTACAAACAAGAAAGGGTAAATGTGAGAACGGCGGGGTAATCTAACATTCGTCCTAAGGGAGGTTCCCAATTATGTCAATGTTGAGAAAACAGGGGTGATAATTAATTCAGTGACTGATATTTGAGCAGTAATGGCCTTTGAATACGATGAATCTAATGTATGAATCTGTGGAAATTATTTACATGAGCGTGTATGGCATCTGTGAGCGATTTGAATTTGGTGTTTTATGTCATATTTATTGCTCAAAAAATAATTTTCTATAATTAGGAAAAAGTATTATTATAATTTTCTATTATAAAGCTAAAATAGACAAATTTTCTTTAAATACTTAACATTTTAAGTTACTTAAATAGGTATCTTATTAACTAAAATAATATAAGGTTATAATATCATATTATAACGTTAGTTGAGTCTGCCTCTCTCGCATAAACACATACAAACCGTAACACATTAATAATTTAAGCTAAATTAAACGACGTGAACTATTAAATTACTCTGTGAAACCTCACAAAGGTTAGTAGTACGAAATTATATGCTAAGTTTAATTATGTAAGTTGCATGAATACGTAGTCTTGGGAGGCAAAATGCAAAAGTTTGGACCCTTCAAGTGCGAGGGTGTCATTCAGCTTTTTATTAATGCAGTCACGTAGTGTACCCTAATGAAAATTGTTTCGTGACGACTGAATTGGAAGGAATTTTACTTGTTAGGTACAACCAGTAAGTATAGCCTTGAAGAAGCATCCTGTGAATGGGAATAAAAAGCTTATAAATATGCTAATATGATGGCTAAGTTGTTAGATGATAATGATGTGATCTTAGATAATGGGGCTATTTGAATGTAATGAAATGGAAAATTTGTTTGGAAATCTCTAATTTTTTTTGTTTTTTATTCGATTCTATGTTTTTAAACAATGGTCATGAATATTATGGCAACAGATATGAACTGACTGTTTATGAAGCTGTCTAAACGGGAACTATTGAAATATCTTCTACAAGAAAGGTATGCTTTGATTATGAAAGATACTCTATTAGAAAATTATTATCCAAGGAGCGCCAATTTTTGTTATGTTAACTCTATACATTAGGAACGGCTGACGTCGATATATCTATAAATATGCTAAATAATATAAATTGATCAAAATTCTATTAAATTCTTCAGTTCTTACTACATTATTAAAGGGAAAACCACATGGTTCCACAGCTCTTAGTTTTAAAGTATAATCGAACTTAGCCAATATCAGGATATCACCTTCGGTATTCTTCATCTTGAAATGTTAGAGATCTCAATATCCGATGTGTGCTCTTCACGAGCGGGACGAATAGCACAGAAAGCATATGTATTTGCTTTACACCTAGCCCGATATTGGATCTAAGAACATACCACGGATAGTAGACTTCTTGAAAAATAGTTGAGAATCCTTTTTCCTAAAAGGTTTATGTACATATTATATATGTACATACAACAAGATAATAATACATATAACCTACATAATATATTATAACTTATATTTATAATACCCTGATATATCGCAATATCTTGATACATTTAAAGGTTCTCACTCGAGGATTGATTATGTCTTATTTACTTTCATATCATCCAGGTAAGACATAGGGCGGCGTTCTAGCTATTCATTTTGCATTTTATTACTTTGTAAAGAATTGAGTAACGGTGTTTAATTACGTTGTCTTTGACTGACGATCTGAAAATCCGGTGTAACTCAAGAGAAACCGGAAAAAATCTAGTACTGTTATAATTTCCTGATTAAATGGAACAATTAAAACTATAAATAAATGAAATAATTTATGCACAGCGAATTTACAACCCATCACATACATAATTTATTGTCTTATGTCTAGACAACCAGCTCTAATAATACCAAAGTACAATGGCAACGTTAATGTGAAATCAAATTTATTAAACTTAATTTATTATTTACAATTAGAAAATTTTCATTTATATTTACATTATTATCACAAAATTTGGACAGAATGTAAAATTACTAAATAATTTCTCTATAAAATTTACGTTCATATTTTCTGGTGGCTGCAGTAAAATTAGGTTCTTTAACATTAAAGTGGCTGAGTGGACGCAGAAATTTGGGTCAAGCGCTGGCCTGTATCGCCAGACACTTCTCGCACCGAATGTCACACCAAATTTTCCAACACTTTGGTCCAGAAAGGTCTTATTAATAAAATGTAATTACATCGAGGCCGGGTTCGATCCCCACTCGAGCAAGTGAAATATTTATTTACGTTTATATTTCCATTTCTTCGCTCTGGTGTCGAGGTAAAACGCGGTGTTGAGTTCTGCCTTTCAACACGCAATGCCTCCAGAATTCGGCAAAAAGTGGGAAACGGAGTGTCTTAACACTAGGTTCCCTCTGCCTACCCGGCTGTGTGCGGGATACAGCGTGAAGCTGATTTGTTTTTTTATTTACATACATAGGTATGTAGTTAAAATTTGAGTACATTTAATTAAACTGAAGTTTTTGAAACTTTGAGGGTCCGGTTGTGATGAAATCAAAAACTCGTTTCATACTTGTACGATAAAGTTGGCAAGATTTTCAATATTCAGACCATGTAACACACTTTGATATTTGTTGAGTGCCGTTGTGCTCTCAAAGTTGGATCTAAAGAACGCCCGAAAGGCATTCCAGTCAAGATGCCTCTTTTATCCAATTGTTGTGAAGGACTCAAGGCCAAGTAATAATGAAACGGTAAAGTATTTTCCTTACAAAATTACTTTTTATTTGTTAAAATATGATCTATTATGAAGAAATTAAAATATACACCTATTGTGTTGGTAGCAAAAATATTTATAGCCTTTCAGCTTGTGCATGGTTGTTTGCGTTTTAACTTTTTTACTCATTAATAATTCTATCTAATAATTTAATCGATATTTAAATTAAAATGTTGTATTTCATTCGAAAATGTATATGTACTAAAACTAATTTAACAGACTATCTATACAACCAATCACCTTGTTAATATGGAACCTTTTATAACTTCAAGCTATTTCCATTTCAAAACAATGAAATGAATTAACACTAAGAACTTACATTATTAGCAAATCCAGAATTGAAGTGACTATTTACATTATTCGATTGGCCTCTTCGTGCGGCTGTCATGAAAACGTTGAATTTTCGTTATTTATTTTGCTATAAGTGTATTTTGTCACGTAAAATGAATTTATTGAGTCTTCTTGTGAATTTAATTTATTACTGATCAAAGCGAGGAAACATTGACCTACTAAGCTACTCAGAATTAATTAATTAAAAATGAAGCAAATGTATGTACAGATTAGTAGAAATGCTTTTAATTATAATATACAAATAATATAAAATACAGGCCGTCTTGGCGCAGCGGCAGTCTCTGATTGTAAATGTGACGGTTGTTGTTTCCATTTCCACTTGGGGAAGTAAGTAAGAAGTAAGTCGCTCCGGTAACAAGAACCAAAGCGAGTCGTACGTTTGTGCCACATGCAATATCTGGAAAACTGGGCAAATACAGGGCAATACAGGAAAACATGTCAAATTATGTTTGCTTATTTTTTCTTAGCTTCACGCTTTATCCCGCACAAAACAGTGTAAGCATAAGAACCCTAGTGACAAGACACTCCGTTTCCCATTTTCGTTGAAATCTGGAGGCATTGCCTCTGTTTGCCTCGCTACCAGAGCGAGGAAATGAAAAATTTCATTCCTCGAGGGAGAATTAAACCCACAACCGTCACGCTTCCAGCCACAGGCTTATGCCTCTGCGCCATGACGGCCTCCCTTTGTTTGGTTATAATATAATAACATAAGCTACTAGGTACACAAAGAAATATGAAGCTAAAATATTCTCAAACTAGTCGACTAACTATTATGCGAAAAATAGATAGCTTAAAGAACAAAAAGCCACTTAATCGCACGATGTTCCACATTTTCATAATAGCTTGCATGTTGTTTGTATGGGCACACCCCATATTTTAAGATATTTTTCGCTCATATATCATTAGATATAACAGAGGCATCGTACCGTGAGGCCGTCATGGCGCAGCAACACAAGGGTGTGACCGTAACGCGACAGTTGTGGGTTCGATCCCCACTCGAGGATTTGAAATATTTATTTACGTTTATATTCCCATTTCTTCGCTCTGATGTTCTGCCACTCAACACGCAATGCCTGCAGAAAGTGGGGAACGGAGTGATTCAACTCTATGATCCCTCTGTCTATCCTGCTTTGAACAAGGATTCAGGGTGAAGCTGAAAAACAAAATAACTTGCTCTTTTCACATTGTAACCCTTTTGAAAACTAAGGACTAATCAACATCCACGCGTGTTAATCTTTGATTTATTATTATACGAACAGATAATTTAAATAGGTCTAACGAGGGAATTGGAGCGTGTAACGACGCTGCCGTTTGGCTTTAAATAACAAATTGACTTTTCGATGGTACAGTACAATTAAACGATCATAATTTATCATGTGATATAATATTTTTGTAATAGGAGTTTGTTATCCTGATGGAGATAGAGATGGACAAGCACCAAAAAAGAGAGCTTTTTCTAATATCAGATGACACCAAGTGCTGAGCTTTAAGTTTTGCAAATATTCCTATTTAAAGGAAATACGAAAAGTGGTGCAATTAACAAACGGTATATATTTTGTTTAATTTACAATAATTCTAAGTTGTTTCTGAATTTATTTTTTATAATAAAGAAGTAGAGAAGACATTCTGGAAATATTAGACATAAAAATAAATTACGATCTACGTACTTTTCTATTTTAGTCAAATGATATCTTAAAATTACGGGTATTTTGAAGACAAATCGAATATCTTGTTCTCTAATTTTGTTGTTTTCCTCAATCAGCCTCTGACGTATCTATATATTATACGTACTCCTATATATTATTTTAAATTTAATATTTTAGTCAAACTATACGTGTACTAAAAATTAATTACATAACAAACTGTAATTATCAAAGTCGATATTCCCGTTAGTAACATTGTAAATGAAACTATTTCAAAATTTAATAAAGTCACGTTATTATAATCCGGATAAAAGTACACATACGAATTGTATGAAGGTTAATTAAATTTCAAGTCAATTACGGACTGGCCGTTGAAATGTGTTACTCAATGCTCATATAAAGTTAAAACGAATTAAATTTGTTATAATCATATGAAATTTAAGGTTTTGTTTAAATACTTATAATTTGATTAAGATGATGAAGATATGTAAAGAGGGATTTGTCATTGATATTAATGCAATATATTTCTTTTATCTTGTATGTGGCAATTTATGGAGAAACAAAAAATATTGTAATAAAAAAAATGTCTGTCATAGCACATGCCGATAGAAGTAAAAACTTACAATTTTATAATCAAAATGTTTAATTTCACATATATACATATATCATAAGTGAACGTCAAACATATTAAAAAATCCATTAACTACGTTTACCACGTGTCCGTACTAGACTCTACTGCATTTCTTGACATCAGGAATGTAACTGAAGGTTTATGGTTATTATTATAAGAACACAGCCATTTATTTTAATTCATAGTTCACTCCACAAGCAAACGTCAAGTTAGTTAAATTTTCGTTGTTTATTTTCCATTAAAAAGGACGAGTCAACTGAGCAACCGTAAAATAAATTTCACTTCATTCTGCATTCTTCCGGTGGGCGCCGACTGGTGGCTTCCGCCATCGATCGGATACAGCTATTGACCCCTCTTAGATGTTATGATATCATTTTGCTTTTTATATTTTTCTAATTCAACAATCTTATTTTTTGAGATGTAAGGTTTAAAATTCCAAATCAGCTCTTACGTTTGACATCTGGTCATTTTTGCGACGTCGTAAAGTCCAGTTTGATTTGGCGCAAACTTTGCTGGTAATGTTTTTGTATACATATAAGACGTCTATTATATCTATCTTGCATACTTTGCTAGCGGGGACATGTTACAAATATTATAAGTTTTGTTTATAAAATAATGAAGACAGTCGTGGTGCATAGGCACAAACGTGGCAGGCTGTGGATTCGATTCTCATTCGAGGAAATGAAATATTTAACATATTTAATATTTTCATTTTTTTAGCTCTAGTGTAGAGGTAAACCGCGGCGTTGAGTTCTTGATGAAGAATTAAGATGAAATAGAGCATTTTTTTTGTTATATGTAAAAGGTACATTTATATCGATATCTAATGTTTTAATATAAGTAATGTAAATGTTACTGACATTATAAAATTGAGTAATCTTGGAGATGTAGCTGACTGAATGATTAAACTTCGACTATTACATGACCATTTCCTAACCTGTGTTCCTAATATCCTCAGATTTCATTTGCAGTTAACGCCAAACCGGTTTGATATTAGAAATAAGCACAACGTCATTGATTGGACCCACCACAGTATAAAAGATGAACAAAAACATTCATTTAACATTAAACATCGCTCAAAAGCTATTTATATCAACAAAAATATTTATATCCATTTAAATATTCCGTGAAAAATTAAATTACCGTATCAAAAAGCATTAACCTGTATCTGGATCAAAGTCAAAAGTCAAAAACAACCGAGTTCCGCTTACAAAACGAGATGCCAGTTCATTTTCAAAGTAGCCATTTCCCGCGCTAATAAGGCGTGAAGCGCGCGCGCCGCACACGATCTCGGGCGATACTTTGCGATATATTGGAGCTGTCAAAGTCAAAGTTTTTTTTTTCTTTAGGATTTAATTGCTTTGGGGCGTAGACACATGTGCTTATTTCGACGATATAAATATTTTTTTTTAGAATATTAATTGTTTTTTAACATGGTGGCGTGACTGTCACTTGATAACTGCCGTGCCCATGAATTAATATTCATGGATATAATAAGTTTAAATTATTTACAATTTTTTTTGTGTCCAAATTTAATTAATGCCAACTAGCAAGAAAGTCATTCAATTGTAAGACATTTTCTTTATAAGTGACATTGATATTGAAAAGAGCAACTGTTCAGTTTCTTGGCGGCTCTCTCAGCAGAACTGCTTTCCGAGCCGGTTTTATAGTGCTCGCAAGCACTTTTTGAAAAAGTTTATAATAATAAAGAATATTTTAAATTTGAATAATATTATAGTAATTTTAAGTACTATTTTAGGTTATTTAATAGAAAAACTATTTTCATTGTCTTTCTTAAAAAAATCAATATATCTGGGCGAAATGTTAATGATACAGCCATATACCCTTTTACTTTATTAATATTCCTGTTTAATATAGCCACAGTGCAGCCAGGACTCGATGTAACCGACACCGACACGTCCCGCAATCGCTTGACGGCCACACGCCGACTACGCCTTCTCTCATTTTATTTTGTCTATTAATACCTTTCGCGTGGACCGGACGGAAATATCAAAATACTTATTTGTGAAAGAAAATAAAATCATTTATAATTGACTTGTTGAAGTTTCTAAATAAACAATTTTTTAATTATTATATTAAAAGTTGAATTCCATTTGCGTTTTCCAACTGATGTTGCTATTACATTAGCATTAGTGTAGATGCAGGGAGACTTCGTTTACCCTGTTATACTTGTATACCTTCTAGTACGATGTGAGAACGTTTTTAACTAACTTCTGATTATGATTACACGGTACAGAGTGCACCGACGGAAGTTCTCTCACAGGAAATGAAGATTTAATTATATAAATATTAGTATTTTTATTTACAAAAAAAGACAAACAATATTTAATTTTAAAAGATCATATTAAAAAGGGCTGTTTGTGTATGTAAAAGTCCACGATCGTTTGGGCGAGTACCTAATATTTGACGTCGAACACAAAAATGAGTTTAAAAAAAATTGATATCTTGTCCAGAGCGAAGAAATAAGAATATTAAATAATTAATTCCTCCGAATGGGAACAAACCTACAACCGTCATGTCTACAGTCACACAAGTGCCACTGCACCTTTACAGCTTTCGTACACCGTATAATGACATTTTTATTAGCTAAACATATGAACAAAAGAAATCATATAAACTCACTGTTAATATAAAATTAGTTCATATTTTTTGTTTCCCATAGATTGAATTGTCAACTTTAATTAATAAAATATATGTGACTTTCTGTTGATATATTTAACACATGATATCATTGAAATACACGAATATTATAAACTTCTCATTAAAAACCCACGTCAGTTTACGAGAGTAATTTCATATTTTGTATAGGTAGGTACCTTTGTCAACTGAATCCATAGTCTGCATCAATCGGACCGAATATTTGACTTCATTAACCGAGCGACGACGGGTTTACAGGAAGCTGGACCTTTTGATATTGTACCTACATATTAATATTTTGATATTAATTACATATATTTTGATATTTTTAATAGTTAAAATATTACTTTTAAATTTTTTTTGTTTTAAATTGTAATTTTTGGTGAGCACGACGTTGAACTCCGCCACTTATAATGTCACGAAAGTTCAACGGAATGTGGGAAACAGAGTGTCTTAACTCTAGATTCTATGTACTGCTTACCCTGCTGAGCAAAATACATTTTTATATGCAACTATATAGATGAGGCTAAATTTGTAAAAATCGGAGTTATTCAACTTAAAAGATTTAAAAACTTGCAAAAGAAATAAATTTAAAACTTTGGCTAAAAATTTTGAAAGTTTAAGTATTTGACGGTAAGAGCTTCAATCTTGCTCTAAAGCTGAATATTTATCTTCACAGCTCTTACATATTTCAAATTACTGTAGAATCAGTATAGAACGAGAATATTTTAAGTAAAAAGTAAAATTATTATAATAACCTCATGAACATTAACCATACAAACTCATCTATTATTAATTGAGGCTAAGAACAATTTGCAGCAAGAATCATTTTTTTGCAGCTTCATGCTGTGTGGAGAATTAAGTAGAATAAGTAAGCAGATGGAACCTAGTCTGCCTCAGCCTCAGCACTCTGTTATCTACTTTCCGCTCAATTTTCGACTCTTGATCAACTAACCTCAATGCCACGCTTTTTCTTACATCAGAACGAGGAAATAAAAATAATTAATTTATCCCAAATGAGAATCGAACCTACACCCATCGCATTTACATTCAGACGCTATACACACAAAGGCAATATTTTAATCCAAATTTACATTCACACAATACCAATTCATACAAAAAAGTAATATGTTAAATTAGTAAGAACAAATATATTCCCTATTTCAAGCAGCCAATGTCTAAAATTAGAACAAATATCGGGTACTTGTAAGAACTGAAGTCGCCACCGCTTTTGGGTACAAATATGACACCATAGAGCAATTAATTACATCCACATGATACGAGGACCACCCGCAACTGTGAGATGTGGAATGATTAATATTGTACCATTAATTTTTATGTCCTACGAACAATAATTAAAATCAAAATAAATTTTTCAATGACATATTATTAAACTAATACTTGTAATTCAATTATTTTATTCGTGTAATATTTTTATTTCTTCGCTATGGTGTCGAGGCAAGGAGAGAAAGTGGGGAGTGAAGTCTCTTGACACTAGGCTCCCTCTGCCAACCCTGCATTATACAGAATACAGTGGAATCTATTGTTTTCTCCACTCTATTTACTCTTCGCCTGGATAATTTAAAATGTATTATAATTTTTATAAATAAATTATAACATCTTTTTAATATAAGCTCAAAAAAGAGCTTAGAAAAATCTCGTCAAAGGTATTTATTACTTTTAAAATTGACTATCTTAATAACAAAGTGCATACAATTTTTGCATACATAATTTAATACTTTACATATAATAATTACATTTTAGTTTAATAACCTTAAGTTGCAATACAATGTACTCAAGTATGTGAACAAAGGATAAAATGAGGAGTGAAGATACGTGTTCTTCTGACATTAGTTGAAAAGCGACATGCTGTCGCGAGTACCCCGTACAGAGTAACTATTTAATTATCAATATAGATTACATTTAGTTATTTACAATAATTACAGTAAATTTGTAGAAATGATATTCTGGATTTTTTTTGTATGGCCGAGCACCCGGGTCACCTGATGGTAAGTGCTCACTGCCGCCCACGACTCCGTGCACTGTCGGCCTTTAATGTAGAGAAAGACGCGTTTTTTAACACACAATGCTTCCAGAATTCGGCGGAAAATGGAGAAAGTACCTTAACACTAGGGTCCCTCTGCCTACCATGCTGCATGCGGGATAAGCGTGAAGCTGGAAAAAAAAGAAAAATCTCTTAATGTATATTTTTCTGCTGGTTTTATGGCACTATTCGTTCAGTTCATACACTTCTTTAATAGATATATTTTAATTTTAAATATTTGGCAAAACTGACATTTCTACTCTTTGATATCTCCAAATTGTTCTTACATCGTACATATAGTACAGCGAATGCAGTGAATACCGCGTTGCTGGTACTTTTCTCTTTGCACCCAACTTTAGCCAAAATGAAAATTCTTTCTCAACTATGTCTAGTAATTTACAATTTTATCAGAATTGATTACTATTATATTTGAAATTCTATATAATTAATATATAAATACGTATTATATAAATAAGTGCCAATTTGCTCCACCATGAGTGTTTTGGGAAAATGTATAGTTTGTAGTGGGTTCTTAATACTTTCTAAATAACACATATTAGAAGGAACTTAAAATTTAAGTAAGATCACGATCCTGAGACATAAAGGACCGAATATAGAGAAAAAGAAGTAAGTAAGAGAAGTGCCAAAGTTAAACTATAAATAAGTATAAAACTATAGGTAGCTATTATTTTAATACGAATAATGGATTGTATGTGGTACATATATATGAATATTAGTTTTATTTGTATACAATAATATCCTTTGGTAAAATATATAAAAAGATCATCTTCTCGCAAAGATTCACATTCACTTAAAAGGATATATATTTTTTCATGATATTAAAAAGTTATTTCAACAAAATGATATTTCAATATAATTATGCAACGTATCGTATAATCTTGGTCAGAGAAATTTTTCCAATTCCACTTCCATTCCAGGCGAATTGGACGCATCCATCGAATCGAAAAGGCCTGTTGAGAATTTACATATGTTACAAAACGGATAGGCAATCAACTCATAGCAAACATCAACCAGCCTCTAAGAGTATTCTATTTCAGTTATATTACCTTTTTTTAACCGACTGCATAACGAGTGATTTGAATTTAGCTATTTTTTTGTGTATGTATTTAAAATATCTACAGCTGCGGTTGTAACAACTCTTTGGATTTTATTAATAGTGTTTAATAATAAAAATTAATTATTCCTATGAATATATTGATTGATATGCAAAATTCAACTCGAAAAATTTAAAGTGAAAATAGAGAATGGAATGTTTAAACACTAGGTTCCTTCTGTCCACCATACGCTTGAATCAGCGTAAAGCAATAAAAGAAAACTTACTGTACCTCTTGACCTTTACAAACTTACGTAACCCCACATCATTCAATAGTAACGATTTCTTGTAACACGAGCCATTAAACAATTAATAATGAGAGCGAGAGCTCGGCTTAGACGCAACAAAAAGGCAATTGGTTCTGCCTATATATTAACTTAATGGTTTCTGGCACTAAGCACGCCCTTGACTTTAACGATGCGGCAAAGAAACGACATAAATTTAAATTGGTCGCCGCCGGTCTAATCTCAATCGACTGCATTTTAACTAGAGGACACTGCACCTGCACCTTCGTGCATTCGGCAGGTAAAAACCTGGAAATTATTTTCTGAAATGCTTACCAGTCACGAAATTCTGTTTGAAAAGAAAGCTTAAATTTGCTACTGCTTTTTTTGAGGATAATTGATGTAAAGTGCTGGATGAAACAACTTGGGTAAGCAGAATTACATTGTTACGCTACACTTGTTGATGTTGTTTGGGAATGTAAATAAGGAAATATATTATAAGAATAGAATTTTATGGCTTTTGTTAATATTTTTTTAGCTTCACGATGACGATGTATACTGTTCATAGTAGGGTAGGCAGAGGGAGTCTGGGAACCTAGTGTTATGACATTCCGTTCACATTGAGATACGTCCACTCATATATTTATATTTTTTTAAAATTCTCATTGTGTATATCGTAATAGCCAATTTCTCTTATATTAAACATTAGATGTAATGGCGCTGATTGAATCATATTAAAACATTCTAACGCGGCCTTATTTCGCACTTTTCTCCAGAATATCTAATAGAAGTCCTAAGACTAGACACGTAAAGGGAATTTTGACATGCCTTACTCTATTTAATATAGTGTATTCAAATGTAATTTAGAAAACGTTTGCATTATGTAATATAGGTAGGTAGTTGTTTTCTTAGTTTTATTAGTCAGGTTATGTGAGATTCACTACGGAATAAAGTAAGTATTATGGTTATGTGTCATTTATTCAGTTTTTTTGTTAAAAATGCAGGATAGTTACTTCATCTGTCAGTCGCTTAGTAATAAAAGAGTTGTATCTATACTCATACATACACTAAAGGTGTGAATCTATTGAGCTCGAAACTGAAAACAATTCGCTAGTCTCAGAAACGATTTAACCGATTTAAATGCTGTTTTCACTATTATAATTTGGCAATCTTAACGTAACATTTAGTGTTCATTTTATTTTTTTACAAGCGGGCGAAGCTGCGCACGTATCGCTAGTATAATAAATACATAGAAATAGATATACCATAGAAATATATTGTTGAGATATGTAGAATTATATATATTCTTAACATTGTGATTTCACCGGTTCTTTTATTTATAAGTTCAAATACATGTATTCACATATTAATGTAATAAGTTGAACGCGAGGTTATATTGACTATGATGCATCGCTGGCTTTCAGTGATGTTCGATCATTGCACCATCGCTCACGCTTGACATCTATTATACTTTTCAATTCACACTTTACTCGACGTTGGAATATTTTAAAATAAATATCATGGAGTATAAGAAGGCTGTGTGAAAAGAGGGGATTCGTTAGGGATATAATATTGTTTCTTTTACATAGGGGACTAACTCAGTAATGGTAGTCGCAAGTTATTCAAAATTATTTAAAAAATCCTATTCATAAAAAATAGTAATATATTGTAACGTTTTTACAATATTAAGTTTGCCTTACTACTTAGTAGGAACAATTATAACATGATGTAATTACTTTTTAATCTGCCGCCAGGCAAGTGCTCGTTTGATGCGAAAGAAAAGCGGCTCTAATTAAAATTTCTATGAATCTTTCCATATAATAAATTTGTCGAAGACTAACCTTATTATTATAAGAAATGGTTTTATGTATGTTTAATTTGAATTTTAGTTCATTATTTATAGATTTTGGTGGCAAAGTGGGAAAATGTCCCATTATAAGCGCTATTTTGTAGGTTCGATCCTAGCAAGATGGTGTATTCGTTATAATTATATAACAGGACAGATACTAGAAAACAAACAAAACGCGGCGTTAGGTTCCGCCACTCAACGCGCAATTCCTCGATTTTTTATTGTTGCGTAATGTAATATACTTATTTTATATTTAGTAAAACTATTACAAAGAAGATCTCTCATAGATCTGATTACATAAAGGTTCATTCAGAATCCAAATTCAAAGATACGGAAACGTTTAATGAATGCCATTTCTTTTAAAGTCTCGATTATGTAGATCTGGCTTATCTCAGACGGTCATTGAGTAAACACTAGAAATGTTATCATTATATTTGTTTTTAATGTTTTTTTTCTTATTTGTTCTATTATTTACATATATTATTAATACAATTTACATACAATATATGGGATTCTATCATTTTACAAAAGAATAAATTTTAAAAAAGAAGTGGAATTTTCCTCCAATTCCCAGGGATTTCAGATGACAAAATTTTCCGAAACATGTATTATATTTAGAAATTGGATCTTCCACTTGAGTTTTTAATCAAAGGTTTTAAATTTTCAGTATCTAAAGACCGCAGGTCCCCCTCGCTGTGATTTACCACATTTCCAGAAAGTTATGGCGAAAAAATTACCAGGACAAGCCATTTGTGATGTACTTAGTAATAAATGATTTTACACTTAAACATATTAATTAATATATTTTTCTAAATACTAGAAAACTTGTTAAAAACATTAAAAAAATCATTTCATAACAAAACCTATATTAAAAGTGCTTATAGGAGTATTTTATGCAAAAATAAATTGAACATTATATTAACTCATTAAACTTTGCCTGCAGATTTACGTGCACCAGCATCGCGGCTGATCTAATAAAGTATTCTCTACATTAGCGCACCGTATAAGTCTAAATTTGTTTCTCAATGATCGAGAGCTTAAAATATTTCAATGTGTGAAATATATTTTTACAGTTTTCTCTGAAATACTTATATAAATACAAATGTATGAAATACACAAATATAGTTAAAAAATAATTCCCTTTAAAACAATCAGCTTTACTCTGTGCCCCGCGCTCAGAAAGGTAGGCAGAGGGAACCTAGTGTTAAGACACTCCGCTCCCCATTGTCCGCTAAATTCTGAAGGCATTGCGTGTTGAGTGGTGGAACTCATCATTCATTTCCTGGAGTATCAAACCTTCAACCAATTGCCACTGTCACACACTTGAGCCTCTGCGCTATGACTGGTTCGATTATTCCTGTACTCTATAAAAATTACGGAAAACTTTCTTCACCAACTTACAAAAACAAAAATGTTCTCCAGCCACTGCCAAATAATTTCGGCTTACTTTTTCATTGGATTTAAGCAAATTGGAAGCTTGGTCTCATAGTGGCGAAAACATGGTGTAAAAAACTAAAAAGTAAAATACCTCACAATAACCTTTTCCATTTTCACCGCCTAGAATTTTCATTGAAGGAGAAAGGAAATTGTTTTGGAGCGAAAATAAGCGAAAAAAAACCTTACCTTTTGCCTTATGTATTGATCCGTTGATCCATCGATCTTGTATATATAGGCGTTTTACTTTTCTAAAATTTTAATTATTCATTAATATTTTCGTTTTTTCTCTCTGGCACCAAGGCAAAAGCTCGGCGTTGAATTCCGCCACTTAATATGCAATACCTCGAAAAATTCATCGAAAAGTGAGGAATGCCGTGTCTAAACACTAGGTTCCTTTTGTCTACCCTGCTATTTGCGGGATACAGAGTGAAACTAAAATAACTAGAATACTAAGTTCAATTACTTATACACAATTCCATAATTTAACTTACATTTCTTATTCCATATTGTATCAATTTCTTATTATATCGAGCAGATGTGACAGCCCGCATCTGCGCTAGGACGCGGACGGTGTGCCATCGGAGCCCTAATGCAACGTACATTTTTAATGCATGTTGAGAGTCCCAAGGCATCCAGAGTTAAGTGCAGTACGTAAAAGTAACTACACATTGGATAATAGGAACTAAATTAATATACTTTGTTTTCCTATATAATAATATAATTTTCTACTATACTTTACGCGTAAATAAAAAATATATATAAACAGGACCTAGTGTATAGACACTCCTTTCTCTGCTTTCCACCGCTCTAGGCAGTGTTGAATTGTGGAACTTAACGCTGTGTAAAATAATAAAAAGTGTAACATAATAATTACATCTTAACTTTTCAAGCAAGAACTCTAACCACTAAGCTATACCGCTCGCAGATACGTTACATAGCATCACATCCAATGGACAACAAATACTTCGAATAGAACTAAATAGCTGACATTTGTAGATGGCAAACATATCAGAGATGTCTATCTGGACAATTTAAATTAGCCATTTTAGCAAGGATTGTTTTTACGCAACAGTGGACTGTAACGGGAGTCAATTTATTTATAGCTGCATCGGGTTCCATTCGAGCGTAGCTTGAAAAGCTTGCAGTATGGTAACCTTTTTTGATTGAAACTCTTTTTTTAATATACCAATTGCATTGAATGTACCCGTGATATATTTATGTAGGTACCTATATAACATTTTAGCAAGCACTTAGCTATTATTTGATTATTTAACTATTTTCATTTAAATAATATAAAAGCTTGCTTAGTATTTTTTTTATCTGAACGCTATATCGTGTTTGTCCCTTCCCTTCACACGGGAGGGCAGAAAAATTCTTAATCATTTCGTTTTCTATTTTCCGCTCGAATTACAGATATTGAGTTTGGAGAGAAGTGACTGAACACTACGATTTGTCTTCTACCAGAACTGGCAGTACTCATTGAAACTCTTTAACATGAGTCTACTAAAGCTGGAGTTAGTGGCTCAGGTGAAGTCTGGAGTGCACCCTGTACTGGAGGACAGGTTGTGGCTTCCTGGACTCTAACAGTACCCCATGACTCTATCACTATAGGTCCTGAACCACCAATAAATAAAAAAATCTAAAGGAAAAATATAATGGGATAAAAGTTACTATAACTATTATAGCATCTGTTGTATGTTTGTCTGTTTGTACATGCCCATCTACGGAGTCAGAAGTTGCGGGCTGCAACTGGCAAATAAATAAAAATAGACGCATCCCCAAAAAATTATTACTATATTGATATTTTATATCTTTCGAGCATGAGTAAGTTGCATTGCAGCCAATCCAATTTTAAAATGTAAACTTGTACAAAAATTCAGTACGTTTTTATAACTACTAACGGCCGATGTTAAATTATATTTTTTGCAGTTTCAGAATATGTTACATGTAAAAAAGAATTCTAGTGAATATTGTGCAAGCTTATTTTATAAAAATAATAATAACAGCTTATTTCATTATTTATACTAAGTAATTTGTTTTTAGTAAGTAATTTATTTTATTTCATCTTATCTTTATTTAACCTTAGTTCGGTGTGACTTTTTAAGTTGTATGATGTAGCCTAGTGGAGATCAAATCCACAACCATAACAACATAAACAATTTATTTATTTTAGCACTTTATTACACCATAATAAAATAAAATTAATTAATTAAAACACAAAACGTAAAACAAACATAAAATAACTTAAACAAAAAAAAAAAAAACAAAGAAACAAATGAATACAATTATACAGTTAGACACGTCCATACTAGGCAACCAGTCCTATAGGAATAAATAGCTTCTTACTTCGATCCGACTCAGGAATCAATAACTTTTATATCCCCACTCTGGAAAGTCAGCCTTAATTTTACGCAGAAAACGGAGAAAGGAGATAATTGACACAATGTTCTCTCTGCCATACTGCTATAAACGAGATAAAGCGTTAACACTACGTATTATCAATATCTAAAATGTATACATATATGTAAAGATGCCATTATAACATGTTATATGGATAAGTTTTGGTCAGTCCATCCATATATGAGCGTGGGACCCGACACAAACGATGAATTATTGCGTACCATCTATTATCGAGGCGACGAAGACGTTACGATAGAAAGAAACTGGAAGGATTAAGTTGGTATACGAATATTTTTATTTTTTGGTAAGAACGACATGAGTAGTTCATCAGAAAAAACATATCCTTACATATTATAGAAAAAATTAAAAATTAATAATTCAGTTAAAATAGTTATCATGTGTTTTTATGATTCACGCTGTATATGGATGATATAGCAAGGAAGGCAGAAGGAACCTAATGTTAAACATTCCGTTCCCCAATTCCCCAATTCCACCAAATCTTTGAAGCATTGCGTGTTGAGTGGTGGATCTAAAAGCCGCGCTTCGCCATGGTACCGGAGTGAATAAATAAAAATATTAATAAATATGAAATAGTAATACATTCCAGCCAATGGGAATGGAAGCCACAACCGTCGTTAACCTCACATGCTTATGTCCCAGAGCGCCAAATCACTTATCATATGCAACTTATCAATATAATATGTTAAAATAGCTTTCGGATCCCCATCCCAACCAATAGCATTAGTTCAATGGCGTATGACGAAGACAATTTAACTTCCGTTATCACTTCCAGCCATCATTATACTTTATGGTAGTATTGTGTGACGGTGTTTACATCGTCCTGCTTTCACTGAACTGCTCAGTTTGGTGCTAACAATGCTTGTTGTTCGCCCGTTGTATACAGGGTGTTGACGTGATTAATAAGACAGGGGAAATACCTTGGCTGTATGTGGTATAGAAATGGAAAGAACAGCGTTTTCTTTACCATTATTATGTGAAAGAATAAATATTTATTTTTTCCATTTTTTCTTCAAGTGGTTCGTTTGTGGGTAGTTCGTAATTAATTTATGTTTAGTGAACACATAAGAGCTTAGTGTGAAAATCAAAACCTATAGGGTGCTTCCTGTGGACTTACAGTTACGAAATGCGACAATACAATAAAATAAAGGAAAAAATCCGAGAAATAAAAATTTTCAAGTATTTTATAGAAAAAAATCGTTACAAAGACCACTACATACAAAATGAGTGCATAAGGCACAGGGAGTGCATATGCACACGTTACAATTCCCGTTGACCGAGAATCCAGAAATTAGTACGGAATCTTCGATGTGCGAGATCTACTCGCACTTAACCAGTATTTAGACTCAAAATGTTATATAATAAAATAAAATAATTATAATAAAAACTATACGGCACCAATGCGGGAGATTATGCTATAAGTACATATATAAGCCCAATAACTACTTTATAAGATCAGAAAAACGTCACCTGCAAACCGGCAGCGCACAGAGAGCCAGAGACACACCCACAGCATCTCATACGAGTACAGGAATAAAGGTTGACAAGATACAATATTTTCTGAAATGTCCCGTAATATATTCGGAGAAACGTATCGCTGTAATAACTTTGCTGTTTGAATGGCGACTGGTCATCCTGTTTCGCAACAATAATGCCAGAGGAGGTAAAATCGATTACCTAATAATAAATTTCCAGTCTGGTGCGTTCGTCTCCATTTTAGTGGCACTAGCCAATTTTGCTGATGAAACTGTTGGTGTGAGAAATGGGCATCATTTTTATGGATATATTATTCTTAGATTCAAATTTAGGACTAAATTCTTTTATATATTTTTAGACATTTTGTTGAATATCGTTTATTGATTCTTAAATGTTCTTTATTTATTTGTATTTCCTTCTGATGATCATTTTAATCATATGTAAAAATGCTGATATTTTTAAAATCTGTATGCTTTTATACTTAGGTAAAGCTAAAAAAGAGACAGATCTTTAATTTATATATGTATAAATAAATACATTTTTAGAAAACGTACAAAAAAATTAACGTAACAGGATTTCAACCTGTGCCTCTTGGAAACTTTGTGGGATTTAAACCCACGCCACTTAAACGATTTCCCATCTGAAATTCCACAGTTATGTGGAATAACACTTTAAAAATATTTAAAAAATCTATTTAGAATGGCAGAAAAATATTTTAATTTCATATTTCTATGAGAAATATTCATATAAAAATATCTCGTGATAAAATGAGACGTTGCGGGATCCTTTTTAAGTAACCGACGATTTGTTGAATGGCGGCTTAGTCGATCCCGGCAATATCATAAAATTTTGTAGCGTAAGATTGCATTATCATAACTTATAATTCACAATGTTATTCTATTTGATGAGCCTTCGATTTCTTTACATACATACTCATAGATGAAATTGACAGATTTACGTATTACCTATGTTTTAGGCCAGTCGTGTCGCATGGCACAAGTGGGTCGTATGTTTGTGGGTTCAATTCTCACTCTGGGAAATCATATATTAAATATTTTTATTTCTTTGCTCTGGTAATGATGGAAAGCACGGTGTTTAGATCCACTTAACACGCGATACTAAAACAAACTACAATATATAAAAAATATAATTATATTACCTTTTGTCAAAAATGTCATGCTCTTACTAAGCGTTTAAATTTTGATAGCAAATTGATGTATTTTGGGCATCTTTACACCGAGAGGTATACCTGGATACCAGAGCGAAGAATTAAATTATATCTTTATTTCATTTTCTTAGGGGGGAATTGAACCCATAACCTGTCGCTTCTCCAGCCAGTCTCAGTAAGTAAAATTAAAAATTAAAAGAACTATAATTGTACATAATAAATATTAATATTTTGTTAATAAAACTGTAAAAATACAATCACGCCCTCATATAAAATGAATTTAAGTGCAAATTGAACGTAATGAAATTTTTATTGCACACACGCAGTTGAGTGAAACTGCCCGCTGTAAACCCTCTATTGCATATATATTTTATCTTCATTGCAATACTTGTACCTACCGCATACGACAGCCCTTTTTTATTTAACTTTAAAAATATTTGTTAATTTTTATTTTACGGTCATACAGCATTTTGGGAATTTCTTCTAGAAGAAATGAATTATTTTCTTTTATTCTTTGTAATAAGCAGCGTTAAGTTGCGATTTTACTTTGGGTGGAAAGCATAGGACGGAGTGAACATTAGGTTCCCTCTGTTATTGTAGTGCAGTTATATCTCGTATGTTTAATATTAACTGAATACAATGAAGATAGTAATGATTCACATTCATGTTAAAATCATAACAGTTGATGTTGTTATTATTATAAGTATAATAATAATCGTTAATACTCGAAATTATCAATGCGCGGCGTTGAGTTCCGCCACTCAACACGTAACGCCTAAGGACGTATCGGAAANTCCTAAATTTTGATAGCAAATAGATGTATTTTGGGCATCTTTACACCGAGAGGTATATATACCTGGATACCAGAGCGAAGAATTAAATTATATCTATGTTTAATTTTCTCAGGTGGGAATTGAACCCATAACCTGTCGCTTCTCCAGCCAGTCTCAGTAAGTAAAATGAAAAATTTAAAGAACTATAATTGTGCATAATAAATATTAATATTTTGTTAATAAAACTGTAAAAATACAATCACGCCCTCATATAAAATGAATTTAAGTGCAAATTGAACGTAATGAAATTTTTATTGCACACACGCAGTTGAGTGAAACTGCCCGCTGTAAACCCTCTATTGCATATATATTTTATCTTCACTGCAATACTTGTACCTACCGCATACGACAGCCCTTTTTATTTAAGTTTTAAAATATTTGTAAAATTTTATTATAAGGTCATACAGCTTTTTTCAGATTTCTTCTAGAAGAAATGAATTATTTTCTTTTATTCTTTGTAATAAGCGGTGTTAAGTTGCGATTTTACTTTGGGTGGAAAGCATAGGACGGAGTAAACATTAGGTTCCCTCTGTTATTGTAGTGCAGTTATATCTCGTATGTTTTACTGAAGAAAGTAATGATATAAATCATTCATAATAACGGAATACAATAAGGATAGTAATGATTCACATTCATATTAAAATCATTAGAGTTGATATTGTTATTATCATAAGGTTTTGGATTTTTTTTAATTTAATTAAAATTGACCTTATTATTTATTATTATTTTTATGATTATTATCTAAATATAGGATAATAATCATTAATACTCAAAATTATCAAAGCGCGGCGTTGAGTTCCGCCACTCAACACATAATTTAGCAACACCTTTATTTCTACTAAATATTTGAACCTACTTCCACCAGTTTCACATTCATTGTACCACAAACACATTAAATCTCGAATTTCATGAAAGATGATAATACTAACTTAACTAAACCCGTTATATTTATATGTACGCGTAGACGAGACGAGAAAATCCCTGAATCTTCGAAATAATCAAAGTATTATTGAGCTATAAATCTTTATCGCCGCTTTCAACAGCACCGCAACGACCGAATATGTGAATATTTAGGTTACTTTTCTATTGGCTTATGTGGTGGGAAATAATTTAGATCGTGATATTTTATCTTATGTTTTTATGATCGTGTACTTACATTACATCTTATAGGATATCGGAAAATGTCGTCTTTTATAACATTGCTGTAGTTTTAAGATGAATATATATATAATAAAAAATAAATCAGCTTCACGCTGTATCCCGCACACAACAAGCTAGGCAGACTGAACCTAGTGTTAACTTCCTGCCCCACTTTCTGCCGAATTCTGGAGGCATTGCGTGTTGAGTGGCAGAACTCAACGCCGCCCTTTGCCTCGACACCAGAGCGTAGAAATGGAAATATAAAAACTTTAAATAAAATGCATAAAACATAAATAATTCTAATCCAAGAACGAAGCATTATAAATTCTTATAAATGTTTATATTCATTTATAATGGGAATGATATTTTATATCTAAAAAATCTATATTTACTAGACTAATAAAGTTTTTTTTGTAAAATTGTATATAACGGCATGTTTTAATTAAATCATATTTGTGTGTCAGTCAAACGAACTTTCAAAGCTTTGTGAAGCGCAACTTTACGAGGGCAAATATCTGTTTTGAACTTCAATGCGCTAAATAATTTTGAACCTATGAACTGAGTGTGCTCTAATATAAATTTTTAAAACATTGACAAAGATGGTGGTATTCGTATAACATTTTAAAAGTCTAACTCTATTCAAAAGCCGGTCAAGTACGAAGAGTGTATTCACAGAATAGGTTTGTTCTCTTTTCCCCATTTTACGTATATTCAGGGTAACATATACATATAGTATTATATATACATACATATATATAAAGTAGGCACGTTTGTAGTTTTGAAAACATGTGAATTTAATATAATTTTTATAAGTATAAATATTTGTTTAATGAGGCTTAAGGCTAGTTGTAGCGAAGGGGCACAAGCGTGGGACTGTAGGTGCCACAGGGTGTAGGTTCGATTTTGGAAGAATCATGAAATTTGGCGCGAAGTGAAAACTTACAATACGAATAAAGGAAAAAAATTGCAAAATAAATGTTTATTAGTATTTTATAAAATAAAATCATAGCAACTTACATTTGTATTTCATTATATACAAAATGAATGCGTAATAGATTGAAACCGATGGAGAAATAAAAAATCTTCTTTTATTTTGAATGCGGGAAAGATCAAAAACTCTCCATGGATATAGGATTTTGTGCTATTGAATCGGATTGCCCTTGCAGGCTTTGCGAAGCCAGTGTAACCCGACCGCTTGGTATAGTTCGTACAAGCTCGTGCGAGATTACGATGTGAAAAATTGCATGGAAACGACGAAAAACAAACAACAATCGAATATTCAATTTGCTAGTTCACTATAGTAATTGAGGCCGTTGTACCTCAGTGGTAGCAGAATGTGGCTGTAATGCAGCAGTTGTGAGTTCGATTACCGAAAAACAATTATTGTTTATTAATATTTTCATTTCGTTCGTTCTGGCACCAAAGCAAAAGTCCGGCGTTAAGACTCGCCACTCAATACATAACGCCTCGAAATATTTGTCAGAAATTGGAGAACGGAATGTCTTGACACTATCCTCCGTCCTTTAAACTTTTTTCTGCTATATTAATCACAGACCTTCACTGTGTTATTCACATGATGACATAAGTGATATACTCATACCTACCATAATAAAAGTTCTCTTTTACGTTCACTCAGTAAATAAAATAGATAGCGTAATCTATTGAAGGACGTCTTTTACTATGTCATAAAAAGTATATACGAAGACCACTTTTCCGTATATGAACACCTATATATAGATATATAATAGTTGTTATTAAAACAAAGAATCCCCGGAACTCTAGTAAAACAAATCTTGAAATAGTTAGATATATCTCGAGAAATGTTTCTAAAGGTAAATGGGATTTTCCCGAGATTGCTACGTAGGAAGAATTGCCGTGTCGCCCGACGGCAACACATTTGTTATGCTATTATTACCCTTATTTAATACTGCCGTGATAAATACGAGCGCTTCCCGAGCGCCGGATTAAATATGAAAGAGTTGGGCATTCATTTTTGGTATTATAGTTATAACAAGTTGTTACAAATCGTTGTTGAGAAGTTTTAGTTATTTTTTAGAGTCACTCTGTATCCCGCTTGTAGCAAGGCAGGCAGAGGCAGGCAGAATGTTGCCTACATTCTGTTCTCCATTTTCCACAGAATTTTGAATTGCCTCGTCATCGCAATGAAGAAAATGAGAATATTGAATATTTTATTCTATTCTCGAGTGGGAATCGGACCCACACCCTGTCGTTACTGCGTACTTTATTTCTCTAACCCATGAATAACCTCTAACCCTCGAGTTTTAGTAATGTTTGAAAATAACACAACTATAATGTAGAAGACCTCATAATTGACCTTCGAAGACCACCATTTTAAAGGTGCTACTACCATTTATTCTTCTGGTCTATTTGGTCGTCAATACCATTTTTCTCGAAAGATTAAGCTNAAAGAATCCCCGGAACTCTAGTAAAACAAATCTTGAAATAGTTAGATATATCTCGAGAAATGTTTCTAAAGGTAAATGGGATTTTCCCGAGATTGCTACGTAGGAAGAATTGCCGTGTCGCCCGATGGCAACACATTTGTTATGCTATTATTACCCTTATTTAATACTGCCGTGATAAATACGAGCGCTTCCCGAGCGCCGGATTAAATATGAAAGAGTTGGGCATTCGTTTTTGGTATAATAGTTATAACAAGTTGTTACAAATCGTTGTAAAGAAGTTTAAGTTATTTTTTTAGAATCACCCTGTATCCCGCTTGTAGCAAGGCAAGCAGAGGCAGGCAGATTGTTGCCTACATTCTGTTCCCCATTTTCCGAAGGATTTTAAATTGCCTCGTCATCGTAGTGAAGTTATCATTATCCATCCATTATCGAGTGGGACTCGGATCCACACCCTATCGCATTTACAATCACACTTTATCCCATGAATAGCCTCAAGATTTAGTAGTGTTTGAAAATAACACAACTATAATGTAGAAGACCTCACTGACTAACCTTCAAAGATCTAACTGACCTTCAAAGACCACCATTTTAAAGTTGCTACTACCATTTATTCTTCTGGTCTATCTGGTCGTCAATACCATTTTTCTCGAAAATTTAGGTTAAATTAATATCAAATATCTATGGTCTTTTGAAGCACAGAAAAAACAAACTTATCCTTTCTTACATTGGCTGACTTCAAATTCTATTAAAAAACCAAAAAAAATCCAAAACGTAAAACCTTATCTCACTTTTTCATAAAAGCTGAATCATCCAATCGACTGTTCGAAAAGAAAATAACCTGCACAAGAAAATTAAATAGAACCCAAGTACTTTTAAAGAAATTATGGCGCAGGGTACACTCAGATAAATGAAGTTCTTTATTGCGGCGACTGAGGCCCAATTCAGATACGATTTGGCTAATGTAATTGCGAAGAGGTGATCCCGCTCGCTGCCCCAATGAAATGATCTCTAAGCATTTTGTTATAGCATCGGGGCACGGCACCCACCACCGGCACAAAGCAATGTAAATGTTTCACGTATTTACATGTTAATTGAGGGTTTTGTATGGTTCATTTTGAAAACATACTTTTTACTTTCGAGTAGATTGGGTGTTTTTTTCTTTTTTTTGTGTTTGTGTTAAATATTTGACTATATTATACGTGTCTTTACCATATATGTGTTCGTATTTATTTTAGCTTTACGTACAAATATTAATAAATATTACTATCAATTGTAATATATTACATATAAATATACTTTACATATATTTTTTTTATTTAAAGAAAAACCACCCAGAACATTTATAAAAAAATAATTTCAATCCAAACCTCCTACTGCTGCAATTAACTGCTGCAGTCGTGTCCAATATGTTCTATTGGCTTAACTGAAAGCAGTAATGGCCGAATTCATTTAGACGGCTCTCCAAATCACCGAATTAACAACAGGCTTAAGCCACTCGATTTTATTAAGTCTAGTAATCTAGTTTTCGAACGAAGTAATTTCGTTCCTGAACGCATTAAGTTTAAACGTTTTATGCATAGGGAAATACTATTTCCTTAATTGGAAGTAATAATAATAAAGTTATAATATTAGTTTGTCTTTATCTATTATTACTAATTTATTATTTCATTTATTACAGAACAAATCTCTTAATTTTCCTTTCTTATTTATTTATAATATTAATGTTAAAAATTCAGAAATATAATAAACACAATTTAATGAACATCATTTGCACCACTCAACACGTAATGCCTTCAGAATTCTGCAGAAAATGGCGAATGAAGAATCTTAGCACTACCTCACTAAAACAACAAACAACTAAAAACTAACAAATAAATACCAAAACTCAAATAGCATTAAGTCAGCAGAGACAACCGAATGCAAAATGACCATCTTACAGTATTAAACTAATTAGGACATAACATGAGAATACAATATAGTCTAGAGCCGGGTCTTAGCCAAACTCAGTGTTCTAAACTTAGTTAATTGTCCCGTTCTGTGCGGTTCTGTGCGGTTAGCTATCGATTTAGCTAACTCAATATTCGGCGACTGTCCAACTTGTTTAACAACTCCGTCTGCGATCACGATATCTTATTTTATTTCAAGATGACATCCGTTTCTCCGCCTACTGAATTTCCGTTTTCGTCGTTTTATTTTATGGAAGTTTTTTTTTTCGTGGCGTGAAAGTTGTTATAATATTTTATTGTTTGATACAGTTGTATATATGCATTTTCATATAAAACTAATTTTATGTTTTTAGGTTTTCGTACCTCTTGAGGACGCCTGTCTGTCTGTCTACCGAGAGCCTTTATCTCAGGAACGCTTGGAAACATAGAGTCAAATATACTCATTTACTTTAAAAGATAAATATGGCCGTTTACATAGCAAAAAATTGTAATAGAAATACAACTGGCTCTTACTATTTTTAGCATCAACCTATTGCATCGCGCCCTTAAAACTCATACGCCATCAACCATCATCTGTGCATACATTGCAGTCAAATATTTAAACTATACCGTCAAAGGTGACTGTGTATAAGGGGTGTATCTGAACTCAGATTCCCCTTTAGATGGAAATTTCAGTATTAGATACATAGATAGATAGATAACCTGTAATATACGGAAATATGTGACATTAAGTTGTGCTACAATTTTGCTTGCTTAATATTTTGAACTATTAATATTTTTATTATTGATCATATCATTATTAAATGCATTAATTATATTTTAATTACTAGTATTAAATATCTATTTCTGTAGACGTAAGTTTAAAGAAAATTTGATACTAATCTAACATATTTAGTTATGTTTATTATGGCTTTTAGTTAAGAGCTTGACGCCATATACATATTTTTAGAACCTAATCTACCCTCACTGGAAAAACCTCAAACATGAAATCAACGAAATCATAAAAGTACGGAAAGCAAAAAATAAATGAAGCAAACTAAAGAGCTATATTAAACGAACTTTATTAGCACCGCGATTACGAATGTCGTTAAAAGCTAATCCAAATATAGTGGTAGATGATATCTGGTGTGGCACGAAACTTTCATTTAACACCTTGGAACGTTGCAAATAGCACAGTAAAATGGGATAGGAGTCACGGAATGGTGTCATTAGCCGAATTACATACGTGACCACATAATTGAAAGGGATTCGAACCTACTTACGCTTATTTGGGTCCACTTGGCTAGATTAATGTCTATAATTTGTGTATGAAATGTAGATATTCTAGGGTTTATCCGTAGTTGAGCTGAATATATTGGTCGTGTTTAAGAATCGTTTTGTCCTAATAGAAAATATTTAGGAATACATAATTATGTTCATACATACATGTATATACTCGTATTGTTGAATATGGCGCTCGACAAGTTGTGAATTCGATTCCCAGTTAATAGAAAATATTAAACATTTAACGCTTACGTGTTGTGGTGGGAGTGGAGTGTCTTGACACTCAGTTAGGGTTCAAGTTAAGGCAAAAGATATATAAATTATTTTTGAATCAAATAAAACATTTACCTGTCAACTGAAGATACGAGGGTTTGCAAATGTTTTTAATCTACGTACTTCGAAGCTAAACCAATGCATTAATTCATTAAAAGTACTATGTCACAGAAGTTAGAAGCCTAATGGAACTCGGGACACATTCGTTCATTTGCAAAAATCACATATAAGGCTACTTTTAAAGTTTAAATAGAAACTAGCTAATACTATCAGTATATAAAACGAATTTAAATTACTTAATTTTATTGGAAAAAATAGTAACTGCCAAATTTAATGGACATTGCACTAAAATTAGATATAGTATTTGTATTATAATTTTTAGGATTCGTTCAAAATATAGAAAGGTAGCTCTTTAGGCATTCTTCTTAGAAGATTTTCTTTAGAACAATAAATATCAATACCTATTTCTTATATAAACACATACTACATTACATACAGTCAAACATCAGTTAAAATGTATTAAACCTATGCTGATAAATGAGGAATTGTCAACGAGGGGAAATTACACTTGTAATCAGTTTATTCCGAGCGACTGACAACTGGCGCGGCGGCGACGTGGTCGGACTTATCGTAAATGCCGTTGTACGTACTCTCGATTTTATATTATCTTTTAAATCTATTATCGACGTTCGAGCAATATGGACTTGTTTCACTGATTGTAAATTCGAGAATCGGAGAAAAGTTTTATTAACAAAATTAATTTGATGATAAAAATTGAGTGCGTGGATAGACCTAGTGTCAAGACATTCTGTTCTCTGCTTTCAGTCCAATTTTAGAAACATTACGTGTTGAGTGGCGTAACTCAAATCCACGCTTCGTCCACTAGAGCGGACAAACAAAAATAAATTAAACATTAAGCAACAACACATTCCTAGTAACTTTATTATCGTTTTCATTAATGAAAATAAGACATCTTAAAAGGCTATTGTACAAATTTCTTAAACAAAGATAATTATAAAATAAACATAAACATATCTTTTTTAAAAAAATAAATGACATATTATCAACTATTCAATTACCATGATATTTAAATACAGTATGAGTATATAAATATATTTTTAAAAAGCCCGAAGTTAAAATTCTTTGTTCCAGCTTCTAAATAGCATCTGCGAAGCAAACCAAATAAATTTATAGCGCTGTCAAGAAAATTTAAAAAAATGTTAAAAGGGGTAAACCACAGTAATAAATTTTACTACTTTATAAATACAAATTTTAGTTTAAAACGCTATGAGCTCTAATTAAGTAATGTTTGAAGCGAGCATTCACTTTGAGGTCTGCCAAGCCTTCGCTAGGATCTTAATTAGTGTTAATCTTAAGATAATAAGCCACGTGTTTTCACTAATTGGTGTAAATTGAAAAAGTCCAAAGATGAAATAAAATTTTGCCAGCATCATATTACAAAGAGAAACTTTGTCAGGCGAATGCGGAAATTTTAGTTTTTAGTCGCATAATTACATTTTTAAATAGTTTGAGCATTTAACATTTTGTAATTTTAAGTGAAAAGTTAGGGTTTGTTTGTTAAGTGCTAAACTGATTTCAGCAAAATGAAGGAAATTCTTCAAATTTTATTTTTTTATAGAGATTTTCACGGCTCTCCTTAACACGCACAGTGGGACAGTCTCTAGTGTAAATTAGATGGAGGTTCGATTCTCACTTAATGACAACACTCTCAGCTCTACACCAATAAAAACCATATAAAAATAAAAAAAAAATGTCAAATACGAAAATAAAAATTCAAGCTTTCGTTTAAATTTGTTAAGGTTTCACTGTTTGACTTATTAATGCTGGTTCCTGTGTGGTCCAGACAAAGTGCGGTTTAGTCTTTTTATGAAAAGGTGAACGATGTGAAAAGGTGAACGTTCTAATTTATACCTGAATTGGAATATGTGAGTTAGAAAATAAAGAAAAGAGACTAATATCGTATATTTCACAAAAGCATATCATTGACCCTAGTTTAATTTAATTTTGATTTGTTATTAATATATTATTTTCATTTTATGTCTATAAATAGTTAATATATAAGAATACCAGCTCCAGAATTAGGTGGAAAATGCAGAACGGAGCGTGTTTAGCCTCTGCCTATCTTGCTGTATGCGGGATAAAGCGTGAAGCTGATTAATATATTATGTGCTAGGTGACGTACCGTAGCGCCATATTAAAAATATGTTCAGCTAGAAACCAACCTGACCTATGTTAACCAAGTACGTTTCATACAAAGTTCCCACCACTAAGAAACAAAGCGATATAAGGTACTCGTAGAAGAACTTGATGTAGCGGAAACTGATAGAGTGAACGCGAATAATGCCACCCATCGAGACAATGAAATGCGCAATTTGTTGACACACTTATCCTGATCGTCGAAGTCAATGGTCCCATATCAACATTTTACACAACATTTAGTTAAAAATGTCAACTAACATTTTTAATTTCATTACTTACTTTATTAAAGGTTTTTTAATGGTAATATTGAATTATTAGCTGTCTTGTTTTTCAGAAAAAATAAAATCAATATTTGTGACGATAAAAAATTACATAAAACTTTTATATCCTGCTTACTAATTTTTCTGCTGTATCCTGCACACAACAGGGTAAGTAGAGGGAACCTATTGTTAATAAGATCACACAATAATAAAAAAATATTAATATGTACAATGTTCATACCTTAAACGACAAATTTAGTATTCAGTCTAAACATTAGAAAAAAAAATGGAAAAATACACTCGAATTGTGGACCTCCTCCTTTTACAGAAGTCGATTAAAAATAAAATGAGTTTCAACCAATTTTTGATATTTTTTTCAACCAGTTTATGTATTGAAAAATATTTTTAGTCAACAAAAATCTTACTTACAAATAACATAACATAATAAATAACTAATCACAAACAGTTATCAATATAACTCAAAAGTTTTTACTTTGCTGAATAAAATGTTTTGTATTTCAGTTTTAACGTATCTACATTTGTTGGTTACTCCAATAAATTACTTTCGCTCTATTGAGATGCCGTCCCCGAGTCGCACTGTCTGCAGCGGAAACCCAAAGACACCGACCTTATTGAACGTCTTCTGCATCGAAAGATAAAATCTGTTTACAATTTTACTTATTTACAAGCTGCAATAATGGCGTATGTATATTATATTAAAATATATATTACGAAACTTATTTGTGTAGATGTTTCACTCGATCATCTGTAAAATGGACTATCATCAATGAATGACAAATCTAGAGGTTCTTTCTTCATGTACCGTGAAAATAAATATGTAAATGTAAAACTTTATTAACTTGACTTAAGGTTAAGTGTTAGTCGAACTCGTCCAACGAGGCTTCCGCACTTGTTTCAAGGTTGTAAGTCAAATATCAAAACATTTTGTCTTTTCAAGTATCATAAATGTAAATAAAGTACCCTAATTTGAAATTTGATGATTATTATTACGCAGTGAATTTCATAGAAAATACACCACCATGTTCCTTCCCTCTGCTATATAGGGAATACGTAGTGAAGCCGAAAAAAATCCATTAATGGCACTCAGTTCTTAGTCATGTTGTTTTCTACCACTCAAAAGGCCATAGTGTTACGAATTTTGTATATTCAATGTAAGAAAACAACTGTATTATATCGTCAGCTAGTCATATCAACAACTATTTGCTTATTATTACCAAAAATACAAAAGAATTAACAAGTAGAATTTGAACTTCTAATAGAATTTACACAGTCAAAAAGTAGCCACCTACGATCTAAACCACCTATGATAATAAAATCCCTTTTAAAGAAGTTCTGAGTAGATAATTTAATTAACCATACGATAACGAAACCATAAAAATAATCAATTGTTGTTAAAATAATCTACAGAGAATACTATGTTTAAAGCCTACAAAAGCCTTATTGTGTGCGAAATAAATGAATACGGCATCCCAAACGCGAAACTCGCCAAATAAATGATTGTGAGGATCAAAAATACCCGGACATACGTACATATGTTACAGAGGACCAAATACTTCCCAGCTAGTTGTTTCAGGGCAACGAGCCGTGTGTCGATGCGTTTCAATCAGATTTATATATATAGGGAGGATTAAAAATTTTAACGATTTGCCCTAACGAGCTTACGTACCTGGTGGGCTTTCGGTAACTATTTTTAAGCTTTTCGGTTGGTTCATATTATTTTGATTTTCATATAGAAAAATATTTATAAGTGATTTTTTTTATTAATTTATTTATTTGTTACTTATTTATTCGAAATCTCGATTCTCGGTATTAATATTAAGAATTCCAGGCTCAGTTCTTCATTTTCCACTGAATTTTTTAGGCTCTTTGCCTCGACACCGAAGAGAGTGGCAACCGAACCCCAAACCAGACGTGATTACAGTCACGCTTTGTGCATTTGCGCCACGACTGGCCTCAAACTGATTTGTGTCCAACTAACACTTCCAAAAGAACAATAACCAAAGAACGAACAAAGGAAGTTATTAAAAAAAATAAGCACTCATTTAATATAAAATAGAATGTAATTTAGCAAAGTTTTCTCTTACAATTAAACAGCAACACTGCTCCGTAATTGAACGGTAATACCATTGTCGTTCCTATAAAGCGATTTTATTCGAAAGGGATTTAGCTTAATTATGAACAAAGTTCATTAGTAGGCGCGCTCTTTCTAATTTTATCATGCATAGCCATTTATTTCCTGAACTAATGATTTCATTACTCGTTTTATTAGAAATTTGTATAAGTTATACAGAATTGTAATGCTTTTAGTAAATTTGCACGCTGTAGGCAGAGAGAACCAAGTGTTAGGACTCACCGTTCCCCATTTTCCCGCGATTTCTGGAGGCATTGCGTGTTGAGTGGCGGAACTCTACGCCGCGTTTGGCTTCGACACCAGAGCGAAGAAATGGAAATACAAAAGTAAATAAATATTTCACTTCATCGAGTGGGGATCAAACCCACAACCGTCGCGTTACAGTCACATCCTTGTGCCGCTGCGCCACGATGGTTTCAACTACCTACTTTCATATTACATACATTTACATGTATTAAATACATCAATGTAACTGAAAACCCTAGAGACAAAGAAAATTGGACATAAGCCGAACGTTTGATTTTTTTTCCTATATACATACACCTACTATTCATTAAAAACACCTATATGCAAGTCCAAATATTTACTCAAAACATACTCGCTTAGCTGCAAATTGTTTGGCTCACTTGAAAATTGCAATTGTAGAAATGTATGTGAAAATAAGTTGGACTGTCGCTGCACCCGACTCCGCCGCAAAGTCGCGGCCAACTTTCCACGGCTTAAATGTCCTTACAACAAACTGATGGCTCGAACTGTCGAGTTAAAATACGAATGGAATTTTATTAATAATATTATTAAATTTTATTAATAACGTTTTTAAATTAATAATCAATTTTGATTTCTTTAGTCTGATTAGACATTAGTGACCGGGCCGTACCCGTTAAGTCAAGAAGGGCTGTAGAAACGCAAATAAATAACAAATACAAATTGTTATATAACAGGGTAGACAGAAAAAAATAGTGTAGTGAAACACTCCGCTTTCCGCCCGACAATGAGACACTGAATACATTTAAAATATACAGCATTAATGATATCGAGATAAACCAATAAGTAACCAAGCAAGGAAGTATGAAAATAAGTAACTGAATAATTTAGTACGTTATACTCGGAAATCTCAAATACAAAATAAAAAATCCATATTCTTATATAACGTTACAGCTCGGCTGAGTAGTTGCATTGGCACTGGCAGCGACATTTTATAGACGGAAGCAACAAGTACTGCCGGCCGAATAATCGATATGTATTTTTCAGTCAGCCAAGTCTGACGGAGTCGGTGGACGTCATATGTTTACTGAAATTGAGGCAAGAAAGATAATATATGACGAAACTTTAAGTCAATATTTATATGCAGCAATATTTTAAGACTTATTGTTATAATGTTATTTTTTAGCTTCACGCTGTATTCAGCACATAGCAGGGTAGGCACAGGGAACCTGGGAACCTAGAGTCTCACTCCGTTCTCATTAAGATTTATGGAAGTATTACGTGGTCTATGTATGTAATAAACTGTAATTTATAGCCCAAATACCAAATATATAAAAACACAAACTAAATGGCTATAGAAACATTACATAAATCTATGTACCTCATAAATTATTTTTTTAATCTGGATTAAAGTAGGTAGGTATAAAATTAATTCTAATCGTAAAACTCAATTGCTCAGAGAAACTATTAAGCGGCGTTTTGTGGATTAGGCAACATGCTACGATAGCTTATTAATACAAAATTTAAAAACTTCAAATGGATTCTTTGTAATTTCTATATAATTACTTTGTTTATTTTCTTCTTCTTACTTATTTTGAAAACTTCTTTATTATTTCACAAATTATTTAAATGATTCGCGGCGTTGAGCTCTGCTACACAACACGCAATACATCCAGAATTCGGTGAACTTGAGAAGCAAAGTGCCATAGCACTAGGTTTCTCCTGCCTACCCTGCTACATGCTGAATGCAGCGTGAAACTGAAAAAAAAAACTAAAACCAGCTAGCTTAAAGCCAGCCATTTGCACTTTAAAGACATCAATACCCAAAATACCAAAACACCAGATTACGCAACCAAAACACCAGATAAATACAAGTTTAACATACTTGGCAGCCAGCGATACACTTAGCACTCGAGCGGCGGTATAGAATAAAGCGAATACTGAAACGGGAAATTCCATTAGTGTTATTTGCGTGTGACCTAAAACCGCTATAGACTTACCTCCCGTGGCACCGACCGTGTTGGCACCTGTTCGCAAATACGATAAACAACCTCATTTCTAAGTTCCTTTTATAGGGGATAAACGTTATTGGTTGTTTAAGCTAAATATAGAGTTGCCAAAATGTTGGTAAATATAATATATACGTTAGCTTCACGCTCTATCCCGTACACAGCAGAGTATGCAGAGGGAACCTAGTGTTAGTCTTAACACTAGGTTCCCTCCGTTCGCAAGTTTCCGGTACGATATGGGTACCTTCAAGAAGCGCGTCTATCTCCACCTTAAAGGCCGGCAACGCACATGTAGCTCCTCTGGTGCTGCACGGGGTCGTGGGCGGCGGTGATCATCATCAGGTGACCCGAACGCTCGTTTGCCTTGTCCTTCTTCCATAAAAAAAAAACAAAAAAGAGACATTGCGAATTGAGTGCTTTTACTTTGGTGCCAGAGCGAATCATATTTTCGTTTTACTTATTAAAAATCGATGTATATAGACACAGCGCTCATTTTGTAGAACATAAATCCATTTACTCTTTCTAAAATCGCAGGAGGCTCAATTATTAGTTAGAGTATACAAGTAGTTTTACCGCGGTTTATCTCCAATTAGGTTAGATTAAGTGCAGCATTGGATTTCATCAACACATTACCAACATCAAAAAAATTATTTCCTTACTACTTTAAATAAATAAAAAAATTAAAAAAGTTAACAAAACAAACAACAGAAAATGGCCACACTCCTTTATGTACTTACATGTATACTTATATATAAATTGTAGATTGATATTTTTACAAGACATCCACTTTACATTCGTAAAGATGGCACACAACGGCAGAAACTCAACACGATATGGCACGAAGGTTTTTTCCTTATCTAAAATGAGTTGCCTCTGGATATGTGTTCGGCACAAGGACACGGAGATCAGAAAAATAAATATAACAATTATATATTTGCTATTCCTATGTAGAAATACAATTACGTTTACTTATTTTCTGTCTAAAATTTCACAGTCCCAAGTTCCACGTAACACATGAAACAAATATCTAAACAGTGCAGAATTTCCCGTATATTGAGAAATTTCAAAAGCAAATCAAGTATTATCCTCGTTGGACAGCATGAATAATGGATGGCCAGCCCTGGCCCAGCTTAGTGTCAATGAGATCACGCGCAGCCGCCTCAATATTGGATTATTGCGAATAAATGACAAAAATGGTTACCGATATCCCGGTATATAGCAAACACGGTTGAAAATACAAACATTTCCTCTCGAACTAAATCGGATTTTCGCTCGGATTCATTAATTCCGCTTTTCGCGTCTCAAAATTTCTTTTTAAAGTAAATTCGTAGGTAATTATGAAAAAAGACTCGGTCGAACGGGCCGCAGCAACACAGGTAAACACAGCGTCGCGTTTTCGCTCCCTTGTAATTGAATAACGACCCCCGCCTAGTCGGATGCTGGGAAAAAATAATTCCATTATCTCGCGATCTCTCTCGCTCTCCCGTACACTCCTTTATAAATTGATGAATTCTTAAAAGTTTGCATTTAAGTTGGCTAAAGGTGTATCCAACTACGGTAAACTTTCCTAGCGTCTACGAACAACACTAAATGAGGTTTTTATTTAAAGTTTCTTGAGGAACTACGAATGGATTTACTTATAATTAATTTGTTTTCATTTACTTTATGCTTTGGTTGCTTTGCAATGACTTTATTATACTGGTTATAAAACCAAATTTCTTAACTTCCTTTGTTAGAGTTAGTAAGATTTTTCTTATGTTCTTTTTGTTTATTTTTAAGTAAAAAAAATGTAAAAAAATAAGTAATAAAAGTCTTTCACATTTTATTGTGACATTTGTTTATTTTCTTATTAATTTTCTTGTAAATTAGTAAAACGTCAATTATAATGTTTAAAATTTTTAAGTGAAAGTTTTTAGTATGCGCAAACAGGAAAAATACTCCACACGAAAGTTGTACAAATGCTCGAATAGCAGTGAGAATTTTGGTGCAAACTGTTAAATTAGGTTAGTCGACGTCTGTTACATTAATATATAAGGTCTTATAGCTGACTTTTAGTAACTTAATATAAATTGTATTATTTTTTTTATTAAGAAAATAAATGAAAGGAAGCGAAATGCCTGTTACGATAATTAAGAGCTAAAAAAAACATTTCAAATCTTAAATCTTTTCTAAAATCTACTTAACGATATTACAATTTATCGTTTTTATAAAAGAAATGGTTTACAATTTTCTTAAAATAAAAAAAACGAACGGAATACTTCACCAAGTATGTACAAATCTTAAAACAAATTTCCAATTAACAAAAAAACATGCAGAAAAGACGAAAACGGAACGAAAAATAAAATATTCCAACAAAAGAAAATCATTACTAGGCCGACCTTTGTACAATAATTGATTACAGCACAAGAGCAAAAACCCAGAAAGTTCTTTACAATTTTTCTGACTAATTACAAAATGCCTAACATCGTTTAATTTTTTATTCGTAACGTCGTTTTGTTATGAGAGCAGAAGCTTGGGTTTCACTGGCTAAAATAAAATTGCTACCAATTAGGGAAAACAAGGTAGCCGTGCCTTCGGATTAATAACCTTAATTAACGGTTAAGGAGCTGAGGGGATCATTAAAAGCGTCGTCAGCAGCTTCAAAGACATAAACTGGAGTCGTTTCCACTGTGGAACCTCTGCTCCGAGGATAGTAAAGTTACTAATATAAATTTTATAACTGATGATTACTTTGATGGCAATGGATTTTTAAGGCCATTGTGATAAATTTTTGATGGATCCTTTCTGAGTTTTACCGAAATAAGCCGACAGTTAAACAATAAAAACGACTAATGTAAATTTTCCAAGATTTGAGTTTCATTTTATACTTGTTAGCTTCATACAAGTTTATGTTCTTTGAAACATATTTCAAGTTGTGGATAAGTTAAATATTAAAACTTTAGTTAGTTTTCAGTTCACTTATTTTGTATTTTAGTGAGGCCAGTCGTTTCGCAAGAGCTAAAAGTATGTGAATCCTGTATACATTGTAAGTTGAATGGCGGAACTTAACGCTGTGTTTTGCTTTAATACCAAAGGGAAAAAAAGAAAATATTAAATATTTCATTTCTTCGAGAAATAATCGAACCCACAACCTTTCGCGCTTGTATCCCTGCACCACAATTGGCCTCTATAATCTATATATATAAAAGGACTTGTCCTCACTGACTGAGGTAAGACGCACGCACAGCCGTAACCGCTGTGCGTAGAAACGTG
>JAKRZM010000032.1:415541-447656 GCA_036379175.1 Heliconius cydno galanthus | reverse complement strand
AAAATGCGGGTTGCATTAGGGTTTAATTAATTTTCACATTATCTTAAGTGCTTTACAAACATACATTATATGAATAATCCTGTAGTAAAAGCGGGCGAAGCCGCAATAGGGTCGCTAGTAAATATATAATTACTAAATATTAACATTTCAATAAACCTGGCTACTTTACTACATGTGAATATACAAATGACGACGACAAAATATTAAAAGCATAATAATAATGTGGCAACATGGCCGACGGCATGAAACACTTAGTACTGCTTATAATTAATGAGTAATTTATTTCATTAATATTCATGAATTAAGAGTTTTTAATTTTTTTTTATTCTAATAAAATTGTGAATAGCTCATAATACAAAATTAAATAAATAACTATTTAATAATAACATTTAACTATAATAATTTTACATAAAATGATTAAAATAGGACTAAAAAGATGAGAGCTATCGTACTAAAGTACAAAAAAGCCTAAAAATCCTCTCTCATGAGGCGGCGACTTATGAATTTTAAAAATTAGTGTTTATGCGGGCGAATTGTTTATATTATAAAGCTGAAGAGTTTGTTTGGTTGAACGGGATAATCTCAAGAAATACTGATTCGAACTGAAAAAATCTTTTTGTGTCTGGTAGTCTCTTTATCAGGGAATATCTTTATATTATCATGACATCACGTTAATCATTTATATGTAACCTACAGTAGGTTACAAATAAATGATGACCTGAGGTCAGAGTTACCTCGGGAACTTCAAAGTCAAGTGTCATAATTATGTCATACTCATTGACCACGCGGGCGAAGCCACATGAACAGATAGTTAATATATAATGACATACAAACATATAGTAAATAATCTACAGAATTTTTTTTCAACGCGGAAAAATTACTCCAACTCAATTATTAACGTAGGGATCGATGTCGTAAAAATAAATTATCAATGTTATAGCTTCGGTAAGCCAATTTTATGATGTGGGAATTTCAGTAACATGGTCGCATAATATTACCCTTATCTATTATACATATGGAACATTGAAGAAATGTGAGAACAACTTGGAAAGTCTCATATTTAATTTACATATTATTTTTCTTTATATTTTAATGTGTTAATATATCACTATAACAATTTTTGTGACAAGGGGACCAAAAAATTGGACGGTAAGTGAGAAACACAATGTTTTAACATTAGGTTTCAAAACACCTTTATTATTATACTGCCACTACAATGGTGACGGCTGGTAGAAACTCTCGAGCAGATGAAGTACTACTGATCGAAGATGTAAATCAACTTTTATAAGCTCTACCGCGGCTATCTCAAATGCTTAACATTAGCCAAGACCTACTTTGTACCCAGAGTGATCACGAGTATATAAATATTGTCGAATACTATAATATTAAGTTAAATATGTAGAAAAGGGCAATCTAATTACTCTCTTTTAGGAAATTTGTAGGAATAATTAGAAACAAGGAGCCTAATTTAAGTAACAGATAAGAACAAAATACAATTGAAGGTGATCATTTTGGAAAAGTTGAAAAAAGGTACAATTTTTTTGCCTACCTGCAATATGCATCAAAAAGTGTGAAATTGTTTTTTCCTTCTTTCAAAAAAAATGAACACGAAAGAATTGCTTTTACCATATTTAAAATACATTCTTTATCAGTCTTAATTATATTCATAAATTAATTATATACTAAATGTTTTCATCATATTCTAATAACAAGTAAATATTTACAGCGACTATATTGAAAATATTATATGAAGAATGAAATAATTAGATAATTATCTCATGATGAGATCATCACAGCCAATATTGTAAGCAAGAAGCTTTATAAAATAAGTATGAATCTAAATATTTAAAATAGGAATATTTGACTTGTTATTATTTTTTCACTCACTATTTAATGTTTTAAGAGACAAAGCACCTATATGCCGTAAGAATAAGGACAACTTTCTAAAAACTGCTATAGTTCGAAAAATCTATACTAAAGAACAAATCTTGTATAAGCATCTTGCATAACATGCAGTAAGCTTAGCGCTTTCTTCTCATCTGAGCCAGAAAAATCATATCTAACTTTCCATATTAATTTTAAGACGCCATAGAGATCTGGTTTGAACATGTATGATAGCCAGCCCACAAGGTTTATTTAAAGAATATTTATAACTAACTCGACGTTCGCTTCTTTCTATCTGCCTTCACTCAGTTTAAGGTTCAAAACAAAACTTTCATAAAATATGCGAAAATTATGTTCTTCTTGACTGCCTAACGTGATGTAAAAGTAATGTGACGATAAAAATAAGACACAAATATTAAATAATTTCTTTGGTTTGTTGTTTTACTTGTCTAAATAATAGTAATATTGAAATCAAAAAATATGCTCGTTTTCTCCTTGCTCAGGAGAACAGATTTATGTACAGATATTTATGAAATAGGCATAAAGTGTTAAAAATTTCAGCATTGGAATTTTAAATGTAAATTTAAAATCATAGAAATTATCCAGAAAATTATGTATTTATTTGTACCTACTTATAAATTTTGTAGCTACTAAATAGTGTTTTTGCAAATATATTCAGTAAATGCGTTTACCACTTCTAAATTTCATTTTGTTCTCATGATGCCGATTATTATTATTGCCCTATAACTTGCCAATATTTTCTCTTCCGATGTCACTTTATTTGATCAGGACCCTCTCAGTTTACTTTCGTATATTCGTTATATTTCGCCGGAAGCCACTGGATGCGAGAAGCCTAGGAAGGATATCGTGGAAATCCTCAGGGAGGCCTATGTCCAGCAATGGGCGACTGGGATGGTGATGATAGGTATGTATATTTAATCATATTATATTTTCTTTAACTTCACTATATCCTGTATATTGAATTATTTACGGATTTTCACTTTTCAGTATTCTTTACAAACAAACGTAACATGAAATACTAACTATATATATTTGTGCAGCCTATTTTTTACATTACTTATTGTTTTTTTCTTTTGCCTTATAAAAATGAATATGAGACGGTGTGTTGTGGGTTCGATTCCCACTCGACGAAATGAAATATTTTATACATTAATTTCCTCGCACTGGTACGAGTACCAATGCAAAAGCGCGGCGTGGCGGTTCCGCCACTCAACAGATAATGCCTCGAAAGTTCGAAAGAGAGTGGGTAAGGGAATACCACACCCTAATACTAGCTTCCCTCTGCCTACCCTGATTTATATGTGATACAGAGAGGAAATTAATATATTATCAATTAGTTTACAGCATTTCAAAATTATCTCATCGCTACGTATTCGAGTGAAAATAAATAGATTAGACATAAATTGTACACAAACATAGTTAAACTATAATCTATTAACGAAAATGAGTCAACACTATCTACGCTATCAGTTTCTAGCACAACCTACGAATATGTAGAGGTTTATACAAAGAGGGCCCTATTACTCACGCCTCTTTGAGGTTGCCAAACTTTTAATTATGGACGTACAAAAATTCTATGAACTAAAACCCAAAACCCAGCTAATTGTTGAAATGAAAAGCAAACTCAACGATCACGTGTAAAAGTTATTCGACAAACAGGGATTAATTTAGCGTTTCGTGGAAAGTTTTTGTCTGAATTTAAAACATTCACAGTTTTATAAAATTAGTTTTACTGTTCTCTTTAAGTAAATAATGTATTTTTCTGTCGCTGTGTAATCTCTCTGTTTATCCTTTGTTTCTTTTTTCAAGTAGGCTGAACACTATAGGGGCATATATATTTAGATTTTTAATTTTTATGTCATACTGTTATTGAATTACAGCAATCTGCATAACAAATATATGAAATTCACACATACTAATGACTCAATTATCTGTACTTACTAACCAGTATCTTAATTACGGAAACAGTTATTCTAATATTATTTTAATAGATTTAGTAGATACATAGATCATCCAAGAGAAAGCTATGGAAAATCACCTGTTGCATTACGATCTGAAACAAAAACAATCTGTCCAAAACTTTTACAATAATAATATAAGCCTACATTAAATAACAAAAGTTTCAAGGGTATAACAATATATTCGTTAAAGTATTGTATTTTATACAAATACTATAATATGTATAAATATTAGATAATCAAAAATAAAGGTACTCTGTATTCCATACATAGCAGAGTAGGCACAAGGAACCTGGGATCCTAGTGAACACTCAGTTCCCATTAAGACACTGCCGTTCCCCACTCTCCGCTGAATTTTGAAGGCAGACTCAACATCGCACTTTGCCTCGTTAGCAGAGCGAGAAAATAAAAATATTAAATATTTAATTTTCTCGAGTGGGGATCAAACCCAGAACCTGTGGCATTTAAAGCATACGCTTGTGCAACTGTGCCACGGCTCTCTAAAACACTTATCGCTTATAAAATAATTATTGTAAATATTACTTATTCGTAATCGATTAACATTTAAATTTTTATCTAGAACCTTTATACAGTTTAAACCGCCTTAGAAATTTGTATCAAACATTCTACTCGAATTATGGACAGCTTAAACCTCGAAACGTGAAAGAAGCATTTGCAATTGCAAAGATATAAAGGAGAAGAAAAATTTCAAAGCTAATGTTTACTTAAATACACCACCAGACATCCCCCAACACGAATTTCAACGAACACATAAATATTCAATCGCCCGCATACTGCATATGTATGTATTTTAAGTTACTAAGAGTGTTCTAAGGGTTTTAATGTTTCCAGTAATAAATATTATTACTTTTTGTTTCAGTCTATATTCATTTCATTAGTCTATATTTGTATAATGAATGCTTATACAAAAATCAATTAAAGAAGAGAACAATTATGAATTTTTACGGAATATTTCAAGTTCAGGAGAAATGTTTAGAACGGAGTGAAATTCACTCTATTTAACGTAAAATGTACTTAAGTATTATTTTTAAATAAACACTATATTTAAATAAACACATTAGATTGGTCTAAAGTTTCATTTACTTCCAGGTGCGGTTAGATAACGTGTGGCCTAGATCAGAATCACTAGACGCAATGTTGTTTCGGTACGCCTCAAATTACTCGAATGGATTTTCAATATACCACATCGGACCTCTACGGAGTTGGGTGAAAGCGACCGACCAATTTGGAACCTCTATCGTAACACCGCTATATGTCTATTATCAGCTCTAATAGAAACCCACCCTTTGCGGTCCTAAAGTCAATTATTTGTAAGTACAAATTTAGGCGGTGTTTCTTGTATATTGAGAAATAAAATGTTTGTGATTTTCCCTTCTTTCTCTGTCTGTTGTAATTAAACGTATTAATTAAGTTATTGTTAATTAATTAGAACATTACTTTTACGTTAGCTATGATTTTTTCATTATTAGATATTTCTCGAAAGTTATTCTATGTTGATTAAATTTTTATATGTGTATTGTCAGTGTGCTAAAAAAGGGCCGAATAAAAATAAATTAAACTCGATTCTAAATTCAAAAAATTTTACGAATATTCGCTATCGTTTCCGAAACAAGAATCGAGCACACCCGTAATTCTCAACGCAGGACGTTTTATGTTTAAAATACGGCCTAAAATTGTGCGAAGATAACACAGCCGATCCCTTTTTTATTCGTTACCTCAATAAAATAACAAAATTATAAGAAACTTTGAGATTTTGAAAATAAAAAACGCTTTTGTTACCTCCGAGTTATCGTAAAACAAAAAGTTACCTAAGCTAATGTTATCTTGGAGTTTTATTGCGTTTGTTATTATAACCCCGTAACAGAACTTCATCTCGAGTTATCCAACTTCAACGCAGATATTGAACTTTGGGATTCACTGCTCTATTGTCAGAAAGATATTTTCTTATGCATGCAGTATTATTATGACCATACTTGTAAGAACATAAACTATTTTTGTAATTACTTTCCAGTGCATTGTGATTTCGGTGAAATTTTGTATTATTAATACTTTTTCTAAAGTAAAACCATTTCTAAGCTCCTAATTATTAAAAATAGGCAAGTAGCGTCGACATCTATCATATTATTCAATTACATAGGCGTAACTGTAACGCGACGGTTGTGGGTTCGATCCCCACTAGAGGAAGTGAAATATTTATTTACGTTTATATTTCCATTTCTTCGCTCTAGTGTCGAGGTAAAGCGCCTCGAGTTCTGCCACTAAACTAACTCCAGAATTCAGCAGAAAGTGAGAAAAGGAGTGTCTTAACACTAGGTTCTCTCTGCCTACCCTGCTGTGAGCGGGATACAGCGTGAAGCTGATTATTTTTAACATAGTTATCGTGAAGACTCCAATAGGGTATACCCTATAAGTGCAATAAATCCTAAACAAATGAATATCAGTCTTCTTTTTAAGATTATTTTTTCCTATGTAAATATATATACTTTTAGTGTATACTCATGCCGTAGTATTACAATTTATTATACAAACAACTGTTCTCGTATACACTATATACAAACAATCAATAATCAAGAATATCAACACATATAATTTCATAACTGTGCAACTCATACAATCCGTATAACATAGCAATCTAATTTCTCAGCAAACCAAGCCGGACCGAGGCGAGGCAAGGTCTCTATATTTATATAAAAATATAAATCCTTCATACAATAAAGTCATAATAATGCCGGCAGCATCGAACGTTTACTCGTCGATCCATTTATACTGGCTTCCGAGCACGAATAACGTCGCCCTGGGATTTTCCTCCACTCTTGTGTACCAGCGAATCAGAAAATAACGATGTCAACTATAGCCTGATTTTTGCGCTTCGAATTCGTTACATTGTAAAACGATTTTTATCGTTTTTCTTTTGTGATTGAAAAGTTATTTTTAATCCTCATCGATTAAAAATAATTATATTTTTGCTGTATAATAAACTCGTATGTAAATTATTTGTTATGTAATATAAGGAATAATCATTAAAAAATAATGATATAAAAATAGTATCAGCCAAAAATATAACAAATAATAAATAAATAGCACAATTGAATATACATTTTTTTTTTTTAATTTCACAAGAGCGTATGTCTTTAATATTGTATGTAATTGAAAACATTATTTTTTTTTATTTGAGGTAAAGATTAATTTGAGTCGTCTCCTTTAGGAAGGCGGTTTAAAAATGTATTTTTTCTTATATATTTTTTTGCTGATGCGTTTTTTTACTGTGACGTTAAGTTCCTGAGAAACAAATGACAAGCTGCATGTTGTTTAAGAGTAGACGGTCTCTACTATAAATTATATAATTTAGGCTCTTACAGCCACTTGCAGAGACCTAGCGTGTATGTGTATGCCACGAAGTTGGTATAAATTGATTTACTTATACCAGTTTAGTATAATTTGACATCTCTATATTTTCCATTTATTAAAATTTGCACTTTATTGTTTCAGTAGTTATATTAAAATGAATTCAGCTGAAAGTTGTATAATTTTCTCGTTTTCCTTAATTTATTGTTGGTTCATGAAGAGTGCTGTTCCATTGAAACTTAATTTTCGTAAACACATTTGGTAAAATTTATTTAATATGACGAACTCGTTATGATTATTAAATGTTTCTCAATTAATCTTTAATAATTTATATCAATAAAAAAATCATTTTAAGCTTATATACAAAAAAATACATTTTTACAATTTTTAAAATATATAAAAAAAACTTTATCTTGTCTTACGAAAAATTTGTACTCGACTAGAAATTTAAAGTATACAACCGCGTTACAATAGATTTAATTTTATACTCGACTGTTGTGAATACTATTCCCACCAATATTTTCAATTTCCCGTTTTAGTAACAAGGCAAAGCGCGGCGTTAAATTCCACCAATTAGCACGCAGTATCTTAACAATATATAAATGGTTTAATTCTTTCACAGAGACACGACTGTTCCAAAACGTATAAAACGCGAATCTATTGCTAGAATTGAAAGCGAATGGGCCGAATAGACCCACTACGTCTAAAAGCGTTTATTTAGTACTCAAACTTAGTTCAGATACCATTCAAATTGAGATACACGGCTCTGGAAAGGTTTTATAGCCGTAAAATTGTAAATACTGTCCAATACTTTCAGTGATTGAGATTTCCTAAAATAAAATTTGTATCAGATTTTTTTATCTGGCAGTGTAGGCGATGGGAGCCTAGTGCTAAGAGACTCTGTTACCATTTTCTGCCACATTCCGGAGGTATTGCGTGTTTAGTAGCGGATCTCAACGCAGTGAGAAGAAATTATATTAAATATTTCATTTTCTCGAGTGGGAATCAAACCCACAGTCGCGTATAATATTACATGCTTGTGCCTCTGTGGCACCACTGGCCCCAAAGAAAATTTAATCTTTCATTTATAATCAAGATCTCTTTTTGTGAAGGTACCTAGTGTGTAGAAATCTTATGGCTTTGAACTATTTCCTTTATTTATTAATTGCATAAGTTTCATTTTTATCATTTGTATGCCCACTACGTATAAAATTTTTGATTTTTTTTTTTTATGTTTTGTAAAATTTGTAAAATCTAGGCAACTAATAAAAAATCAATAATTTAATACCTTACAGCAGCTTACAGTTAGTAAGGATTATAAGACTTACATATTGGCCAAGAAAAAATATTTTATATATTTTAGTTAAGTTACCTCCCTCTTAATACTGGCTAAGCTAAGTGTTAGACTGAGTGTATGTCGAATTCTATATTTCACTTAGATGATTGGAACTTAAAGAAAGAATAAAAACAATATGTTGACCTTTTCGCCCAAATATTGAATAAGCCTATAAAATAAGAGCTTATTCCAGGTCAATCATTCACTCGACGAAACCCAAGACGCGGTACTAGTCATGCCTAGAGACGTGCCCGATAAATTGAATCGTAAAATCTTTCCACGCCCAAAGGCCCGTCGTAAAATGACAAAAGCACATGAAGATTCCTCTTTCATTTAGATACCCTGACCATAAGAATACAAATCTTAACAGTAAAAATAAAACTACGTATATTATCAATATTGAATTGTTTCAGTACAATTTTACCTTAAAGAAAAAATTGTTGTAAAGAGTGTATTTGTTTTTAGTAAAACATATAAATATCATAAAAAGCCGCAGGGACATCAACGAGCGACAGTAAACTTAACAGGTTTTGGGTTCGATGGTTCGAGGCTTTGCGTGTTGAGTGGCGGAACTAAACGCCGCGCTTTATCTTGACATCAGAGAGAAGAAATGGAATGAAATGGAAGTACAAGAAATGTGAAAATTCAAAATATATGTACATATTTCATTTCCTCAAGTGGGGATCGAACCCACAACCATTTGGTCACACAGCCACACTTTGTCTGCGCCACAAGTGACCTCAAGATTAATCCGGTTGTAGAATTGAATGTATTAGCGGGAATGTCATTCCAACTCGCCTCAAATTACACTCATGGATTTCCGACACACCGGCACCGCCCGTTTTAACCCCTTAACCCCAACTACCCAAAATGGGAAACTGAACATCCAGTAGGTACGTATATGGTTGTTGCTAGCTCTATTATAAGCTTTTTGACAAAATACCAAATCTATAAAAAGACAAAAAAACTAAAATTTAACTAATATATTAAATAACTAGTGGACCCTAACGCGGCTACGCCTGCTTGAACTATACGAATATTTATTAAATATATTTATGAAATTATTTTCAGTTATCAATACAGAGATGCGTTAAGCAAGCTCATTTTGGGTGACGTTTTCTAACAACAAACTTTGCAAATCGTTGCTTAGCAACGGCGGTTGTTATTAACATGGCGGAATAAATTGCATGTCAAATTAATATGTATTTTAATATATTGGTATATATCGAAAATATTACAAATATGAGAAAAAAAGTATCCTATGTTCATCCCGAGACCCTCAACACAATTAAATTAGCGGTTTGGCCCTGATTGGGTAAAAGACAGACAGACAGACAGAGTTACTTTCGATTTTATAATATAGGTATGGATTGATTTAATTTGTTGGAATATTGACGAAAATTATAATTTTGTTATTTGGCTCATATTAAAATAAATTCGCTATTATTCATTGCCAGAGAAAACAAGAAAATATACACAATCGAGACATAACGTAGTGCGCGGTAAATGTAAATGCTTATTTCCACGACTGCAATGTGCCGTAAGTACATTTAATATTCAATCTATTTTAAACGACATTCAAATTGAAAGTGACTGAAATATTGTTGTACCTGGAATATAGCTTTTTACTATTCGCTGCCGTTTCAAAAAATAACTAATATGACTGTTTTATTGTTATACGTTTACCCACCGCTTAAACACGGAGAAATATATCATTACGTAAAATGTACATCACTATCTTTTACTTAATAATTTGACATTGAAGTCTGTAGTCAATTTATTTATACTCTGTTACAATTTGTTATTCGTCTTTGGTTATTATAAAAGATATGCAATAAAGAAGTTTAAATACAAGAAAGATAAGATATCATTAGGTTCTCTCTTACAAAAAAAACAAAATAAAAAATAATTAATTAAAATATATAGATATATTCACGGCCTTCTACGGGATGCTACTACGGGATATTTATCACATAGGTACATATTTTTCATTTACTTTCCTCTCACAAACGATCTCTTACAGGCCCACAGGCCCCGCATTCTAGATACTCTAAAAGATGAGAGCAATCCCGCGGGACCCTAATAAATCCCAGCTGACCGCTCTTCATTAATTTGCGTGCTGTCAGGCCCCCATCTCAAATTGTTGATGTTTTACGCGTGTTTATTTATTGAACCAATCATTCCTACATCAAAAAAGATAGTTTCTTACATTTACATATGATGATAAGTTATCTTATTTTTCTACTATTTTCCTGTAAATTTTGGGTTTTCACTTTAGTAAAATATTTATGACAGAGCTGAAGATTTCTTTACTCTTCAAGGTTATATACGTTCATGTGGACATACGTCCATTTTCTTGACGACCGCCACGTTCGAATAATTTGCAAATTGTAATGGTTAAATTTTCCTTTTGGTGGTCAACATCAAAATAAAAAATAAAAAAAATACTAAATACAGTTTGAAAAAAGATTATTAATGTGGTGTCGTGGGACACCAGGTAGGAACGAAGTTCCTTCGGCTAATGTAGAATCGACACAGATTGCAAAAAAAGTCGTGCTCAATTTTATGTAGGTTTTTTTGATTTTTCTCTTAAATTTTGCTGATTAGTTTTTATTTAAGTACAAGAAAGTATTTAGGAAATTTAGTATATTAGGAAATAATAAATTACTTAAAATAAAAAAAACATCGTAATTCAAATTATGAACTAAAAAAAGAAAGAGGGAGAAAGAGAAAGGTGTGAATACACAGTGTGTATACACTACTCGTCAGTGTATGCGACTGTCGCGCCTGCGCACGTCTCATTTAACGGTTTTATTCCACGCATTTTGCTTACGGTTTTACTATCACATTTTTTCAGTTCGGTCACGCAGCGAAATCCCTATCCCTTCCAAGCCTGCCGTAAGGAACTTCGTTCCAATAAATAATGGTGAAATTCATTAATATTAATTTTCTTAATCTTGAACTGATAATGGCAAAAGCATTGAACATTCACTCGACAATCCATTTATACCGTATTTCAAGAACAAAATCACGGCCCCTTGGGATTTCTTTTCTGTTGTCGTCTACACGCTAAAACTGAATGTATTGTAATAATAGTTTAATCTACGAGTACTTTCCATAATAGAACCATTATAAGACGTGTGCACTCTAAATTCTTATTTAACTTAATTCTATCTATCCACAGGGCAATGAAAATGACAAAGAGCTTAGAATCCACAATTTGGAGGCAAGTGAGGAAAGGAAGTATCTTAATAGGAACTGAGTGTCTATTAAGATAAATTTTGGAATTTTAATATTAACTAGAATCTCAGATTTCCTTTGCCAACCCAGCTATTTGTGGAATACAGTGTGAAGCTTAAAAAATATTAAATTTACTTTATTATGTGCCGAAACAATTACACACAAACACAAATAAACATAAGACAAAACACTTACCCTTTCCTCGTAGTCTATAAACAAAATTGATATAAATTTTGTAAAATTCTTTCAGCTGCATCGCGAACAAGTTTTCTTAACTTGTCCGCGATCATTCAATTTGTTTGCCGTCCACTCACTACAACGATAGAAGTTAGATGGAACTTATACTTTGCGGCAAAACTTTTCTCCTTTTATTTCACTTAAAATATTCCACGGAAGCACTTGAATTTGCGGAAACTTCGTCCACAGCCTTAGCGCAATATCAAAGTACATCACATATTTCATATACTTAGGAAAAATATCAAACTCGCAAAAGTCAATAAGTTAATTTGCAAAAAATTATAAAAGTTCTTTTAAATGGGATTATTTTTGTAAGATCTTGAATTTTCACGATTATTACACATTTTAAATGAAATGAAAATATTTTTGAAAACTCGACGTTTCGAACACTTTGCAGTAGTCCGTGGTCGCGGGTAGACTGAGGTGGCATTCGTCTGTCAGTTGACATAATTATTATATCAAACTACCGTCAACAATTTCTTAATTGTCTCCCGTACTGCCCTGGATACCTGCAGAATAAGCTGACTGTATCTTGGCTTCTGGTATGGTCGGTTTGAGACTTCAAAGATTTTATGAGTGGGTCCCAGATGGTAGAAGGCATCTCGTCTTATTTAGTTTAAATGTGTATTAAATATTAATGTTAGTTTCTACAATAGCACAATACATTTTCCACAGTATATTTAATATATTCTAGTCGTTTCAGCGTCTTCATGTCTATGGAAAAGTGCTCGTCTCCAACACATTATATGGACTTTAGGAAGACAGTAACATTCATTGCTGTAAGGGAAACATTTAACAGAAAGATCTTTTTTCGTTGTTCATAATTTAAAATTAATATAAAAGGTTTTATAATTACACTAGCGGACGTGCGCAACTTCGCTTACGTATTTAGGGGTGAATTCTAATAAACCATGAAACATGTGTTCAATGAAATATTTTTAAGAGTCTAAATTTCAAATTTTATAAAAATCGGTGCCGATTTAAATTTTTTTCCATACTAACTTTCAACCCCTATTTCGCCCCTTTAGGGTTAAAATTTTTCAAAATCCCTTCTTAGTGGATGTCCAGATTACGAAAGTAAACATCTGTCCAAATTTCACGTTTCTACGCACAGCGGTTACGGCTGTGCGTGCGTCTTACCTCAGTCAGTGAGGACAAGTCCTTTTATATATATAGATTATTGATTAGCAACTCTATTGTCCACAAAATTTTACATGACAAAAGTTTGAGCTTTCCATTGAGTATTAATCACAAACATTATAAAATTTCAATATAAAATTATCTCTGCCTTAGTTATTTTTTTCCGTTTTAGATTTTTTTTACTTCAGAGAGCGCAAATACATCTTTATCTGCCACCGCTTTAATAGTCAAACGGATTTTCACTGCACTACGCATCACGATCCTTAGATCCCGCACATAGCTGGATAGACAGAGGAACACTCAGAACATAGTGTTAACACACTCTGTTGCGTTTGTTTATTACTTGTTCCTTTTTCCACTCAGGTATCACATATAGCACGACGCAACTATGAATCGACTCGTAAAAGCTTTCGACGGACCTCTGTAAAAATGACAAAAGGACTGTATACAAAGATTCGTCTTTTATTTAGGTCGCCAGTCCGGTCGTAAAATAGGAGCCTTACGGTTGAAACATAGGAAATGTCGGTTTAAAAACAATGCAATATGTAAGTTAATTCATATTTAATATTAAATCATAATAACTTAATAATGTAAAAAAAATCATAATTATTAACTAAAACAATTGAGTCTACTTAAAAAGCTGTTGTTGGAATTATACTATTATTTTGTAAAAAGTTTTATTTTTTTCTCAATTGTTAAATAAAAATGTAATATAATAAAAATGTTAATATGAGTATAATTATATTTTTTTCTGTTGTTCTCACTGTATGTGGAGTGGTAGAAAGTAATATTCCAAAGTACGGAGTTGAACGCTGACGCTCGACGAAACTGTCCTGAATTCGAGCAAAAAGTAGGAAATAAATAATATGGAATATCTTGATACTATCTTCCCTCTGCCTACGCCACTGAATGCGGGTAAGTTTGGAGCTATAATAATTTGATAAATTAAATCAGCTTCACGCTGTATCCCGCACACAGGGTAGGCATAGGGAACCTAGTGTTAAGACCACTCACCATCAACAGTATACACACATGTCTATCGCACTCTAAACACTTAGTCATTCGAAGAGATGAGAGACAAGCTATAGGTTAGAGAGGAGAAGCCTGCCTGCCGCTGCTGTATGCGAGAGAGAAAGGAAAGCTAGACAGACCGGTGCCGTAACGATGCGTTACGTTACGACGCGACGTGTTAAAAGGGAATGAAATAAAATATGAATTTGTTTTACTTCTAAAAAAAATTATAAGCAGATTTTTTTTTTCTTTTATAACAATGTCTTTGAAAAACTTTTCTATTTCCCTCAAAACGATATTCACCATCTCACGGACGTCAGTAAAATTTTCTAGCTCAAGCCAACACGAAGCTAGTATATGAAGGAGCTGGCTATCAAAGGTTCCGTATCTAGGCAACGTATAAACGGCTTCCGGCCGACACTCACACCGGTTGCTTAAGCACCCTACCGCACCATGAAAGGCGATTACCCTTTATGATAACTTAATATTACTTTATCATTTGCAACTTTCTACGGTTATCCATTGTTTAATATTACAATAATATTTGTCCTAACTATAAAATATTATATTGAGTTTTAGTAATAAAAGCTGAGTTTACTTGATTACTTATTTTTTAATGTTTTTGTCTGTTTGTACACGCACATTTCTGGAACCACTGATCGAATTTGGATGATTTTTGTTTCCTTTTTTATTATGGAAACTGAATGTAATTTTTTTGGGTCCACTTAAACGAATTTAAAGAGAGCAATTAATTATCTATATATATAAAATTGAAAGGTCACTCACTCATCACGAAATCTCAGAAACTACAAGTGCTAGGAATCTCAAATTTTGCATAGGAGTTACTTATAGGACGTAGGTGCTCGCTAAGACGGGAATTTGCAATATTCGATTTCTAAGGGGTTGTTTTTGGGGTCGAAAGTTTGTATGAAACTTCGTTACTACAAATGCTAGGAGTCTCAAATTTTGCTTAGACGTCACTAGGACGTAGTCATGGAGACAGAAATTAATAATAACATAGTTCACGCGGGTGAAACCGCGAGCGGGCCGCTAGTATTATATAAAATAAACAAAAAGTCATATATAGTAAAAATCAGGTTAATAAACCGTTAATTCACATCAAATTTACCCGTACAGATCCGATACATAACGAAATAATTAGTATCAAAATTGAATAGAGAGTGCATGCGGCTCAGTGCATATTAATTTGTGGCGCGCGTTTTGTTTCTGTTAATTATTAGAGTCGTGTTGTTTGCTGGTGCATTTGTGTTTGCTAATTTAATTCTAAACATATAGCTATGCTATGATAATGTTTTAGTTATAGCTATTTGAGTTTTAGTTTTAGCATAGTAGGCAGAGGGAATCTAGTGTTATGGCACTCCGTTCCTCACCTTCCGCCAAATTTTCGAGGACGCGCCGCGCTGCGCTTTTACCTTGGTACCCGAGCTGAAATATTAATAAATAATAATTAATTCCCTGGAGTGGTAATCCAACCCCCTGCCCCTGTGCTACAATGACCGCTATATATATATATATATATCTCTCACTATTGTCTTTTAAATATGTACGTATTATGTACGTATTATGCATAGATACATTTGAGTCAAAGTAAACGGAAAGTAGGCAACGAATGACCTCTACCTCCGTTTGTTTGAGGGAGAAGACTTGAAGGTGTTTTTTACATATATAAAACATGTAAAACTCAAGTTTAAAACATTTTTAGGTTATAATATGATTGTAATATTATTTTTACGTCAACATTTCAAGGTTCATACAAAGGCATATGCTGTTTCCAGTTTTTCCCCGATTTAGATATACATATTTGATAATCTAACCCAATCGGTATTTACTCTTTTCAGATTTGAACTTACGACTATCGAACACAAACACTGCGTCTCGACGACAACATTAACATATAAAAATTTTAGTCACGCTGTATAAATATACAATTTAATTTAACTTAGCTAGTTTCATTAAGTATTTGAATAAACTTAGACGTTCGAGGAACTTGGCTGTTGCTAATAAAATGGTATTTACTTAGTATTCAAAGTTAGTGTCGGAGCCATTCAAATTGAGATATTCTGCTTTCAAAAGGTTTACAACGTTGTTCAATACACTACTTATCAAGTCCAGAGCGGGTGCCTTTATTCATGTCGACCTAAACACAGCTAAAGCAGCAATTCAAATAATTAACTTAGTATTCAAACAACCCTGAAGAAATTTATAATCAATATATTTTGTTTTAGGTATTTTTATTAATGTATAAAAGATGAATAGGCAAGGTAGCCAGAGAGAGCCTAGCCTCGACACCAGAGCGAAGAAATGTAAATTAATAAATATTTCATTCCCTCAGTGAGAATCAAACCCACAACCTGTCTCGTCTAGTTACACCGAAATGTCTTAATGGCAACAGAGTGTTTTAACACTACTTTCCAAGTTTACCTCTGTTTACAGTGATATGGGAGTGAATGGTTGAGGACTGACTTAATTAGATTCTAAACCATTTGTTAAGTTTAATTAAGCTGGCCAGTAAAACACACATGTTGTTTGGAATTTAACCACTGAACAAAGACTTTTTTAAATAATAAGAGAAAAAAAAATACTTTCATATAAGAAGCTGGTATTTTTTTCTTTTATTTGTATTTCATAGAACGTAATCCAGGCTGTGACCTAATAAGATAAGGAATATGTACTAATAAGATAAGCTACGAAATGGTAAGCTAGACAAATATAGGTCAAAGAAGGTCTTTTAGATAATATACACGTAAAAACTAACTAAAGGAACTAAATATTTATTCTTTAGAAATTCTTTTTAAATTGTACAAATAACGTCAAACCTATATAGATAGGTAGAGCACTTAGTAGCATACAGGCTATATTATCTAAGGATAAAATTTTCAAAAAAATATTTCACTATAAATATTAGTACTAACTTGTTTAGTTAAGAATAACGTTACTGCACTAATTGCTGGACATTTTTTTCATTTCCTGGTTTTGGAACGAGTTAAGCCTGGGTGGAAAATTAAATGAAATTAAAAGAATGAAAATTAGGAATAACTTGAATAAGGAAACCTAGTGTTAAAACACACCGTTGCTCATTTCCTGCTTCTGGCGTTATTATTCTGCGTGGCGTGGCGTGGNTGTTGAGTTTCTTGCCGGCTCTTCTCAGCAGAACTGCCTTCCGAACCGGTGGTAGCTTTTTGTTCATATGTTCATTCGACGATTCAAAAGTGCTTATTATAAGTTTATTTGAATAAAGAATATTTTGAATTTGAATTTGAATTCCCTCAGTGAGAATCAAACCCACAACCTGTCTCGTCTAGTTACACCGAAATGTCTTAATGGCAACAGAGTGTTTTAACACTACTTTCCAAGTTTACCTCTGTTTACAGTGATATGAGAGTGAATGGTTGAGGACTGACTTAATTAGATTCTAAACCATTTGTTAAGTTTAATTAAGCTGGCCAGAAAAAAACATATGTTGTTTGGAATTTAACCACTAAACAAAGACTTTTTAAATAATAAAAGAAAAAAATACTTTCATATAAGAAGCTGCTATTTTTTTCTTTTATTTGTATTTCGTAGAACGTAGTCCAGGCTGTGACCTAATAAGATAAGGAATATGTACTAATAAGATAAGGTACGAAATGGTAAGCTAGACAAATATAGGTCAAAGAAGGTCTTTTAGATAATATACACGTAAAAACTAACTAAAGGAATTAAATATTTATTATAAAAGAAATTCTTTATAGAATTGTACAAATAACGTCAAACCTATATAAATAGGTAAAGCACTTAGTAGCATACAGGCTATATTATCACAGGATAAAATATTCAAAAAAAATATTTTACTATAAATATTAGTACAAACTTGTTTAGTTAAGAATAACGTTACTGCACTAATTGCTGGACATTTTTTTCATTTCCTGGTTTTGGATTGAGTTAAGCCTGGGTGGAAAATTAAATGAAATTAAAAGAATGAAAATTAGGAATAACTTGAATAAGGAAACCTATTGTTAAAACACACCGTTGCTCATTTCCTGCTGAATTCTGGCGTTGCGTGTTGAATAGCGGAACTTAAGGCCGCACTTAGCGTCGACACCAGAGCGAAGGCGTGAAAATATTAAATATTTCGTTTCCTCGAGTGTGAATCGAACCTGTGGGTTCGACAATCGAACCTATCAATCGTTTACAGCAACACTTCGTGCCCTTGACCCCCAATTCTCAACCTAACTTGAATATTGATACACGAATTTATTTTTAGTTTAACACTGCCATCCCCATCACTTGCAAGTTGTAACCTATTTCACACAAATCGTTGAATTCCATCCCGGGGGATGACCGCACTACAAATTCACAATCAAAGTAACATCATCAACAGAAGCATCTCGCACAAATAATTTAAATGGGCTATCCTTTGCTATCCTTCGCTGTAATTGCTTTATTTAGTTTCAGTTATATAATTAGGAAAGGTTAATTATGATCCCTCCCGGGAAGTATTGGATGTGGCGGTTCATGAATAAAGATATATTTTGAACTAAAAAAATATATTTTTTTATCTTTGTGAGTTAACCCTATAAATATACTTAATTTTATATTCTTATTAATTTTATGTGAGTTTATAAAATTTACTAAAAAAATAGCTACAATTACGTCATTTTAACAAAGCTGAAATTTTGAGGACTATTAGTCTAATATGTAGTTAAGACAGTATGCCTTGTAAAAACGATTTAATGATATCGTATCTAACTTTTCATCCGAAAAGTGTTAGCCTGACAATTAGAAAAAAATATCATTCTTTCTTGGTCGGTTATTTTTAACGAAACTAATAAATATGAATTGGTGTTCGACTGCCAATACGTCAAAACGACATATAATATCCATTTGTGATATTACTATAACCTAAGCATTAAAGGAAAAATGTACGAATATACTCAAAAGTATTTTTAGCTTAATATATATTTTTTCAGCTTCATTCATATCCTATGCAGCAGTGAAGGCAGAGAGAACCTAGTGCCAAGACACTATCATCTATTCTTCAGTATGTTCACCAAATTAGAGAAATGTGTGTTGAAGACAAGAATAGAAAATCCTTTTCCATGTGTGGATCAAACCTACAACCATCCATCGGTCGTTACAGCAACATCTTCAGGGTGCGAGAGATTTCCGTTTAAGCATACTGCGGGGACCGCATGCTGTAATCATTTTCATTAATCAGCAAAGTGAGGAACAAAAATATCATAAAAAAAACGGAGTGTCTTAACAATAGATTCCGAGTCCCTCTACCTACCTTGCTATGTGCGAGATAAACTAAAGATCGAACGCAACGATCGTCTGTCGAATCAGACTCAGAACAAATCACCTCGATAAAAAGCTATATTTTTACTTTGTTTTCTTACAATTAACTAAAAAAATTGTACAAAAAAGACATAATATTTTAGAATGCCATATAAGTATTTTATAAGATTCATACTATTAATTAATATAACTTGATTTTGATACTATTTTAGCCAACTGCAATCGAGTTGATTTATTATCATCAGGGAAATCAAACGAAATTGAATACGATTCGTGAATTACATAAAAATATCCGTCCGCAAATTGTACTTCCAATTATTTTCTAGGATCAATTAGAGATATTTTGTGCAAGTGATTGTAAGAGCTTGTTCACACTTAAACCCACCAACTTTAATAAACGATCGTACCTTTTATCTATTAAAAATATTTTATACTTATTTTACATATTTTTACATTACATAACTATATGAATAAATTTTAAATTCTTCTTTTAATTATTTTCGGTTGTTACTATTTCTAGGTAAGAATCATTTCCCCCGAGATCTTTAATATTGTTTGTGGAAATAAATCTTTCCCTATAGTAGCTCGCAAATGTAAAATTACTTGGGTTAGGTTAGGTTATATGTAATACATTACAGAACTGAGTAAGTATTTAATTATTCTGCCTACTTCAGAAAATAATACATTTGCTAGCACAATATTATAAAAAAGTGTTGATTTTATGCAGAACACAAGGCGGTCATGGAGATATGGGACATGGGTTCAAATTGTTAAATTTATTATTACTCAATATTAAAAGAAAATATATATCTAGATATAAACAATCAGAACGATACCTTACTAGGAAATTACAGGCTGCAAATTAATTACGGGTGCCATTCTGGCCTCTAAGGACAGCCGGATCAGCCTGATGTTTGGATGCTAAATTACGTTTATTAGTTGTGGTCTTGCAATGCTTTCCACCAGAGCTATATTAAATTCCACCTCAATGGAGACGTGACGGCTATGCACTTCCGTTTATTAACTTGCGTGGGCGTGTCTGTGTAGTAATTTAATTAGAAATAAGTAACTATTATTATTTTTTTATTCTGAGGCCAGATGTGGCTTTTTATTCTTCTTGGTTCTCTTGCCGAAGCAAAGTGCAACGTTTAGTTCCGCCACTCAACACGCAATCCCTCCGCTATAAGCAGGATACATTGTACGCCAATTTTTTTTTTTTTATTGTAATAAAAATATGCAATTCAAAGCAGATACACGTATAAATCATAAATGAAATTTCACATATAAAGCTATACAAATGCAAAATTACAAAAATATATATGCTTTTTTATGACTACATATATACCTACTCCACAGCTAACCATATCAACAATCTATTCTAGAATATTAGAAAATACAGCACGCGCTTTACATATTTTATTAAAAAGTCTTATTGTGTTTTCTTAAACTTCATTCAGCCAGCGCTTTACGACAAAATTGAAATTTAATTCAGCCAGGAAGAAAACATTATTTTTTATCTTGCCATATTAAAATATTGGTTACTTATGACTCGTACTGGTGTGAAGAATACATCTGAACCAACGTTGAATGACAAGACGAAGAGGTGTGTAACCTCATTTTAGCTACCTACGTAATACAAAACATCAGTAATTTTTATAGAACATAGAATTCTAATGAATTAATATTAATCGCGTCAAATAGACGATATTTACTTTATTTAATATTAAAAAAAACTACAGAACACGAAGGAATATTAGAAAATGCTATTCTTATCAAAAACGCAATNATATTTAGACTCTTAAAAATATTTAATTGAACATATGTTTCATGGTTTTCTGGAATTCACCCCCTGAGGGTGCAAATAAGGGGTTGAAAGTTTGTATGGAAAAATCTTTAAATCGCCGCCGATTTTTATAAAATTTGAAATTTAGACTCTTAAAAATATTTCATTGAACACATGTTTCATGGGTTATTAGAATTCACCCTTAAATACGCAAGCGAAGCTGCGCGCGTCCGCTAGTATTTGTATAAATTTTAAATCCTTTTTTAAATTATTTTCGGTTGTTACTATTTCTAGGTAAGAATCATTTCCCCCCAGTTCTTTAATATTGTTTGTGGAAATAAATCTTGCCCTATAGTAGCTCGCAAATGTAAAATTACTTGGGTTAGGTTAGGTATAGGTAATACATTACAGAACTGAGTAAGTATTTAATTATTCTGCCTACTTCAGAAAATAAGACATTTGCTAGCAAAATATTATAAAAAAGTGTTGATTTTATGCAGAACACAAGGCGGTCATGGAGATATAGGACATGGGTTCAAATTGTTAAATTTATTATTACTCAATATTAAAAGAAAATATATACCTAGATATAAACAATCAGAACGATACCTTACTAGGAAATTACAGGCTGCAAATTAATTACGGGTGCCATTCTGGCCTCTAAGGACAGCCGGATCAGCCTGATGTTTGGATGCTAAATTACGTTTATTAGTTGTGGTCTTGCAATGCTTTCCACCAGAGCTATATTAAATTCCACCTCAATGGAGACGTGACGGCTATGCACTTCCGTTTATTAACTTGCGTGGGCGTGTCTGTGTAGTAATTTAATTAGAAATAAGTAACTATTATTTTTTTAATTTTGAGGCCAGTCGTCGCTTTTTCTTCTTCTCGGTTCTGGTGCCGAAGCAAAGCGCAGCGTTTAGTTCCGCCACTCAACACGCAATCCCTCCAGAATTCAGCCTAAAATGGGCAACAGAGTATCTCAACACTAGGTTCCCTATGCCTACCCCGCTATTAGCAGGATACATTATTTTTTTTTTATTATAATAAAAATACGCATTTTAAAGCTGTGAAATTTTACGTATATATGAAATTTCACATATAAAGCTCAATATACAAATGCAAAAATAAATAAAAATAAGGTTTTTTTTTCTGAATATATACCTAACCATATCAACAATCTATTCTAGAATATTAGAAAATACAGGACAGCTCTTTACATATTTTATTAAAAAATCTTATTGTGTTTTCTTAAACTTCATTCAGCCAGCGCTTCTCGACAAAATTTAAATTTACTTCAGCCAGAAAGAAAACATTATTTTTTATCTTGCCATATTAAAATACCAATATTTACCACTTATGACTCGTACTGGTAAAGAATACATCTGAATCAACGTTGCAAGACAAGACTACCTACCTACGTAATATAAAACTATTATAGAATCATATATTTTTTCAACATTGAATTCTAATGAATTAATATTAATAACATCAAGTATAGGCGATATTTACTTAATTTTATATAAAAAAAAACTACAGAACACGAAATGATATTAGAAAATGCTATTCTTATCAAAAACACAATTTCACATTGGAAGCCACAGCGTGTATTTAGATTGATATCATTGGGTATGTCTCCCCAACAGTTCCCTAAGGAGCATTACCGAGGGGATGAGAAGGGAATAAAAAATTGCCTAGCGACTCGGAGCAGCTGAGCCAAGCATGTGCATTCCTCGATGCAATTTGATAAATTATTCCGAATAGAACCTGATGAAATCGACGTCTAAAGAGATTACATGGCGAGCTCGTATATTTCCATAATATAAAAAGCATGGTTTTGTACTTTTTATAATTTAAGATTGATACATACAAGCAATTTGGCAAATCTAAATTGGAGACAGAAAAGGCTTTTAAGAAATTTGGCTTATAGTTTTTATTTTAAACGTGTATTTATACTCTTTTAAAACATAAATACATAAATAACAAGATTTTTTATCTTGTCAGCTCATCTACTTACTATCTCATAAATGGTCTTAATTTATTATGTCATTCCTCTGTGCTACAATACAAGCAACGTAGTCCCAAGTATAAACTATGGCTGCAAAAAAATGTTTCTGTACCAGCCTTGTTGAAATAAAAGCCGCGCTTGCTTTTATTTAATGTTTTTTTTCTCTTGTGCGCAATAAAAATATATGAAATGGAATACATACATATTTGTATTTTCACATAAGATAGATAGATAGATGTTCATGCTTATAATAATTTGTTCCCAGATGTCATAATGTTCTTTATTATAGTATTTTTTTTTTCAACCAAACGATGATTTCTTTTCAATACTGATAATCTTGCTAAAATTATTTTAGTTAAAAAATATATAAATATCAATATTGATATTACAGCTGGTGAGAGGATCAGCTAACTCTACAAAACTCTATAATATAATTAAATGATGATCTCATAAAAAGTGAAATGATACAAATTGTAAGAAATCAAAAGAATACTACACTATTATAACAATAATGTATAATTGATATTAATAATAAATGAGATAATGCAAAAATATAATTAATTATTTATTTTTCTGGTTACTGTGGTATTTATTTTGTCGAGCACTTGACAACACTCAGTTAGGAAAACAGACTTTTTATATTATCGATATAGCGACTCAGAAATATTCTTTAACTATGAAAAAACATAGCTACCCTTGAAACGTTGACAAGAATGATCGATACATTCCCTCGCTTAATCGCAAATTGATTATTTGGGGCGATAAACTCATCAGCCCTCTCCCTATATGCTTACGCATACATATATATGTAAGTATACTGTATTTACTTCCACTAAAAGAAGATTCGTTGTTGTTATTTAAAGTATCAAATATTTTCATAAAGATTTATGCTATTACTTCACTTAGACAATTAGGTACAAAAATAAGAACTACTGTAGTATTACTACTACAATTTTATTATCGTTCGTAGGTATTATTGACTTGAGAGTCCGAATCCGGGATGAAGCTAGAGCTAGAAGCTTTGGCAAAAACCAGACATCGGCCATGCAATTGAAACATAAGGTCGAAAGGCTACAAACACCGTACAGTGAAGTTCTGGTTGTGCCTAATTCGACTTCAACCGCAACAACTGAAAATTGTCCAAAATTAATCCCATTAAGCATTGTCAATGTAATTAATTACTTCTAAATATTGATTATATGTAAGTACCGAGTTACCGAGTTATATTTATCCGAATAAATTATAATAATTTCTTTCTGGGATCGTTTCAATAATATATAAATATTTGTAATATTAAAATAATAAAATATAATTTTATGTATTTTTATGTGGATATTATATAGCATTTCTAAAATGGCTACAAGTTATATTACAAAAAGAAATTGCCACCGTAAATTTCGTTTTACATACTGAATGTCTATTGCACTCTCGCATTTATTGTCTTTCTCGTACCACGTTTGTATCGTTTTATATAAAATTTTATTATTATATGAAAATAAGCTATTTGACATCTCCATTTCAATATACGAGAAAAATATTAGTAAAAGTTATTGAAAAATAGTGGACCTTTCACATTTTCTTTTATTATTAATGATTTTATTACGCAATTACATTCCTAAAATATATTTGAATGAGAGAGTTCTTTTCTTTTATGCAAGTACTTATTATTTTTTAATAATCATTGCTCAAAGCGATTAATATTTTGAACCATCATAAGTATTGCGTTATTGAAGCATTTAAATAGTTGTCTTTTTTTACATTTGTTGTTACATTCTTACATTAAAAAAACAATTTCATCTATTTAATTTAGATTTTTTTAAAATATTAATATCATGTCATGTGTCATTCATTCAATTAGTCATTGACAGCAGTCAAACGATAGTCTTTTTTTGTTTTTCTTAATATTTAAAGACTAAATTTCAACGACATTTGTACATTTATACACACTAAATTCATAATACATACAAGTTCCAGCCAGCCCATATTTATTTTGGAAGTGTTTACGAATGAACGCCTACTTGGAGCGCTGATTTCGCTATGCGAATAGGCATAGGAAAGAATTGACAGCTTGTTTTTTCTACGAAAATCAAATGAAAGAACACCTATCCTATATACTTTTATACTTAGGTTAGGTATTTTATTTACGATAAAATATCTTGTATACAAAAACTCGAATTCGATAAATGCAAGGAAAAATTAAAAAAAAAAAACATAAAGTAAGTAATAAAACACAACATAGAAAATTATATTATAAAAAAACAATTTGTATATAGCTGAAATAATCTTAAAATCTACACCTATAACTGTAGTCTGTAAATATTAATTTATTGTACATTATTTTACCGATATTACAATCGTATATTTGTTTATTTATATTACGATTTAAATACATAATATTATTTTTAATATAATAAACCTCTCCTCTGATTCATTTTAGCAAGATTCAAATCTCTGAAACAAAGTATACCTACTGCAACAACTAAAAACAGTGTTAACTAAAGGACTGCCATAATTTTTATGACCAATTGCCATTTATTGATTTTTTATAATAATATGAAGATAAGCGGCCTATGGCATTGTGCCAATACAAATTAACATAAATAATTACTTTTCCAAAATTTTATTGCTTTATAAGTAGTTAGAACCTTTTCTCAGCAGACCTGATGAACATTTGCTTACTAGTTACTGCAATGAATAACTCGCTAAATTATAGAAAAAAATCTACACCGTTTTACCACTTCAAGCAAATATTTTGTTTAAGTATATCGTATATCGATATAACCTATTAACTTTATGTTAATATACGTATCTATATTACATTAAATGAACGCAAATACAATAAACTGCAGTATATACCTACTGCTAGGTTTACAAAATGTCTTTAATGCAGCTGCCTTTAGGTCTGTTCTGAGGAGCTGGCAATTGATTTGCATCGCAGACAAAGCACGACGGGGGCCAGAGGAATGCCGCGCAATTCTCTCCTACTAAATCTAGGGATTAGAAGTCAAGTGAATGAAAGAGCAATTTAGTAGAATTCTTTTAATGAAATTGAAAACGGTTGGAATGCGCAAATTAAATAATCTTATGGTGCAATGGTCTTTCTGGTGATGCATATTATATTGGGATAGTTGTGTTTCTAAAACATTTGATTTCTCTCTCTCTCTCTCTGTTTTTTAAAAATCTTATAGAGTGAATGTTGTAATATTTATATGAAATGTGTTCGATGCTTTTGAAATACAAATAACTGGCCACCTATCCTGCTTCTTTTTCCTTTTAGAATGATAATTTAAATTTAGAAAGGGTTTTTTTTTGTATTATCCACGGGATCACATTGCTGTAAGACGTACGAATATAAGGCTTAATGAAAAAATATATACTGTATATATAATTAACATATTTAAAATTAAGATTTTACTAGACTCACACTAGTAAATATTTTTTCTGGACCGTATATTTTGTACTAATACAAAAAAAAAATTAATTAACTCAATGTCGTAAATAGATCTTGCAAGTCAGTTTAATTAAAACTTGCGAGGTGCGGAGAAATACGTAAATATCTAATTGAATGAATTTTTCACCGCCATAGAACTTGCCTTTATTAAAGTCTTGAAAAGGCGGCGAGAGGCAATCGTCTCCTCCATTTGCATTGCCGGGATAGGCACCAAAGCGCTCCCTGGCATCCACGAGAGGCATTCAACGTAAGAAAGCTGAAAGGACTGACTTTACCCAGACAGACATACTTAACTAAGAATTTTGATATTGCGATAAAATATCATATTACCTACCTAGTATTTTATACATTAAAAGTGGGGAGCCTAGTGTTATGACACTCCGTGCCCCACTTTCCGCCGAATTTTTTGAGGCATTGCGTGCTGAGTGGCTTGAGGTCGGGCTATTGCCTTGGTACCATAGCGATGAAATTAAAATATTAAGAAATAATAATTCTTTCCCTCGAGTGGGGATCGAACCCACAACATCGATCGAACATATATATATATATATATNACATATTAATAGAAATTTTACATTACGCCAGTTCATCTATATATATAAAATCGAAAGGTCACTCACTCATCACGAAATCACAGAAACTACATGTGCTAAGAATCTCAAATTTTGCATAAGAGTTACTTACAGGACGTATTTTGACTTCTAAGGGGTTGTTTTTGGGGTTGAAACTTTGTATGAAACTTCGTTACTACAAATGCTAGGAATCCCAAATTTTGCATGGACGTCACTTATAGGACGTAGGTACTCATGGAGACAGAAATTAATAATAACGTAGTTCACGCAGGCGAAGCCGCGAGCGGGCCGCTAGTATATATATATATATATATAATTCAAATGTAGGATTACACAATTGTATTTATTTTATACTGTTTCAAATAACGAGAACATCTAGAGTATAATTCCTAAGCTGACATTTAACGATTGGAGTCACGTAACGTGTTGGAAGATTTTACTTAGAGACATTTCGCTGTTCTTAGAAATTTATTTATATTACTCAAGTTTCTATTAAATATATTTGTTTCTTACTATATTACTTTTATTGTAATACTTGCTTTTTTCTCCATTTACGGTTCTGTACCTTATTTTGTATCAAAAAAGAGAACATAACTAACTATTAATATATGTACCTAGTTTTATCATTTTCCAGATTTGGTAAATAAAACAAATTGCTTAGAAGGCTTTTTATCATAAATTTATACATTTTATTGTCAATGATAAAGGTCTATAGTGGTACTGACATTTTGTTATATAAAGTAAAAAATGGTATGTCAATACTTACCGTACTCATGTCGATGTCGGATCAACCTCCTTTGTCAGCAAAATATATTTAACATAGAATTTCGATTTGAACGTATCAAGCCCGATGCTGCCCATAAGATATGAAAATAACGCTAATGTTATCATAGGTTGTCATTGGCTTTTAAGGAAATGTATGCTTTGCAAAAGTGATATTAATTTTCGACCGTACGTTTTACATTTATCTTTTAATAACATTATAATGCTAAGACCGTGAGGCAATGATGGGAGAGTAGAGAGAGAAAGAGATATTCGCCCAAAAATGATGTCTATACCATTTTTGAGCGAATATCTCTTTATTTCTTTCTCTCTGCCTTTCACGTCTTATTACACCACAAAAACACAGTTTCGAAATAAAACAATTACGCGAAGCTCTCACAAACAAGTGAAAAGTAAAATACGAAAACAGTATAAAACGATGACGACAGTGATATTCATCTGCATAATTGTTAAGTGTTTTCGCTTTTTTAACCCGAAGTTCCTCTTTTATTCATCTCAGTTAAGGTATTGTTAGAATAAATAAAAATTATTTTGTATTCGATTATCTCGCGTCTCTAAAAAAGATTTTAATGGTAATCTAAATACCTATATACATAAAAAATCGATACGTATATAAAACTTTTTTTTTTTTCAGCTTCACGCTATATCCCGCAACACAGTAGGGTAAGGAGGGGGAACACTCCGTTCCACACTTTCCTTCGAATTCTTATATTATATACCTAATACGAGTATTACAATTAAAAATTATTATAGCAAGATAGGCAGAGAGAATTGAGTAGTAAATCACATAGTTCTCTATTTATTACTTTCTTCTCCTTTCCATACCGGAAAAACTAAAAAAATCTTACATAGAAGCCTACAAAGCAACCTCTGGTGCAACACGTAGTCGTGATCTCTTACCATCAGGTGACCCATACGCTCGTTTATCTTTTTTTACCATAAAAACATCTTCAATCAAGCAAATCTTTATTACATCACAATAGCGTTTCACACACTTCTAGTTCTACTATAATTAATGGGATATGAATCACTAACTTCATAAAAGATAAAGCTAGAATTACGTATAGTGCACGTAATAGAATACGTCTTCCGTAAAATTTACGTGCTACGTGCTCTGTTGTGAAGTTGTTTCCACGTATGCCACTTACCGAAAATAATATGAATTTCATACATAAGTTACTTCACTAATTTGTGCTCCGTTTCGGGAACCGGCTTTACGAAATAATCTGCTTTGAAACAGTGTAGTTTGTAATCTTTTTACGTCAGTTTATAGCTATATTTTATATGAATATAATAAATTCAAGGTCATGTTTTTGTAAAATATGTATTTAATATATTTTTATTAGCTTCACGCTGTATCCCGCACATAGCAGGATAGGCAGATGGAAACTGGAAGCCTAGTGTTAAGATTTATCAAAACACCTCCGTTCTCCATTTTTCGCCAAATTCTGAAGGCTCGCTTCCCCTCGTTACCAGAGCGAGGAAATTAAGAAAAATAATATTTCCTCGAATGAGAATCGAACCCACCTGTCACGTTTACGATACCCTGCGCCACGACTGGCCTCGAATAATTCATTAGTAATATTTCAGTTACTATTTAACAGTATATTACAATATTTAGTAACAGTCGCATAGTGCATCGTAGCGTTATAAACAGCGGTATGTTGGTAATGACTTACATCTCTTTGATAACTTGGTTTCATGCTTAATATATAGCAATAATGGTACAGTGGAAAAGCATTTGACTGTAAACGCAAAGATTGTAGATTCGATTACCACTTAGGGAAAAAATATATTTTTATTTCCCTGCTCTAGCAAGAACAAAACACCTTAATAAAATATTTTCTCTACTTGCCCTGCCATATGCCATAGAAATAAAAATATCATGCAATATATATATATATATATATGATCTTAATACAAATACACGCTTCAATCATGTGAGTTGAGTAGCGGATCTCAACACCACGCTTTACCTCGACTCAAGAACAAAGAAATGAGAATATTAAAAATTTCCTCAAATAGAAATCGAACCCACTCCCTGAAGCGCTTACAGCCACACGCTTATGTCCACGACTGTCCTCTAATCTTATTCAAATAAAAATATTAAAGAACAAAAGCTTAATTACGACATTTTAAATCATTGTAACGTCGCATAACAGACTGTTAATCGCCACCTTCAATTTAAGTTAATTGGAGCTGTAATTATACGCCGGGGCGGCAATAAAAAGAAAATATTTCCCGCCCAAACATTGTCAGGCAGTTATTAGTACCCTACTCTGCCATTACTAGTGACTTACGGCCTACGTAATATAGTATACTTATATATTTATTATATATTATATACCTTTATATATGTATAGTGATAGCGAAGGACTTATTAAAAGTGATATAAGATTTTGCCGTCGTAGTATTTATGAGTTGAATCGTAAATTATAAATAAATATTTTGTTTTCTTTATTGATATTTCGTCTTTTTGGTTGTTTCTAAAAGAGGGACGATAGAATTTGTTACAAATTTCATTTGTTGGAAATCACGTTGGAATTAATTTCCACTTGGGAGAATGAATTAGTTACATTTCCTCGCTCTAATAATAAGTTAAAGCGCGGCGTTGAACGCCTTTTATAAAACCAGTAAATCGATAAATATTATTGTTTAAACAAATAGTAGATACAGTATGAAAAAAAGATAAAAAATATAATTCATTTTCACCAAAACAAGAAACAAATATGAAATATTCATAATTTTTGAATCCAAATCCATTGATCCAAGTGCTCTTCTAAGAACAGAATTCATACATTTTTCATGAGTTTTAAAAAATAATTGCCAAGTCCCATTCAACAGAATAATCTAATTAGTGAATGTTGGCACTGACCAAAAAGAAAATAGAAGTAGAGTATTATCATTCTGGCGAGACGATGCAAGACTGTCACCGCTTTAATAGGCTATTCTGAGCCTTTTCTACGGCTTGCTGAAAGGGTGGGCAGTTTTTCGCCTCGTTAACAAGATGATGTATTTTATGTATGTATATATATATAATGTGTGGAATTTTTTGCTATAATATTAATGTAAATCTGATATATTCTTTTACCTTATTTTATAACAAAAAAATTGAGTCGGCGTTAAGTTCCGCCATACCAGAATACGCGGAAAGTTGCGAACGGAAGTGCTTAATGGTTTAGCTAGGCAATTATACTGAACAATTACTAGATATATAGGTCTAGGCACATGCTTAAAACTTACATAAACATTTTGCTGAATCTATGACATCACTTAATGTCCAAATGTTCTAAAATTATGACCGTAGTGTAGTTTGCGACATATTAGACATAATTTTGCACAGTATTTATGATAGATGTGACATATACCAAGAGGAACACAAGTAATTCATATCGCCACCTGGTATATATAGAATACCACTTATTATGGTGGTGTCTGTTTTTTAATATAATTATGATGATTGTGAAGTAGATTTTTTCCGTCGATTTTTCTAGTCTACTCTCGCTTTCCGCATACTGTATGTGGAAAGTTGTTAATACTAGAATTGAATATCTAGTAAATAATAGATAAATTACCTAACAAAAAAGAACTGATTCCGAATGGCTAGATCGTAATATAACATTATTAGTGTAAGTAAGTTTGTATACGCTAATAATAAATTTAATAAAAAAAAAAAAAGAAAACTATGGTAGTTCGACGAGAAGTACCCTATAGTATATATATTTGTACCAAAAATATGAAAATCAAAAATATTTTCTCTTAACACTGCTAAAAATCCACCATAAAAAGTAGCAAAATATACATACAGTAACTAATAGGTCGTATCAACTGGTTCGCGGTGCCATAAATCAACAAAATGAGGTCTCTAAGGACGCCGCGTCAAACGTGGTTATCAGTCATTCCTCACCTCACATGCCCTCGAAATTCTGCTTATTATCTACCATCTATAATCCCGATCCAGCTCGGGGCGGACGCAGAAACGTTCATTATCTGGTAAATATACTGGCAACACTATGAACCAAAATGT